>VXAV01007916.1:313338-354055 GCA_013399715.1 Alectura lathami
TAATATATGAGTAAAGCACAAGAATATATTGATAACAGAAAAATAAACACACTGCATATCCATATTGCTCTGCAATTGCACCTCCATAGTACCATGCACTGAAATATTCGCCTTCTGAAACTTGCAGAAAATTGGACGTGAAACAAAATATAACCAGAGCACTACAACACGCATTTCCATTTTAATTATAAAAGCTTTTTGACCACTACATGTTTGTAAGTATACCAGTCGTACCGAATAGTGCAGTAACAATGACCAGCTTTGGATAGTCAGAGCTCTTACTTCCTGTACTCACAATTATAAGTAGTCAAAATTTGTGGAAGTCCTGGGATGTGTTTATACAAGAGACACTGAAATAAAAAAAAAATCTCATGTGCATGACCATCTTTTCACACTGTTGAGGGTTTTCCCTTGAGACTCAGAATAAATGTTTACTTTTACAATATTTGAATATATGTATGCTATCTCAAACCTAATTCTATTGGAAAAGTACTTCATATTTCTAAAATATTAAAACATATGTATTTAAATACATATATTCATTTCTAGTGTTATGCATATTAAAAGCATTCAAGCTTAATATACATCAAAAACGCCATGTTTGTTTCCTATGCCTTCAAGAGAGTCTGATCACCAAGCTAGCCATCTGGAAGTAATGCACTAAACCAACGCTGAATAGAGATTGACCTTTTGGCTGACACAGAAATAGCATTCTTCCTAATTTCAGCTTATTCAGTTAATTCAATTCAATTATTTGATTTGCTCAAAACAAGAAATCAGTTAAGAAATTACATAGCATGAAGACTCATTTTCATTTTCCAGTCTAGAACCAAACACTAAGAGCAAGAGATCTATTTACAAAAACTTCAAGGGCCAAACCCATTTTTCAGTCCCTATCCAGAGTTAATGCTGTAACTGTTTTTAACCTTGAAAGCACTACCTTATCAATTCTAAAAGTAAAATGCAGCAAGTTTGCTTTTGATATAGGTATCTAGCACATTTCAGAAAAATGTATTTTACAATTTAATATAATTTAAGTGGATTCAAATTTTGAATAAGAATTTTACATCAACACATCTGTATTTTTGGCACCTAATGCAAGTTAAGTGAATATTTTACTATCAAAAATATGAGCATGAAGTATTTGAATGCTTAGATGGCATACGTAGACAATTATAACATATGCTTATAAAGGAGATTGGTTGACAAAAGGTGCTGCCTTACTGTAAAAGCTGTACTTAGCAGGAAATCAAGACAATCTAATAATTATTACCAAACTACTATTAATGAACCCCTCCTTTGAGACATGTAACAAAGTGAGATCAAAGTGACTGATTTACATCAAAGTTTCTGCTTGATTTACATCATTATTTAAATCATGTTTTAGAGAATGAGATATTTATTACAAAGTAGCAAAAAAAAAAAAGAGTTGAAAGACCTAATGAACTCTGACAATTATGTCTATTTTTAGCCTAGAGTTTTGGGAGCTCCTTATCCACAATTCACCCTGGATTCAGCAGAAAAATTCCTGAAGGTCCTTTAGCTACTCTATTTTGTCTATTTTGTAACTGACATTCTTCAATTTCAGAGCATTCAGGTGGGGTAAAGCTGAGAATTTTCATACATTAAAACCCTCACTCTCATGGTACTGCCACCATGGTGCTGCAGGGTGACACTGTCATGCCAGAGAGAAAACATTTCAGTGTTAAAACACAACTCGCCAGTGCTCCATTACCAAGAAGAAGAAAGGGGTGAGAAGATCTCCTATTCGTCAGTAAATAACTGTTCATCTTTTACCAGATGATGGATTTATTCTTCAACCAACCACAACTGGTGACATTTTCCATGTATAATTGACTTTTTAACAAGTAATCACATTTCTGTTAACCACCACAGATTATTACAGTTACACAACCACATTTTTGTGATTTTGTGCAGTTTAATGAAAACACTGAAGCGGTGAGCAAGAACAAGTTGTTTCAAGTTACCTGGGAGCTGGAAAGGCTCACGTACTACGCTATATTTCGGTATACCCCAGACCACCTATGGACCATGATCCTGCCGGTGAACGAAGCCACTCCTGCTCAGCCCTGCACCACCAACTAACAGCACTCCTGAGCCTGCCGCTGAATTATCAAAACATCCCAGAGCCCTGACACAGCCTTCAGATGATGAGGGGAGTAAGAAGGGAGGACAACCTCTTATCTCAGTCATGGTATTTTTCTTTTATTACAAGAATTAAAGAATTATGAGAAATGCATAAAGTTAATGCAGACAAATGATTTTTATTTTTTTCTTTTTATCTTGCTAGTATTTTAATTAAAACCTTTTGTCATGTCTGCTGGGCAAGTTCGAAGTGTTGCAATGCAGTAGCAATGGGAATGCAGAAGTCTTGTTCTGCTTGGGGAAAAAATGTTTTCAACTTTTACTGAATCAACGAGTGTAATTACTACAAGAATAAATCAAATTTATAGCAGGCAAACACAAGGCATAATCTTTTTTTTTTTTATATAATCTTTTTTTTTTTCTGCAGCCATAAATGAGTTTATTTTTGTTGCAATGTGATAAAGTGTAACATTTTCTGCATGTCAGACAGACTATTTTGATAATATTCTTTACATTTCCTCCTTATTAATGAGATGAAAAATTTGCTATTAAGATATGCAAGTCATCTCAATACATCTTGCTACTGGATAAGCTTCAACAAAATCTTAAAGCTCTTTTTTCTAGCCACATTAACACAATGACTGCATAGACAAAACTCTTGCTTTAGTACAAGACAGTGTACTGTTCTTGCAAAATATCAAGAGGTGGTATTCAACAAACTATGACAACTCAGCTTGTATTGTTCAGAATGCTGCAACAGAGGAGACAAAAGCACTTTAATTTTCATTATTTCCAAAGACTTTCTTTTTATTATTTTAATGGAATGTGAAACAAAAATGTTGTGGTTTTTTTTTTTTTTTAAATCATGCCAAAGACTACACCTGCTATTTAAAAGTACTTTCACATCCCCACTTTCCCTACTAACCTCTTGTGAAGAGCAATTTCTGACTGCTAGGCTGTTTTTCATTTGCCTCCCTCTATTCATAAAGAATGAAGCATGTAAAATGGCAGTTTTGAGAGACTGTTAAATAACTTGAATTGCTTACATACATAAAACCGATCGTGGTTCTGCAAAACCTAGGAGAAATGTTATTAAAATGTGTGCTCGCTTCAGTACTGCTAACTGCAGAACAGGTAAAAGCTTTCGCTGGCATCCAGTCACATCATGAACACAAGCGATTTGTTCATTGGTTGAACGTCAGTTTTGAGAAGTAAATATGTATGTGCGCACACACACGCATTTGGGTATACACACACACAAAGGCCTCCCGTAATCAAATAAACCCGAAAGCTCCTACCTGAGAAAGCATTTTTATGAGACCACATAGCTCAAGTCAGCAGCACAGTTTGGACCAAGTTAATGAAGAATTCTCCACTTTCACATTTCGGTTTCTCCTTGACTTGGTCTGGAAAATTACCACAGAAACACAGAGGGAAAATCCAGCAGGTAGGCTGTCACCTGGGGTGCTCGGAGAGAGAATGGAGCAGTGACGGCAGCGGGAAGGATGGCGCTGGAAATGCTTCTGGCAGACCGCTGCAGGAAGACCTTTATCAGCTAGCGACTATAAATTTATTTTCTGCAAAGGAACCTTCTGGCATAATGTGCACAGAAAGGACATAAAAAGCAATCTGTCTGCCAATGAAACTAGAAAGCGAACGTGAAGGCAGGAGAGGCAGCATATTTTGTTGAAATATGTAGATATGCCACTTAGATCTCAACGTGTGCCACTATCTGACACCGAAGGGTGAAATGTTCTGATCTCTGCTGACAACGTTTACACTGAGAAGCCTCCAGTATTTCACTCTGCTTCCAAGATGCCTACCATGCCCTCTCCAGAAGCAGGAGGATTGGCTGCAAGGCCCCTGCGAGGCCATGGCAGGAGGCTGCGGGACCTGGCCGCGGGGCCTGCCGCCCGTCACCTCACAGCGCTCCCCTGCTTCCAGAGAGCAGCCGGTGCCTGTGGAAACTGAATTCCCTGCAGCAAAATCTAACTAACATCCTTCAACGGGAAGGACCCCTGTGCCCCACGATCACTGGCAAGGTGAGGGGCCAACACCATCCCCACCGCTGGCCAAAGCAGAGGAGAAACACGACTGCAGCACAGGGTAGGATGCTTTTGCTTGCAGACAGATTAAGCAATCAAACCATCCAGAACACGGTTTACGGATTCGGGTTTTTCCTTTCTGCTTGCCTTTGTTGGATAATTTGTGTAACCTGTAATATTAAAAGCCGTGCAAAACAGCAACCATGTCTTTTATGAACAGTTTAAGGAAAGTAACAAAATAACTGTCACCCTCTAATCTAATAAAGCTGTTAAACAAAAATAGTAATATTCCATCAAATAGGCATGCAGAACTCTAGAGCAAGTTATTCAGCCGCAAACACAGAAGAAAACTAGGACTTCTGTGCACAATACAACTCAATTTTCTGTGAGGCAATATTAAAATATAATTAGCTACATATTTTAAAATACAAATATGACGATAAAGCAATGAAGGAGGCCATGGGATCTAAAGGGCAATGGATCTGAAGACACACTTTTAAATATTTAAGCCATTTTTTTTTTGTCCAGAGGGTACAGAATCTAAAGGGCAATGGATCTAAAGTTATACTTTTAAATATTTAAGCCAATTTTCCCCCTGAATTTCTATCATCCTATTAACATAAGTTTACACATTTTGTATAATAAGTTTGAGCACTACAATGTTTTTTTTTTTTAATTGTTTAATCCCCATAGCTGTTTTTTTTAATAAAAAAAATATACTGCAACTGCTCAAGCCTCTGGGTGTATTTATATTAATTAAATACAACAAAACACAATGAAAAGCTTTTGCATTGTTTGAGAGAGGAGACCACTCAGAATTTTGCTCGGTGCACTGCAACAGAGATCTGTAGGTTACATCCCCAGAGTAACTGAGCCAAAAACAATAGCTGTGCCAGCAGCAATTTGCCTGTGCTGTGAAGGGAAGCGTTCAACAACAACAAAATAGTAATTTAATATTTGGATTGTGTTTGCACAAAGCACCACTAACAAGGGTGTATACTCAACGCCCAGGGCAGCACCTTGCGCCCATCTGAGCGCACACTCCTGTTCCCCAGATGTGGAGGTCACATACCAGCACCCACTCCACTCCACCTGGGCGCTCCTATTCTTGCTTCTCTTCCATCACTGAAAAACCTACAGAGGGCATCAGCTGTTACTGCATGGAAGATGAACGTTAACGCATTTTTGCCAAAGACCCATCTCACATCAAAACCCCACAGAAACCCAGCCACATAACCAACCAGATCACCAACCCACATGAGGCACCAACAGGTTTGCAAAGCACAGCTCCTCTTTTTAAGAAGAACTGCTAACTGGCCTGCGTACAAGTCTATTAATCCCACAATTTTTTCACCAGCTTACATTTTTTTTTAATACTTCTTTGTAGGAGTACACTCAACGCTGTGGTCGCACTAGCTTATTCATATGGAACCAATGCCTATTTTCATCTGAGTGGGGGTAATTCCATGTTTTGCATTCACATTTGCTTATTATTTACTCCTACAATCACAACAGCGTAGTTCAAAACACCAGAAGGTAAATACAGAAAGGCTTAAAAGGCTTCCTGCCAGTACCTACCCAGAAAAGTATATCCTCAATATTTATGCCTTTTCACTGCAATCAATTTCTTCTGCAACAAAAGGCTGCTTTTGAGGCAAACTCCTCAGACTGCATTAGGGCAGCAGATTTCAACAGAACTTTAAGTGCATCTTGGAGCACGTTTTCTAAAATCCTGCTTAAACACACAGGAGTTGTACATGGAGGGAAGAAAACAGGATTTCTGCTCTTTCAGCCCACTGCTCTTACAATGTACAGGTTTGACAAATGCAGAAAAGACTTCAAATATGTGATATTGCTTCAAGATGTTGTTTCATAATAATAATAATTACACTAGATACAGAAAAAAACACTATGATCTACGGCACAGCACTATTTGATAGACTTTTTGGAATAACCTCACTGATGAGAAGTTTTCCAAACTCACTATTTTAGATAAAAGGCAAATACAAGTTCAAAATAAATAGCAACACAGTATTTTAGGGAACCCAGTTCTGCTTATGTACATATAACTAGTTATTGCATACAGGCAACATTTAACAACAATAGCAACAAATAAACAATTTCAGAACATACAAACTGCCCTGTACTTTTGGGAAATAACCTATAAGTAGTTTATTTCAGAGACTGTAGTTTACTCAAATTGACTTTTTTTTTTTTTTTTTTTTTTTCAAACTTCAAACAAGCTTGAGACCCAAACTTTCATCCAAAGGCAGCTGGAATTGAGTAACAGACAAGTTATTAACCACTGCACTACAGGAGGTCACAGAACACCTTTTGCCTGCGGTACCACTACCCCATCCTCAGCTCTCATCATGGTCAGTCTTAGCCTCTTAGACTATTTTACATAAATCAAAGAACTCCGTGGTGCGCACACTCCACATGCAAAGCCCCTGAATTACACTGCAAGCCCAGCACAGGCAGACACAGCTCCTTGCTCAACAGGTGCTGGCAATAAGTGACAATATCAATTTTTAAAACTTCCACATTAATGTAACAGGCTCCAAACATCCACCACCAGCAATCAATACTCAGCAAGGAGCTGACACACCAGGTCCCTCTTATCAAATGCCGTCTATCCAACAGATAGACTCATGTAATTTTTCCCCCCTTTAGACACTTAAAAGTAACATTGGCTTTAACTCCACTTCTCTGCTAACAAAGAGACTTTCTGGATATTAAGTTTCAGTATCAATTTCATACTTTTACATTAGTTTCACCTAATTTTCAGACTACTAACAACCAATTGCAGAAATTGGGAGAAATAATTTCTCCATGTGAACTGCTTATTAAAATGGGAATATATCAGTGAAAGAGCCCCAACTAGGCACAGTGCAAGGCCAAAGTAATACCATCAACCCTACAATCTCTCTCAGTAGATTTTGTCAGATCATTTCCAGCTGCTCATGAACACTGGCAGTAATTTTTTTTTTGATAGCCAACAAAGGGGCAATTGCAGAGTAACACTAAGACACAGCTCACATTCAGGGAGGATTTCACCCAGAAACATGCCGCTGAAGTTCACACTGAAGATCTCCCAGGGCTCTATTACTGCCTGCTTTTCCAACAATTGCCTGGATTGCACTGCTCTTTGAAACAAAAACCAAGTTTTAACAATCCGTTTTCCCAAAATTTGATTTATTTTAATTGTGACAATACAAAAGTTCGTGCTAAAGTATTCAGCTATCTACCTGGTTAATTTTATAGCTGTATTCAGTCTCCATGTGAATCACATTTAGAAAATTATATATATCATATAAATATGGTATGACATTCCATCAAGTTATCTTTTAATACGTAATTCTATCCTTAAATAAAAGTGAAGATAGTTTCCACAGGCATTTAGAAATTTATTTCTGGGATAGAAGGCTAGAAAGTGTCAGAGAAACATCCCTAATCACCACAAGGGGTTCCAAGCAGGGTAAATTCCCCACTCCTCCAGTCCTCTGTATTTCGGGATTAGGGCAGGACAAGCTCCTGCCAGGGTACTGGGACCATGATGACTTCTCCCAGAAATCAGCAGCCTGTGCCTAGCTACCCTTCTTTCCCCACACTTTATCTTGGAGCAGTCTGTCCTACTGTACAACCCCTGCTCAAAGATCACACGTTTATCACCCTGTTTCATGGGCTGCCTATTATCATCCAACTCGCTTTCACCTATTCCCAGACTTTCAGGGGAAGGAAACATTAAACAAAGATTCAAAAACCCCACTAGCATGGACAGAAAATGCAGAGTGTGAACCAAAGGACCCCACCCCTGGGTGTACCCCACACAACATGTGATGCAGGTGAAAGCTTGAAAGGACCAGTGCTCTCCTGTAGCACAGGCTCCCCAGATTAACCCCAGGTACAAAGTTTATCTTAGCTCTCCTAAAGGCCCCTCAATCATGAAAGTTCCCAAGCATGGTAGAAAACAAAATAAGCCAACCAGCCAACACACACACACACAGATCTCTGTCCCAAATCCCTCACCCCAAAGCAGCCCATCCCTCCCCAGGGCGATGCCCGCAGCACAGCCATGGCCAAGAGGCAGCATGACACGGCTTGCCACTGCTCCTGCAGCTTTGATCCCAACCCCACCTTCTCCCCCAGCATTACAAGTCAGCCACTTACCTCCAATTAGCCTCACCATAAAGACATTTAGTACTGCAAGAACAAATTGCGTTTACTAGCACTGTCCATTTTACAGATCTTTAAATTAAATTTCACATAAAAACCCAGCTTTAGCTATCCCTTAATCGGTCTCCTGTTTATGATTTCACACAATCCTATGCAAATAAAAATTCGTCAAACAGTAATTTCTTAGGTAACGATCAGCATACCAAATACTTACAGTGCAAATCAGGTGAAGACCTACCAGCTCCCACAGAAAAGCCAGTATGCTTTTATGCCTTTAATTTCTTTTTAACCAGTTCAGTTAACCTCAACCCTCCATTTCAATTTCTAGTCAGATGGTTTCCTCCGCTGAAAAATTTAATTCCTGATAAGGCAACCTTTCAACCAACAGAAAATGGACTTTTGACTAAGGGCAACTGGCTGCACTAGCAGAGGTTGTTCAATTCTGTTCAGATTTTTCTTCCTTGTACTCGTAATCACTGCTACATCAGAGGACACAGAAACGAATTGAAGTGCAAAAAGCCTGATGTGCCTTGATTCCACAGGTGCTCGGCAGCACACTCAGCCTGGCACCTGCCAAAGATCAAAGCAAGGAAGCTCCAACTGCCGCAGCTAAATCGAGAGGCGCTCCTGTAAGGCACATTTGCTACAACAATAACTGAGCATCGCATTAGCGTGGCTTTTAGACACCCGTAAATTTTCAGCATTACAACACTTTATGATGTTAAATAACATGTCATATGTTGCACAGATACTTTATTGTACATTTTTCCACTTTACAGACTTTCATGGAGCCTGTTCAAATTGCTCACAGCTATGTATTACTGGTAGTTGACAAGTTATTAAAAATTACATTATCTGATCATCTGAGAAGCAAAATCCAATAGTGCAACTGAATACTACATTTTAACATGCATAGAAAGGAATCTTGCAGTTGAATTTTTAAGTACTTACCCACATGAATAATTTTTTTTAACAAATAAAAAACCAGCTTTTATAGCATTTGAACATGCACTAGTGTACATTCTGTGTATAGAATCACACTGTGAAGATCTGTGCTATAGTGCAAAAAGTGCCACTGGAAATACTGGAATGATCTGGCTTTCCTGCAACTAAAATCCCCAAATAAATGTATTAGCATGCCCATTTATGAATCATATTCTGATAACAGAGCTTGGTTAAGACTTGAGATGCAGATAAGCCGCAGAGTGAGCACTAAAACTAACGACTGTCAGCTTCCAACTTGTTTAAACTTGACTGTATATTGAAAAACTCAAACAGAATGTAAACTGCTGCCCTGTAACAGCTTAGATCATATGTTAGCAATCTTTCAAGCAGAGTTATTTGTATTTTAATATTGCCTAAAGGCCCTAAACCAAGATCGTACCCCATGATCCTGGATTCTCCACCATACAGTTCCTGTCTTGAAGAAATTATGATCTAATATAGACAAGATTCAACAGAGAAATACAACAAGCAATCAAGGGAAGAGAAGAGTGGGAAATCATCAACTTAAAAGTACAGTTAGTTAGTTCTCTAACTACTGAAAAATCCCTTTAGGCAGGGAGCAAATAAAGATAAATGGTGGTATTTTATCATAGGAGTCCTTTAAGGAAAAAATACTTCAGCACTTGGCAGAAGTAACTACAACACTTCTAAACCCGAACCTTAACTAGTACTAAGTAATGTAATTACTTGGTAAAAATGCAAAAATTATCAGTCTGAGGCACAAGAATGAGAAGTCATTTACATTCTTAACATTTTCTAAAACAAATTAAAAGGAATCACCGCAAGTTATCAGGAAGCAAGAACTCACGTAACCCTGCAAAATCCTCCTCGACTGTTCAGCTATTCTCACACTGCAAAAACACAAATCTCTTTAGCTAAAGACAGGTACAGTCCATCCAGCCTAGGAAGGCCAAATTTTAACCACTCATTTTCACCGCAAGGCCCACCAAGTTTTCCAGTTACCTTAGCACACAACCATTTGCCTCTTTACCAAGGCAACCCAAGGAAGTGCATGTTTCTGTGAACACTCATCTCACTGCTCCTTCAATCTGCACATTTAATTCACGATACTCAACCGTTCTGCGAGTTAAGTTAGAGATTCTTCTGCACTAGGATAACACTGGGACAAAACATCTTCCATTTTAGATGCCACCTCTGTAAAACTTCAGTAAGAAATGTTGAATTTAATATGCTGAGTCCCAATGATGCATTCAGCAATATATAACTAATATAACTTGCAACACGCAAAGCATACAGCTTGATCCCCCCCAAGAAAATAAACAAACTGAACCACAAGTTCAAGTAGTTTTCTATGACCACATTCATCTTCTTGAAAGCCATGCTCCACTATGACTGATTCGTCCTTCCTGTGTAAAACAGATTCTGTTTAAGGGCTAGTAATGGCATTTGCCACATGTCATGACAGGAGGGAACCAAAACCCATAAATCCAAGCTGAAAGCCTGTTCAAGGCTGACTCTGCAGTGTAGAACCTCTGTCTCCAGGAGGAAGAAGGTCACTGCCAAATGAAAACAACCACCAGTGCCAACAGACCTTGACACTACAATATCACAGGTGGAGAGACAAAGCTCACAATTTACTAAATAACCACTGAGGCTCGTGGCTGTAAAGAGTATGCACTGATTACAAACTCTGTCCCCATATTTTTAACTGAATGCTCAATCCTCCAAAACACATCATTCGTAATACAGCAAACCCAAGGTTCTAAGCAAAATATATGTATTGTGGAGAACAGCCAAACAGAACTGATTACACCACTGTCTCAACAGCCTGCTGGCAAGGTGTGCATTGCTTCAGAATAATCCTAAATCAGAATCTTCATTCTTTATGAAAATAAAGTAACCTGTTATCTCTTACTCATCTGAAGTTACCAAATATTTACTTCCCTGGTGAGGGAGAAGCAGACCTTCTTGAGGTCCTTTATTCCCACCGAGTGGTCATGAATATGAATATGCATAGCGGTACAAAAGGATATAAAAGTAGGAAGAAAGATAACATACAAAAACGTTACTATCAATATTTGAATAATGAGGCAGCTTTATCTTCATCGGTACATCAATTTATTCACACGGGGTGACAAGAATACATTAAAGCTATTCTGAAGTTGGGCCATTAAATTGCTTAGACAACCTGTTAACTAGTGCTATTGGCAATTAGGAACGCGTTTTCACTGGAGGCCTTCTGTACATCCATGCTTCAAAGGTGCAATCTGCAGTATGTTACCTTACTAAGGAACATCCCGAGAACCACTCCTCTGTCATACAAGTCCATTACTTCCAACTAATTAAAACTGCAGTGCATATTCTTAAGAATAAGTTGATGTGCTTCTGCCAATTTCGCATTTTCACAGGCATGAGAAAGATAACTTTAAGCAGCCAAGCTACGCAACACTGCGGTGACCATAAATGCCCTCTATTCCCAAGTCATTTCTATTTATTTGTAGCACATTTGGACTAAAGCATTTTTACTTTAGATCTCTGCAGCATGCATGACATTGTACAAATACACATGTATGCACATGCAAGAAAGGCAAATGTACTCCGTTGCCTGTTAAGGGAAGACTTGGCATTTCTCTATCACGAAGCTGTAAAAGCTATCTGGAATGCAGATCCTAATCACAAGGGAAAAACTTGTTGAAAGAAGGAATCCACACCTTGCTGCAGATCAAGTTGTTCCACAAAGATCAGGAGAAATAAGGAATGAGTTCAAAAGAAATGACAAAAAGGACTGATGGGTAGAGAATAACTAGCATAAGAACAAGGTGACAACTGCCAAAGTTTCAGTTCCTTTTGCATTAAGGGAATTGGGTCAAAAAGATTTTCCAACCTTCTCAAGCAAACAGGATGGAAATAGGGCTGCTGAAAGCACGGATGAATTACCCAAAACTAACTGGAGAGTTTGCTTCAGTCTTCAGCAAGAGCCAGATAGGGGCAGGATGAAGGCAGGACGCCAAAGACAGTGAACAAGGGCAGGGGACCTACTACAACCAAAGAGGAAACTACAGTCCAAGGACCCAGGAAAATCCTTTCAAAAATTGTGAGGTGTGATTGCTGCAGATGTGATTGCAAAAATATCGAGTTGCAAATGTCTGTTTAAGGAAAGGGAAAAACTAATTTTGTTATCTAAATGTTGGCTGATTTGATCTCAGGAGTAATGAAATGTTTTAAAACATTTCAAAAGACAAGTAATTAGAGGCCTGAAAGAAAGTGAAAAAGGTTAGATAAAACACAACTTGGGTTAACCACCAGTAATTGGTGCCACATTTCCCAGTAGGTTTTTCAAGTAAAACACAAGATTTCGCCAAACAAACTGTAGTAGATCACATTTATCTGGCTATCAGAAAATACAACTGATGTTATCTAAGAACTAGTAAATTCAGTGGGAAAATATAAAACACACTATAGGAACACCTAAATGAGGAAAGGGGCTTAAGTTAAAAAGTCAAAAGGGAAAAGAGCAAGGCTGTAGTGGCTACTGATGGATTCTTTTCCAAGAGTTTGTCCTGAGATTTTTTTTTTTTTTAATTTTGTGTGTGTATACAGAAATGCACACACAGAATTGTACACAGGAGAGGGGGAACAAAGAAACAAAAACACTTGGCAATAAAAGGAAAGCATTAATGAAGTTTGCTGCATGTTAGTGTAGAGGATGGTATCTGTCACACAGTAATAACAGGGCAATTTTAAGGACAAATACAGACTGAAATACATAGTACTGCATGCAACCCGAAGCACTCGAGGGGAAAACTGGAAGATATTCTGGTACAATCAAGCAGAAAATAATTAAGGCTGCAATGGGTGTATTAGATGGGGGGCGTACTGACCCAGCTCTGAGGTGCACCTCAGGAGAAGCATTTCACTGTCGGGGACAGGACTGCCCCGGGGCCCGCACGGCGGAGCAGGAACCGGGGCGTAACTGCTGGTTTTGCCAAGTTCAAGCCAGCAGTGCACATGGAGTAGTGATGAGAAATTTTCAGACTGAAGGACAAGGTTAGCACAAATACAGATCTGAGTACAGACAATCCCTAAATAAATTCAGGCCAGAAAATGGAAAAAAATTCTTACCATGGGAGGAGAATGGCTTGCCCATTTGGCAAGTAACAGCCACAAAAGTGATTTTTTGAAGTGATACTTGATCAGATTACAAGGATGCAATTGCTTGTGATAGCAGCTGACTAGACGTAACATGTTTGTTAATATCAGGGGAAAAAAAAAACAGACAACAATTTGAAGTGGCGTTGGCATTACTTTTCTTTGTAAAACCAAATTCTTCAGCATGTGCCTGAGTGAAAGGAAACTGGAACCTGTAAACACATTTAGTGAGGGATGCAGACAGCAGCAGGCAAGGAGACTTCACTGTATTCTCTTCTCCATAAAATATCCCTGAAGCTGCTGCTCAGACACTGGCTTCATTTTAAAGACAGTTCACAGAAAGGAGAAATAGAGCAGGGTGATACAAATGGCAGGAGGGATTTTTTTGGTTTTGTTTTTTGCTTCAAAGAAAGAAATGGTGTCACCTAATGTGTTCTGAAAACCTAAAAGGGTCAGAAATATTTCTTAATTCACTAGTAAACACCCTCAAAATGCTTTTCTTCAGCTAAAACTCTGGCTCCTGATGTAGATCTCACTAAGACTTTCCCATCTGAGCTTTACTGTGAGTGCTCTGGTAACATGAAGAAGATGTTTCAGAAAATGATTCATTTCACTTTGTAACTAAATTTTTGTTTCAATTTAGAAACAAAATTTTAGGTCTAATGGAGACTCTCCTCTCAGATTAGCCTAACATCAGAGGGCAGGCACTCCAGCAGAGAACTGACAGGACTGCTGACCACTACAGTCCCACCTCCACGTGGTTCTTTAACGACTCCCGTATAACATAACCAGATGCCTCCCTGGCACATGCAAGCTCATACACCAAAACAGGAATCACCAGGGCAGCTGGGATGCTGTATTTTACACTTGTGGATTCCCAACAACTCAGTGTTTTCCAGGTCGATTTTTTGTTTGTTTGCTTCTGTTTATAAAAGATAATAAACCTAGCAGCACCCCTCTAGTAAAACACAATTTATTTAGCCCCTACAAGCCTCCACAACTCACAACAGGAATTAAAATGGATTAAAAAGATTTAGAGAGGACTAAAATCTAGTTTGCACAGTCACACTTAAAGAGCAGGAAGATGGCTTCCTGCAGGTGTACCTACCCTGCCGCAGCAGTCCAAACCACACCTGGTAAGCTGCCTTGGGCAAGCCACCAGCATGCCTCACACTTAGAGCTGAAGAAAAGGCAGATGAGCAAGCAGCAGAACATGAATAAGAGTCTGGTAGAGTAGGAAGAACAGCTTGATCTGAGGAGTCAGCACCCTATCCTGCACTCGAAAGGAACAAGAGCTGGTTAAAATTATCCTTCACTCAGTATCTGTTACTGTTGGTAATCATATCTTTATGGTTTTGTTGTTTGTTTGTTTTTAAGGCAGGAGGAAAAAAAAGAATTTCTAGCAGCAAATTCTACAAATTAAGTGAATACTGTGTAAACATCACTGTATTAATTCTAAAATGTGTCAGTACACACAGCCACTGTCCATATAGATACTATAAATACAGAAGTAATGATTCCCACTTCTCTATTCCTAATTGTAAGCACAAGCTCTGCTCCATCTCAGAAATAACCCTACTTGAAACACCACTGATGAAAAGCAAAAGCAAGCCCCTTAAATTGAGCTATTAAGTCTTTTGTGTCTCAATCTGAGATAGCAAAAGATGCATATAATTATCTCCTGTGTCCAAAACCAATGAATTTCCAGTACAAAGTTAGCAAAGTCCCTATATACAGACACTGTATAATAAAGAGTGGATAATCTGTATTAATTGCTATTTGTCAAACAACACATTCTTCTGAACATTTTTTAATCCAGCAGCCATCCCAGCCCTATAAAGAACAGCTGAGGTAAAGCCAGAAGGCAGAAAATGGAGAAAAACACAACCTGTGTTGATAGAGGCTGTTCAAGGTAAGGTTGCTTCATATGCAGACTTGCACGCATTCAGTCCCCGAAGCCTTCTATAAACTGCAGACACAATGATGAAACACTTTTCATTTTGTAAACATGCTACTGCTTTCCTGGTGTTTCTCTTGTAACAAAAGCAAATATACGCTGCCAGAAATACTAAGAAAGAACAGTCCTGTAGGAACTGGCAAATTCCATCACAAACCTCAAATGAAAGTGCTGCTGAATGATAATAAGTGTCCCAGCATTTACAGTCCCTCTTCTGCACACCAACAGAGGAATAACAGCACATGCAACATCCCTGCTATGCAATATAAACAGCACACAGATCCAAAGGAACTGTTAATACGGCCAACACACTGATTATCAAAAAATTTCAACCATGATGGGAAGAAAAGGAGAGAAAATCCAGGACATCAGGTGTCTAAAAGACGGCATTAAATAGACAGCTATACCCTGAACATTGGAACAGGTTTTGGACAAGTGGCTCACACCCAGATCGCCTTTTCTCACATCATGAAAACAGGCAACCTTGAGAATCTGTACTCTCAGTCTTGAATATAATATCTTTGTTTCTTCTCCTCTCTGCAGGCTCCGAACATTTTTAGTTTCAACATGATGAAGGTGGCAGAAACAAAGAATAATTTGAACAAGCTGAATGTTCATTATCTTGTCATAAATGCACAAGACTCACATGTTCTCAAAGGCTTCTGTTCTTTTCTTTAAATATTTTTATTCAAATAACCTCAAACGATGTAGAACCTGAAGTTAGACTACAATACTCAGAGGGGAACCTATATGTTCTCTGTTCCACCCTTAAGAAGAAAATATATATTTATACCTACGTGTGCTACGCCTTTCCAGAACCCTGTTGTACTAACTTGGGTACTGCTGATGAAAACCAACCAAAAGCATCTGATGGCCGTACCAGATGTGAAAGTCCAGCAAAGCCTACTGCTCTCGTAGTGTACTTACTGTATGCCTATTACTCTCCTTACTGTCAGTTTCTATCGATGGGCAATTAGGGATTTTACATTATGGAGGTGATAATGTAGAACCTGGGATTTAACAGACATTAACCTTCTTCAGTTTACTGTTTGAACATCTGACCATTCATCATAGCATAAAAGTATTCCTGCTGTCAGACTCAAACCCACTGTCTGAGAACCTCAACAGCAAAGACCTCACGATATTACAAGTAACAAACAACGGTTTTCTTCCCTCGTTTCATATCAGTTTCAACTGCACAGCATCCAGCAAATCCCTGAGCGTTTCTTTCCCTGAATGGACAAATCTGCTGAATTTTCGTTTGTGTGGAGGCCACCACACAGCTCTAATGGCCACTGTTAACTTTGTATTCTTTCTGCTTCAACCATCTCCTATCTCCTTTCTGTGATTTAAAAAAAAAAAAAAAAAAAAAAGGAAAAGATGTACAAGCACTGTTCAAGATACACAAAGGTCACACTTTCTTAGTGAGGCACAGCAAGGTTGGTTTGTTGTTCTTTTCTTTGTTTTGTGTGGGTTTTTTGTTTGTTTGGAGGTGATTTTTTTGTGTGTTTTGTTTATGGGTGGATTTTTGTGTTGTCTTGCTTTTTTTTTTCCCTATACTATTAACTTGTTGGCTGCTGCTAAAGACTGAGCTGGTATATTCAGATAATCTTTTACAGTGCCTTTTTTATTTAATTCTGAGATCTACATAATAACGAGCGTGCACACGGAGTTCTTCCTCCTCACATACATTCATCAGCACCAAACCTCCCCTGTCATTTCATTGCCCATCAGCATTGTTAGAGCCTTCTGCCACTCACCTCAGGCAGCTGTAGTTTCATCTGAACAATCCCATATTCCTCAGGAAACCATGTCTCTCCTCCTCCTCCCCTGCCCCAGGCCCTTTACGCCCACAACACACACCCAGTGGCTGTGGGGCAGACCAGGACTTTGCTGCCCACCTCTTTCCTTTGGGAATCTTCACCACAGCCCTACATGAGGGTTTGGAAGTGCCAAGAGGTTTCAGCAAGGGGCCCTGCCATAACCTTCCTGGCAAACAACATGTCCCACACCAGCCCACTTGCCTCCATACACACACTTGCTGGCTCCTTCAAACAACTCTCCCCCGCAAGAGCTAATATTGACTCTTCCCCGTGTTTTTATTAAGTCTATTCTTTATTACAGTTTCTATCAATATGTCCTGTACAGTCTGCCGCTCCTTGCGGCACTCACCAAGCTCCAAAGAAAGAAAAAAAATGTGGCATCACATTTGTAATCCTCTATTCTTCAGCATCAAGAACGACTTAAGTAATAGGTTACACACCAGAGTCAGCGGCTCATTCAAATGCTTTCAGAAATCTTGATTTAATACCATCTGGTCCCAATGATTTGTTACAGCTCCTTTCACCAATTAATTACAAATCCTATTCCACTGACACTTCAATTTGAGACAGTTCCTCAGAAAAGTCTTCTGGAAGAAAGAAGCTCCAACTGACACAACGTACCCTACCATCCTCTCACATGCAAAGAAATAGTTCAGTTTCCACATTTACATTCCAATCTTTCCTGAATGCTCCTTTTACACCAGAAAGCCAATCTATTTGGAAAAGATTTTATTAGTAGCTTTTACTTACAGCAGTTAATAAGCTGATCTTCATTTACTGAAGTCGACTTCCCTATTTCACTCTTACATTTTACTTCACTGAATTTATGGCATTTTCTAGCTTCCTTGTTTTACGACGACTTCCTCTCTCCGAGAAATGTCTTTTTACTTCTAGCAATCTTCTTTGGTTTGACAATACTCACTGTTCCCCTCTCAAAAAAAAAAAAACAAAAAAAAAAAAACAACTTTTCCACTGCCAGTGGAAGTCTGCTCTGAGCCTCTTCACGTCGTCTTACCGAGTCACCACGCATCCTGCCGCCACGCAAAACTTTTAGCCTGGGAACAGAGTAGGAATTCTCATCTTGTCAATTTTCATGTCATCCTCATTAGAAAAGCTGAATATGACAAAGATTGTGTGCTTTGGTTTTTAAACCAGATATGAGAGTCACTGTGCAGTGGCTTTATTCCATTTCCACCTGAAATCTACTACACCAAGATTTGATCCTCTTCTCATGGGCTCTCCACCAAGCTCTTCCTCAAAACAGTCATTCATAATATTTCAGACAATCCCAGAAATTAAGGAGAAAAAAAACCCTGTTTTCATCTACTGCATCTGGAGACATTGGATGGCACTACAACTATTATGCAATTCTCTTGAGTTTATCAATCCAGAGACCCATCGTTGGTTTCACACAGAACACTTTCCATCCAGAACTGCAACACCACCAAAAGCTGGCACCAGGGCCCAGAGTAAATTTTTTAAAAAATAAATTAAAAAAGACACTTCACAAACAGGCAGTGAGGAATAGCACCCAGTTCATATATTTCAGCTGGAAAAAAAGCCTATGAATAATACAGGCTGCATGCGAATTATTTGATAGGACTCTATTCTTTCACTTATTTTTGCCTAAGAGCAAACTATAAAGCAATAGTAATAAAAAAATGAAGAAAATATTACTTTCAGAAATGATTTGTGACATTACTTGATTTTTTTATTATTATTTTTATAACTCCTCTTGCACTGCCAAGAAATCACAGAAAGTAGAGGCAGCAGTTCCTAATAGCCTGCCCAATGCTACTACTTACTGCCAAGTTACAAAGAGAAGTCCTGTGCAGAAGTTAGACTACCATTAAAATAAGCACAGCTTCTGTAAAGTGCTTCCTCAGCTCTCTAGAAATCTTTGCAAGTGTTCACAAAACAGAGAAGAAAAAAACAGTAATTTCAGTGAAATATCATGAGGTTATTAATGAATTTATGGTAAGGCTCCCTCATCAAGGAGAACAGGAAGGTATGAGATGAACAAGCTTCTACTGTAAACTGGAATGTGATTACAAAATAATCTGTACCTAGTTTTCAGTAGTACTTCAATTTAGGTTGTTACTGAAAAGCAAGATTCATCATTACGTCTTGCTACAAAATCATGGAAAAGTAGGCAAGAAGCAAGCTGAACAACTAATCTGATTTGTGTGGTCAGTGAAGATAGCTTTAAATCCCTCCTTGTGTTGGCAGAAGCTATTTTCTAAATCTGCATTTAAAAGAGAAGCTTTGAGCATGGCTGAAACTCACTGGCAAACCTGGGTTGTTTTCCCACCGCTAGATTACTCTGGCAAAGAAAAAACATCTCTACTCTAGAAGCACATCAAAAGCTTAATTATTAAGGAACACAACTGTCCACGAATGCCAGGTTAGACAACAGCAACAGTAAAAGAAACCACGTGAGTACCTTGAAATCCAAAGAGTTCTGAATTAGTTATTGAGTTTGATTGTGAAGCACTAGTTGAAGATGGCAAGATAAGGTTCTTAGGAGAAATGAGCATCGCTCATTGAGGAAGTCCAGAGAAGGCGGGTACAAAGGCATGTCGATATTGCAACAGATGAGAGATTTGAAGTCTGAGCACTTAAAAAAAAAAAAAAAAAAAAAAGGAAGTGACATTGAAGAGTGGGATTGTCTGCTGCATTGCACAAAAGCTCCCAGTCCAGCACTTTGGATGGGTACCCATGCTGCTCTAAGCATGCTTTTCCAGGAATTACAGGTAACTGGCACTGCCAGTGCTAACATCTTTGAATTTCAGATCAACCTAGCCTTCAAACTAACTTGCCTCTGTTTGGCTAGACAGCATGACTCCACTTTAATTTGGATTCAGCTTACAGAATTCTTTCAGATACCCAACACAGTAAGACATGACCACGGTGCTGCTGCCCCAAAGTCATGCACTGCAGCTCAGCACAGACATGGAGCAGGTCCATGCAGCCGGCCAGGATGGGCCATGCCCCATCCATCACTGTTACACACCGGTCCCATGTGAGAAGGGCAAGCACTGATCCTTCTGGGTGTACTGGACAAGGAAAGAACATTTGCCAGGTAACACCTTGGAAACAAGTATTTTGAGCGCTGAAGGATGTGGTGATAGCAAGATCAAAAGCTCCCAAGGAAAAAGCATCTGCATCTCAGTGCTTGACTGTAAAAAAGATTAAAAAAAAAAAAGAAAAAAAGACCCCAGTGAAAGAAGAAGCAGGAGATGTGAATACTCATCTGAACCAAAAACAGTTGACTGTTCACACTAAGGGCTCGGGAACAAGGGAAAAGTAACCCTCTGAATAGCCCTTCTCCATCTAAAAGGCAACCTGAAACTGGAGAGATGTCAAGCTTACAGTAGGAACTGTTCCCTGTTTCTGTTCAATATATTTCCTTTCTGAGATGTTTTGAAAATAGGAGAAAATTATTTACAGCACCATCGATGTCAGCCAACTGCTCACACACTTCCACTGACAGTCTTCCAGCAGAGTCATTGCAAACTGTCCAGAGTCACTGCTACAAGTACAATATATCAAAATTAATCTGGCACCTGTGTAAAATTTGGCAGTCATACCCAATAAAGCTCTCCGACCGTGATGCAGCAGTGACTGACAACTCTAGCAGCGCGAGCTCGGCACCGAGCTCCTCGCACGCCTCGTTACCGGGCTGCGCCAGTCGATACCCGCAGCACCGCCCGGCTGCTGTTACCGGCCCCATTACTCATTACAGGAGCCTACGAACAGACCCAATGCCCTCTGGAACCTCAAGGAGTGCGGTTTGCCTGTAAAACACCAGCAGAAAATGTCAAGTTACTAGGAAAGTCCCTGCAAGAAAACAGGGAGCTCCAAGCATCAATAGGTTGCGCGGTCCGCGGCAACGGGGAGCGACGCGTGCAGGGAGTGGGGCTCCATCCATCCGCCTCCGACAATTTAAATCCCGAGAACAAGCGCATCCTTAACCATGAAATATCGTGCCGAATGTTTCATCACTGCTTTGTATTCTTGCCTTTATGTGTTGTTTAACACCTTCTCTTGCCAACAATGATCATCAAAACCTGGAGACCACTGGGGGTGGTGCCCCCCACAGCTCCACAGGCACCAGCCTGAAGTTACAGCAGCACGGCCCATCTGCATAACTCATTTGTTCCTTGCTGGTGTTGTACAGCATTTAACAAGGTTGTGCATAATCATTTGAAGGCATGCAAATCATTTTTATTTTGTGTATTACCTAGAAAATTAAGTGCTCCCTTCTCCTTTATCTTGTTAGCACAAGTCATTACATCTTTTTCTTATGCCAAGATAAATTTAACATGCATTCATTGGTTTCTAAAGGAAGAAGAAACTGTAGGCATCAAATTATACCTAAAATGCATTTAATTCCCTCTGCTCTTTTAAATGTACGTAAAGAGCATGATTCTACCCTGGTAGAAAACTCCAGTTTCCCCAAGGTTACTACTAAAATGTTGTTTTCCTGTCAACATCATCTGCTACCAAAAAACATCACCCCAACCAACACCCTTTGAAGGATGCCATCTTTTCACTGTTTTTGAATTACAGCAGCTCTGTCACTGTTATTCAAGCCTTGTGTGACCACTGTAAACAAAAAGGGTATCCAGGCCCAAACCACAGGGTCCCTCCTGCCAAGCCAAGGATTCTCCCACTTCTGTATCCATACCCTGTGGGCACGTGGCCGGACCCACTGCCATGGAAGGGGAGCAAAGTGTTAATTCCTGACACGAAGCCAGCAGAGGGAGCACAGGATGTATTTCAACCAAGATTCATAACTGACTCCCTAAAAAGAAATGAAGGAGTTGGTCATAGCCATCGAGGCTGCCTGGATATCAAGCAACCTCGTCCATCAGGTTACAGAGAAGCAGCAAGTCACACATGGGGTTAAAGCCCAATGGCAATAGCTCTTTTAGCACTGTAAAGTACCAGCGAAACCTTACATAATTTCAATTATTAAATGAGCAAAATATGTTTTTGTTTCGGAGCCACGGTGAACAGCCACAAGGGCATTCTCCTGGAGCAGCTCAGCAGAGTAATGAATTGATCAGCCGTGAGCACTGGCAGCGGCTGTGGCGAGCACCTCCTCTTGCAGGTGGCTCTGCTCCCTGCCACGGGCTCAGCTCTGCTGGGCGAACTGCCTGAAAACAGCCCGGCACAGCTGGCTGAAAAAGCCCTCCACCAGGACAGGGAAGGAAATCGCACCATGCTTTGAATTTCATTTAAGGAAGGCAGTGTGTAAGAGGGCAGGAAGGATCTGATTTTAGTTTTCCAATTAAAAAAAAAAAAAAAAAAAGAAAGAGCAGCTAGCACTGTACTTCTGCACCATCCACGGTTTCAGTACTGGTTAGCACGTATAACTAATATATTCTGTGGTGACCATTTTACTACCTAGGTTGTTACATAATTTACCTTCTCCCTGAATAGCTGTATTTTGTTCCTAAAAAAATGAACATAATGAGAAAAATACATACAAAAAATTCAAATTAGCAAATTCAGAGATGCAGCAGTAAGCTGTAGGTTGCTACAGAGAACTAAGCCTCAATTTACTTGAATTAATCCAGAAAACTAGGATACTTTTTTTTCTATCAACTCCATCATCAGCATTTTCCTAATGAGAACACCCAGACAGAGTAGCAACTTGTGCTATTGAACTATTAATCAGTGCAGTGAGGACAAACCAAAAGAAAAAAAAAAAAAAAAGGAAGAAAAAAGATCCAGCACTGCAAGATGACCAGGGATATTGTGTTATGTAAGAGCCTATTACCCAAATTACAGAACCCAAGGTTAAGAAACTCCCCCGTGGGATGCTCTAACAGCCACGGGGCTGCTGGGCCCTTCAGGGAGTATCAGAGCAGATGCAAATGAGTCAGCAGTTAAGGTTCACCAGGTTGCCTGCACTCCGATCGCCCTTTCCCTGCGCTCACTCCTGCGACCCCAGAGCTCCAGAGCAAAGGGCAGAGCAGGGCAGGCGGCAGCCCCACGGGCTGGGTGCGCCAGCCCCAGCCCCGAGACCTGCAGCAGCCCCACCAGGCTCCCGGGGGGGGGGGGGGGGGGGGCTGCAGCTCCCACGCTTGATTCCTCTTTTAACCTTTTAATTGAACGGAAAAGTGCTGCCCAGGAAGGGTAGGTGTTCTAAATGCTGATAGCACAGCATGCACTGTGCAATAAATAAAATGCATTCTTGAGTTTATGTGAAGCTGTGCCAGAGAATAAAAAGCCTGGAGCCCTTTGCAGAAAGCAGGAGGCTGAACTGAAGCTTTGAGATTCTTTTTAAACTACATTTCATACATACTTTTAGAATAGGTGTGTGAGTATCTGATGAAGGGGTCTCCTCTTGTCCCAGTCCAAGCTCATGGACAGAACAGAGTTGACTTCCCTCCCTCCGTCTCCTAACGCAAGCAACGATGTAAGAGCTTCTCTCCTTGCTGGCTGAAGACTGGCAAAATCAGTTTTTCAGAAGAAGCATCCTCGCTCTGCTGCCCACCCTGTCTGCAGGGACAGGGAGCTCTGAAGGCACACTCAGACATGCCCGGATGGAAGCACAGCCCGAGCTGCAGGGCTGCAGCTAGTTGGACACCCGGGGCTGGGACCGTCCCCAGCACCCACCCATGGGGGTCTCAATCCCAGAGGGATTCTGGAAGCCTTCTCCTTCCAAACAGAGCAAGCACATCAACATTGGCACGCTGAAACCATTGCTTAGCCACAGCTATCCTAAGGCACTTTCCTTCTGCATTCACCTGAAATAACAAACAGCAGCAACTTTTCGCCTTAAATAGCTCATTTTGTTGGCACAGAGTTCAGACATCTGCTAACACCAGCTAAATGCCTGTGTTTTCTGTGCCATCGATAGTTCTCCAGAGCACTGCCGTCGTACGACATTTTGTATAATCCATTCCCCACAGTTATGCCTGTTAGTGATGCATTTCTCCTAATAGCTATTGCCAGAGGCAATAAAAAAAATAGAGGGAAATAGTGGACACCTTGTCTGGGGTCTCTGAAGAGCACAGAAGCTGGGTGTGCATGTAAATTACAGATTTCAGGTGTCCCTGCTTTGAAATGAACTGTGCCTCTAATCGGATTAGCTCTGATTCCAGACGCCCTGGAGGCCTGGGACAAGGAATGCTTCACCCCCCCCAGCTAGAGCTTTTGCAGCATCTATCAGCTGAGGTACAAACAACGAAATAAATCCGTGATGTTCCACACCTAATGAGAATGTGCCCTTACATTTCCAACTTTTTGCAAACATGCTTAGATGTGCTCGTCTAAAGCAGAACTGAAATTCCAAAATGAACACACACACACTGTAATTCACTCAATGCTATGTCTGTATCCTCTTCAGACGCAGAAGCAAGCCGGCTGTAAAACTGGGGATTTTTTCCCCTCTGCCTCCATGCTCACCGTGCACGTTACGGACGCTTGCTCAAGGTGTCACTCCTCCATGCACTTAACATCTCTTGTGATCTGCTTTTTGAAAAATATTGAAAAATATTAAACTGCACTCAAGTCCCTTTCATACTACCTAAGACCTAAATACGGCTTCCACAACAGGGCACCTCAGAGGTTTCTACATCTCTGCAGCGCTTGGTTACATGAAAACAAAATATGAAATGGTGAGACATATGGAGAGTAAAGGTACCAAACCACAGACTTCATCCCAGCCTTCCGTCTGACTGCATTACCTTCACCACATTCACCAGCCAGCCAAGTCCCATATACCCTGAAGATGCTGAAGCTGGCCTATGTGCTCCACTGCTTCTCACCCTCATTCTGATCTTGCAGAAATAACTGAATATCAAAACCATCATTTTTCTGGTAAATACTTCACTATTTCTCCACTTCTCTGCATTAAGTTTAATGAAAAGTCTCCAGGAATCATGCAACAACCCAGTAAGAGGCAGGGACATAGCAATGCTAACAAGTGACTGAAGTGACAAAAACACAAACCTCCCAAAGCGCAGCTGCGTGGACAGCCCAGCATGCTATCAAGGCGACAGAATTTAAAAACACTAAACGACATTTTTTCTCCCATGAGGTAAGAGTTTGTATGCTAAAAAAATTTATAAGTGTGCCAGTAGACTCATCACAGCCAGAAATACTCAGTTAACATAAAAGCTACATAATTCATTTGCGCTATCAATTCTGTTCTGTAATGACCTCACATCCAGTGATGTAAGCCACCTCTTTCTGACTGATGGTCTCTGAGCTGATGGCACTATCACGGGCGCTCCTGCTGGCTGGCCACATCACACGCGTGCTCCGCGCTGCACACAGAAGGCTGCGGGCAGGGATGGGAGCTCAGCCTGGCCCGGGTAACCAAGTTATCCGCAAATACATGCCGGCCATTGAACCTGGAGCACCCTGCATACCCATTCTCACAGTCAGAGCAGTGCAGAGACAAGCCAGGACACCCAGCCTACGGGATCCTGCTAGATAGGAAGCTGCACTGCTCCCAGTTACTGATCTGACCTTCAGGGCTGGTGGCAAAGCCAGGCACAGAGCTCGGCATATCAAGTTGTACAAGGCTTCGTGCTCAGAACACTGCGAGTTAACCAGGGGCTGGGTCAGCTCAAGCAGAACTGAGAAGAAGCTGCACTTTTACCGACTGCCTTTCTTCAAAGCTTACAAAGTTAAAAGGTGTGAGAGAACCTGGAGTGGTATTTGAAATGCAAAACTGCAGCTCGGTCTCAGAGCTGAGCAGAGCCATCCCTACAAAGCACACAAGAATTTCAGCTCAAATTTGAGTCCAAGACAATGAAACCTGGCACACTGTCTACCATGCAAATATCTTTCCCTCCACACTGTAAGCCACAATAACCATCCCCAGCACCATTCTGTTTCATGTAATATACACTTGTTCAACAATGGAGGATTATTTTTGCTATCTCAACTCAGCACCAAATTTTACCGAGTAATGTTTTTAAAAAGTTCCTGCTAGAGGGTTGATGTTCATTCAAACAGTGTAAACTGCATCTGACATGTCGGCAGCGGTGCACGAAGCAACTCGAGCGAAAATCCAGCGCTGCCCAGAGCCGTGTTACATCATGGCTGGGGTCTCATACATCTTCATAACCATCCAGGTGACAACAGGACGCTAGGATGAGCTGGGAAATGGACAGAGAAGCTGGAGACATTGTCAGCTGAGAATAATCCTTCCAGTTTGCTCGCACACAAAGCTCCAGGGAAGAAAATAAGAAAATCCGAAAACAGATTTGTAGCAAGGTAGATTATTTTGTATTGCAGAAGCAGCACCAGCAAATCTCATGTCCTTTAGCAGAGGCAGCACCAGCACTTCAGCAGCAGCAGCAGCTCTTTTCACCATCAACAATCATTCAACCAAATTTGGAATTTAAACCGTGCCCATGTAAACTTTGTTACTGCGTTCCATGCCAGGGGTTCCTTCTTAGATGCACATTAAAATCATAGGAATACGCTTTTTTGACTGAACTGTTTACCAACTGTTCTCTTTACTATCAGTCAACACCTACATGCATGCAAAGTAAAGGTACAGGAAGAGCACAAATATTTGATGTGAACAGATTGGCCCCACTCTGCTCAGCTCACAGCATGCCTAGCAAACACCTAGAACATACAGAACTCAAAGGAGTAATTAGTCTCCAAATATCAGATTAGCGAAATGCTTCCCTCAGACCATCACTTCTATTTTAGCATCCAATAAATTTATAACTAAACTCAGCTTCCCTTCACATCAAATTCTGTGTAGATACCACCAGTATCATAACCTGGAGAAGTAAGAGCCTATGGAGAACCACAGCAAGCCGATGAAACACTAGCATGTTCCTGAAACACTAGCATGCACACTGGCTAAAATGTTTTAGAAGCACATGCTGCATCACTAAGGCCAAGTCCTGGTTCAGAAAGTTAACAACATTGCTGCTCCACCCTGAAAACCCCAGTGCAACGGGATAACATGTGGGTCAGTCGGCTGCTATGTCACACCTAGTCCTGCCACAGCCACCACTGCTCCAGGGCTGGCGGATCTGCGCTGCTTCGCCGTGGGTGAGGGGTTATGAAAGTTGGATGAGTCAAGGTATATTGCAGGCTTACTCAACACATGCAAGCAATCAGCAGATGAAATCACAAGGCAAGGCTCCAATTGCACCGCACCTCCCAGCAAAGGCCTTCACCTCCAGATCAGTGAATTCCAGTCCTCGTGAGTGACCGGAGTTGGCCATGCACGTAGCTGCGCTCCCCAAGCAGCTCTTTGCCTTTGACATGGTCCCACACCATATCCTTATCTCTAAACTGGAGAGATACGGATTTGATGGGTGGACTGTTTGTTGGATAAAGAACTGGCTGGACGGTGGCAGCCAAAGGGTTGTAGTCAGTGGCTCTACGTCCAGGTGGAGGCCGGTCACGAGCGGTGTCCCCCAGGGGTCCGTCTTGGGACCGGTGCTCTGCAACATCTTTATCGATGACTTAGACTGTGGGGTCGAGTGCACCCTCAGCAAGTTTGCTGATGACACCAAGCTGAGTGGTGCAGTTGATAGCCCTGAAGGAAGGGATGCCATCCAGAGGGACCTGGACAGGCTGGAAAAGTGGGCCCACGAGAACCTGATGAGGTTCAACAAGGCCAAGGGCAAGGTGTTGCGCTTGGGTCGTGGCAATCCCAGGTGTGTGTACAGACTGGGAGAAGAACTCACTGAGAGCAGCCCTGTGGAGAAGGACTTGGGCGTTGTGATCGACAAAAAGCTGGCCATGAGCCGGCAGTGTGCTCCTGCAGCCAGGAAGGCCAATGGCATCCTGGGCTGCATCAAGAGAGGGGTGGCCAGCAGGGAGAGGGAGGTGATCGTCCCCCTCTGCTCTGCCCTTGGAAGGCCTCACCTGGAGTGCTGTGTCCAGGCCTGGGGCCCCCAGTACAGAGGGGATGTGGAGCTGTTGGAGCGGGTCCAGAGGAGGGCCACCAAAATGATCAGAGGGCTGGAGCACCTCTCCTGTGAGGAAAGGTTGAGGGAGCTGGGATTGTTGAGCTTGGAAAAGAGAAGGCTCCGGGGAGACCTCATTGCGGCCTTCCAGTACTTGAAAGGAGCTTACAGGCAGGAGGGGGACTGACTTTTTACACAGGTGGATAATGGTAGGACAAGGGGGAATGGGCTAAAACTGAAAGAGGGGAGGTTTAGGCTGGACATCAGGAAGAAATTCTTCACTGAGAGAGTGGTGAGGTGCTGGCACAGGCTGCCCAGAGAAGTTGTGGCTGCCCCATCCCTGGTTGTGTTCAAGGCCAGGCTGGATGGGTTCCTGGGCAGTTTGATCTAGTGAGCCAGTGGCTGGCAGCCCTGTCCACGGCAGGGGGGTTGGAACTAGATGGTCTCTGAGGTCCCTTCCAACCCAAGCCATTCTATGATTCATTCTATGATTCTCTCTGGAGATTGCTGACAGACACTGAAAACAACGCTGCAACCTCCTGCACAGCAGCTGCCAATGTAAAACCCAGCTCCGGAAGGTTTTCAGCAGAAGCCCAGGGTCCAACCAGGACAACAGAGGAGCCTCTTGATCAGTGCTACATCTTAACCTCACCACAGGAGACATACACACTAGAACACTACAGGTGTCATCTGCCAGTAACCCAGTTGCCAAACCACAGGAAGAAACAAAATTACGGATGTGATTTACATTAAGAAAGGTCCTTTAAATGCACTTAAAAGCACTCTTTTCTAAATGCAGAACTAGATGAACACATCCCCACGGTATGACTATCAAAATGTCACTGTTACGACCCTCAGCAGTGACTAACAATCAAGTAGAACTCAAGGAACAGTAACTACTGAATTTGCATTTACACATAATCTTCATGCAACTGAAACAGATGATGGCTAGCACAAGAAACGGGCAGGAGGGTTTTTTTTTCCCCCCTCACTCCATCCTACATCAGCGGGAAGTCCTTTGGCAATGCAAGGCACAGAACATTATCTATGCGCAGCAATGAAGGACAGAGAAGGAAACTCTCAGCTGGGTGTATAGCAATAAAGACAGCAGAACAGATGTCTAAGCCCTCTCCCAAAATATCCCAATAAAAATCCTTTCTCAGGGTGGGAGTTTCATTTAGACAAAGAACATATTCTCCAGATACTGCAGCTAGCTCAGTCCTTCTAAATGACTGCACAAACAGCTCCAATTCTGAAGTAAGTAATATCAAATACATTTTCTTCCATCAGATAATTTCCTCAGCTAAGACATTTTCAGGACCAGCTTCTTTTAAGAACAAAAATTTCATCTTTTCAATAATCCAAAAACATTAAACTGCTTGCTAAAGAACACATCCTCTTAAGTTTATCTTACATATTCTTTAATATTACCATTTTGATTTGCCAGACACGGAATGTTTTTCCCATTCACTGAAAGTTGACAAATTCTAGTACCTGCATATCATCCCCTCTGTGCAGTATTAACACCGTGTCTTGATTAAAGGGCAGAACAAGGAAGACATCTTCAGCAAACATTATGTTATTTCAACATTAATAACTAATCAGAAAGTTTACACCAATAAATAACCATATAAGTATACAGCACATTAGCTAATACATTTGTTTTGAAATATATCAAGGTTAAACCATTGCTCAAGATAATGATGTAAAGTGTTGACTTCAAGCGTGCATTATTAACAATAGCAAGCACCAGCTTCAAAATTTCAAGCTAAAGCAAGCTAAGTTTTCACTAGATATCACCTAAATTGCATTAAAAGCACATATATAGTGCTAACAAATAAAACAATTCCACAAGAACATTTTTCTTAACCTGCCTTTTTTATATACCTATAAAATATATTCATGTAAAAAAGCATATTTTGCTGATGAGATAGTAAAAATAAATAAATTCAGACTGCATTCAAATGAATTTTCAATATGAAGTATATAAAATTATGGTGCCTCTGCAGCTTAGAGGAAGAAGGAAAAGATACAGCAACACTGAATTAGGTATTACACTGAATTTATTTTTTCTTAAACTGAAGTGGATTTTACAATAAACCACTCCACTGTGCACGGCTCTCTGGGCACTCTGATGTGGCACGGAGTTTCCAAAGCAGTCTGCTGTCCTTTAAGGAGGAAGCAATGCTCCAGCAGCGAGGGCTGCAGGCACCCCCACATGCCATGGGCCCGTGGGCTCCCCCGCTGCAATCTCACTGTTTCCCCCAAGGAGATGCAGAAACACAACGGGAGCTCCTGCTGCCACGCAGGCCCTGCTCCTGTGTGTGACCCAACCTGGCACCTCCATCCACCCACCTGCGGCTCACCAGTCACACCAGCGGGGAGGCTGGGGGAGCCGAGTACCTCCTACAAGTTAGAGTAATTCAATTACCGTAGCATCACTGGTATCACAACAGTGTGTGTGATAACCCTAAACAGCAACAAACATTAAAATCACATTTTTGTGAAAGCTTCTCTAAGCTCAAGGTAGTTTCACAACCAGAAATGCACTCTCCTAACCAGTATTTACACAGATGCAAGAACTCTCTCATACACAGGGCATGAATCCTACAGCATGAATCTGCATTCCTGTCTCATGCAGTAAGTAAATCAGCATTCAAATGGCTACGATAGCATATTAAAATGAACTACTTTCTAGGTATCTGCTGTATTGTGCAGTCTGAATGCCAATAAAGAATTTGGATTCAATCAGAGCAAAGAGATCGTCCAGACCAGCCGAGCACAAGCATTCCCTCTTCTGCTAAGATAAATAAGGTGTTATTTTCCTTTCCTGGAAGAAGTAAAAAGTCAGAAACTGACTGTTTAGAATTTGAAGTATTAGATAATTCTTGGTAACTGGAAATTTAAGAAGGTTTTACTCTGAGATCAGAATTAACTAGCTTAAGCCTGAGCGTTGCAGGAAATCATTATTTCAAGTAAGAATTACCCTTCGTCCCTGCTATCAGGGCTCCGCAGCCAGCCCCAGGCTGCTATCACACTGTTTATTCAGGGAGACTAATACTAATGGGATGAAATTTCATATTTCATTTGATATATACAAAGCCCACTTCCAAAAAAAAAAAGTGTAAGCACAGAGTTACAGCATAAAGTGAAAAGATCCACTGTCCCATAGCGCTGGATGATTTAGGGGACTGAAATTCTGTTTCTTCAAAGCAGAGACAACAAACACAGACCGGGTCTGAAAAAAAGACCTCTCTGCAGCAACGCCTTGCCTGGAAAAACGACTAAGATATCACAAAAACACAGTCCTTCATCTCCCACTCAGCATGCCATGCGGGAGCTGCCCATCCTCTCCTCCTCCTAGATGACTAACTCAGCAAACATCTCACCGGGCGCTTTGGAAACCAAAGCCCACTACAAAAGTGATGTGAACCCCAGTTCACCCCTTCCATCCCCGCGCTGACATCGCTCCTGTTCCGTTGGTGCCAGGAGCCTAAAGCTAACGCAGTGCCCACGTCTCACCTGGCCCGCACGAGCACCGGGCACAGAGGAGCAGGGCTGGTGGCAAGTGCAGCACCTTCCCTGCAGCAGCACCCAGCCCGGGTTGGCTTGGCTGCAGCACAGAAAGCAGCAGATGAAAGCAGTGAGGGGCTGGAGGGCTGAGTCAAAAGCACAGCTGGAAGGTCACAGGGATAGGGGAGAGCCTTTCTGTGAGCCCTTCAGCTCCCTCAAGTCCAACGCACGCCGTGACAAAATTGGTAACTACAATTTTTAAGGTGAAAAGCTGCCAAAGCCATTGTCTCTTTGATCTAAGTTCCTTAAAGGATCGCACCAACTGCTAATTACCTTCTGTAAGCACATCCTCTATGTTCTCACTGCAGATTGTCTAGCTTCAGCTATCAATTGTGGCTTTTCCTGTAGCTTTCTTCTTTCTGTTTTTTTTCCTAAATTGATATCTTTTATTTCAGTATTTCTAAGCGGCAGCAATGTCACCTCTTCACCTTCCCTTCAGTAAGCAGTTTGAGCTTTAAATCACTCACTGAAGCATCTCCCAAACTTGAATCGTTCTTGAAGACTTCACTGAAAACACTCAGAACCGAACATTTTTAGAAACACGAACATTAGAACAGGACACAAATATCCCCACAGCAATCACATCGTTACCGAGTGCCAAGACATCACCACCTTAGTATTCTCCCCAGCTATAAAGCTCGAGAACATTTTAGGTCTTTTAACCACAGAACTGGTGACAAACGCCTTAAAAATCAGATACAGTGAGCCAAATCCTCTTAAACTAACACTAGATACAACTCAAAGCAGAGGAGAAGTGGCAGATAAAGAACAGTGATATGTTAAACATAAAACAACTTTGGATGCATGTGTCTGAAGGATAAGTTCCAATTAAACAAAGACCTTCAAGAAAAATTTCCAGCTCTCCACTTCTGCTTTTATCACCCCAGTATGCCCTGCTCTAATCAGCCTTTTTGCTCCGCCTTACACCCAAAATAAACCAAAAGAAAAGTTGAAGTAGTAACATCAAATAAAACATGAGGGTTGTTTTTTTTTTCTGCTGCCTCCACAAGCAAACACCAGAGATGCCATTTATGAAAGTATAAAGCAATCCAAGGATGGTAAAGGCAAAATATAAAATATGCATTTACGCATAAATATTTTACTTGGGTGAGATAAGACCTTTACAGTCAAACTGGGGGTGTTTTCAGGCACAATTTATTACATTTCATGCAACTTGCAGAAGGTTTTCTATTTCATATAAATCCCTGAAGTACCATCTTTATGAATGCAAGCAAAACATGTCCCTTCATGCCCATTTTACTTGCCTTAAATTCTCTTTCTGGACACTTTCAAGTCAAAAATCAATGTTACACTTAATACACTCTACAAAAACAAACAGATCTTTCTTTATGACTGCTAATAGCAACTTTTACAAACTTGAAAACCCAGTGCTTGGTTTAATGAAGTCCTAGCGACTTGTTTTCATAACCGACACTGAGGTGGCTGCAGATCCACCCCAAGGGGAGGGGGTCAGGGTGCCCCTCGCCCTCCTGCTCAGCAGCAGCAGGGCAGCAAGAGCCTCCCTCCACAAGTTGCATGGGGAGGGAACATCTGTGTCCTGAAAACACAGCTCTTCCTCCGAGCAGACCACCGGTGCAGCACCAGCCATCACTTCTCCCTTTACAGTGTTCTAGGACACCTGTAGACAGCTTCTCTTGAGGATCTTGGGCCCAAGTCCACAAACCAGTGGCTAAGCAAGGCCAAGCCAACCACCAGGGTGTCCTACCAGCACTGAGCTCTCAGCACACTGTCAGGATGCACGAGGCCAAACAGGAAGATACGGAGGTGACTGAAGGATGTCCTGCACTGCCGGCTGCGAGCACCCTTCCTGCTGGAGCAGCAACCACAAGGAGCGTGCCTCGAATGGCAGATCGGTACAATGAACATTTACACATCTGCCAGAGCATCCAGATAGTGGGTCACAGAGCAGGTCACCTGAAAACACAGAGTTATACAAAACACGAGCCGCGTGCTTTCAGAAGTCATCCAAACTGCTTAACTTTTACATGGGAACAGCTCTCCTGGGGAAAGAAATCACCTCGCTGGAGTGACACAAGCTAGTCACAAACTGTTTAATCCATCCTTGCACTGAAGTAGGAGAAGGCTTGTGTGGTATCCGCAAGTTTTCTTCATTTTTTTGCTAAAGCCTTTATGGTCTGTCTCTGTGCAGAGCAAGGTTAACAATGCCAAGCCAGATTCTTCAGTCTGGAGCCAGGACTGTGAGTGCCCAGCAAGAGGCCCACAGCCAACGTACTTCATTGCACACTTCAGACTACCTACAGCATGATCAGCAGCAACAAGAAGCCACCCAGAATTCATGCATTCTTCAGTAGCGCTGTTCCAAACAGACCGAGAAATGCCCTACCAAAGACACGTTGGTTGTACCTCCACCACCTAACAGCATCCTTCAGATGCACCTCGTTACCCACAGATAAAGTACTAATTTGTCCGCAGCACAGACATTAAGACACTGACAGCAAAGGATTCTTTTGCAAGCCAGTAAGAAAGTTCCACTTTAGCAAGTGTCAATGCTGTTTAAAGATCTTCTGTCAGCCTCAAAACTGACCCAAAAAATGTGCGTCCTAACCCATCTCGTTAAACTCCATCCAACACTCCGAAATCCACAGCTGTTTATAGCCGGAGCATTATGCATCTGACAGTTTTATTTGTGTAACAGTTTATGCTTTCATTATGTTCTGTCACTTGCTACATGGAATTTGTGTTTAAGAGGATTCCACTGTATCATATCTAAGAGGTTTACAACAAAATCCAAATAGCTGAACTCATGGACACATCGCGTCACTAGATTTAAGGGTTTGCAGTAACTTGTAGCCAAATTACAGCACTATCCATCTTCTGGTGAGTAGATTCACCCACAAACAACACACATCACAAAATTACCTTTGGTGTAGATGACAATAAAAATAAATGGAACTCAAGACACTGATACTTGCCTTTCCAGTATTACATCACAGATATTAACCACAAGAAACTTACAGAAAACCACCAATTTTCACAAGTTTATTCCCAACGCCTAAGCACAGCAGAGGAGCATGCTTCCTTCCAGGCTTACCAGCCATCCGCTGCCAGGAGCTGGACAGGGCAAGCCTACAGCTCCCAGTAAAACACAGACACGGCCCATGCCGAGATGGGAAGTAGTAAGGGAAATAAACAAGAACCACAGCGCAGGCAGAATCTCCAGTACACATCACCACCATGCGTTTTCTCTTGAGTTATAACCGGGGGGAAGTAGGCTACAAATGGAAAATGTCAAGGCCAGAAAGGTCCACAGGCAGCAGTACACCTCCTTTACGCTCAGCATACATACCTCTGCTCCTCAAGGGCCAGGGAGGCCTCCTTACCCCTGCACACAGATCCCACAAGCCCCTGTCATCAGCTGTCTGTGCATGGAGTGATGTTATATCCCATCGCTGTTGTGCCCTTAAGATTTAACACATTTTCCAAAAGCATCAGAAATGCAGCCATACATTGGTTCCCTTCAAGGCAGCACCATCCCTCCTCCTGGCTGCAGACGGGCACGCTGGTCCCAGAGTCATGCTGCAGGAACAGCCAACGCCATCTGTCCTGCTCCAGCAGTTGCTGCCTGCATCGTGCTGCTCTCTGCAAATCCACCTGACAGAAAGCTTCCCTTAGCTGCAGATGATTTCAGTAATGAGTTATTTCAGTTCACGTAACCGTGGTCTACGGTGGAAAACTCAAGCCATGCGATGTCACAGCTTGTGCTAATTTCTGCTAATGAGGATTCCAACAGTTGCGGTAACTGGGTCCGTCCACAAACTGTGATTAAATGAAATTAAATATTTGGAATGACTTCTGTAAAAACAGATCTTCAAACCAAACGGGAAAGAAAAACCACAGTCCCACAGGTAAAGGCTGCCTGCTGCGTCTCCAGCAGGAATGCATTGCAGAGGAGAACATGGAAACATCTGCAGCACAAGTGGTAGCAGAGCAGCAGAAGCTGAAGTTTTAAAAGACTCAACATCTGCACCACAGAGATAGTGAGAGAGGTGAGGAAAGCTGTTGTGATTAACTAGCAAGGACCAGTCACAGCCTCTGCCTTGAGGGGACGCTACCACAAGGCACAAAACAGAGGACAGAGTGCACCCCGGGCTTCGCAAGTGACCTCTGAGGACGCACTAAGGGGAAGGGAGGCAGCAGCCTGTGGCTGCAGCCACCAAGCACCTTCACCCATCAGCTCCTGCCAGCTCCAGCGAGGACATGGCGCTGGAGCCCCATCTGCTCTGCCTCTCTGCCTTCACCCTGCTCACCCACCGCTTTAGCAGGCGAGAGGACCAGCGGAACAGGACTCTGCCCCCCAAAGGTCAGGGTGAATTAGGAAACACACAAATAAAGCTCCGGCTACAAGGTGTAATGCTGCCGGCCCCAAGGAGCAAACAAGGACCTCGAGGAACCAAAGTTCACCGCTGATTTGTGCCTGCTGGAGCATGAGCAGGAAAACGAAACCATCGCCGGGCCAGAGGCTGACCTCGCTGCACGCCGCGCTGGACAGAGTGGGGATGAGGTTCAAGGTAACGTAAGCAAAACCTGCTCTGCCGAGGTGGGTGATGGAGGCTAAATTTAGCCTACAGAGAAAGTGCTGATGATTTTATTGCATCTCTGACCAAGGAGCAAAGTGTTTCAGCGTGCCAGCTAGCACTCGTGATATTCACTAGCAAACTATTATCCCCTGACAGAACTTGCATTACAAACAGGATACCCTGAGAAAAAGGTGTGGATCTGTAAAAATCAACCACTTAAGTGTTATTAAGAATTCATAAAGCAAGATGCAGTGGATGAGACTGCTCATGCACTCCAAACGTGTAATCCGTATGGTAATTGGGACTTGGCACGCTGAAAGGAAGGTTCTTAGTGAACTTTTGCACTTCTGAAAATTTATTTTAAATGTTTCCACAGAGGCTGCATATACTGAAGTCCTAGGAAGCAGAAACAGCAATAAAGCCAGTCGCAACTAGCAACTGAACATGCAAAGGCAGCATCTGATCTAACCCTCATGTCAAAGGCTCAAGCTTTCCAGAGCACATTTCATCCAGGCTGAAACTTCCCTGTATTACTTTTATTTCTTTAGGTTGCTCTACAATTAAAAGCAACCTTTAAGTTACAGCAAAGTTAGATTTGATGATTTAGAAAAAAAAAAACCCTCAGGATGAAAGTTAAAAAAAATAATCTGTAACAATTTTGTCCTGGTTCTTTCCTCATATGTGGGTAAGAATCTCAATGACAAGCTTATCTGCATTACTGATGCTTGATTTAGCTGTCAGAAGCCTGATATTTCTTTCCCCCCTGCATACTTTTTGTAGCATAATCATTTAAAGAGCCTCTTAAATATTCATCTATTGATCTGCTCCATTTACTTCATTAATGCCGTACTATCAACTTCTTCACTTGACACCTAAAGAGGCACCTGGCATTCCTACCCTCCTAGAGGGCTGCCTCATCCGGAGGTTTTGCTGGGCCCTTCCAGAGCATTTCTTTTGCATTCATCAATTACAGGTTCCTTACATCAACCCCAAAACCAGGTCATCCAAAAGCACTTATGAAGCATTTAGCAGGCACTAGCAAGCAGAATTACATCCAACCCATGCTGTTCCACTAGTAATTGAAACAGCCAGGTAGCTTAAACACAGAACATTTCAGAGTGTTGTTGAAAAGACGTTAATACTCATTCTCCCCTCAGCAGCCATGTCATTTCTTTCCCTTTACTTTATCTTCATAAATCCACTACAGTCTCGACACAGAGATGACTTAATCAGATAGCCAGCAATGCACAATTAACTTACTTTTCCTCTGTTTCTGTTCATGATTTAGTGACTGCTGTGACACGCTGCGAGCAGCAACAGTGGAAAAGAAAAAGGAGGAGGCAGCTTGGTGGGGGAGAAAGACAGAGTTGCTTTGTTTTTAAATAAAGACAAAAGATTCTCACCTCAGCAATAAATACAGCCCCTGAAGTTCCGGCATCTAAACAGCTTTTCACAATTCCTTCTGCAATGCAGATCACCGACAAGGTGCCACAAGGTTTATGGCACTTCCAAAGGATGACACAAATGAACCTGAGAAACGCGCTCAGCAACCCATTTGATCACTGCTACGCTACAGAAAATCTGATCTCTTAATTCTCTTAACTGCACACACTCATTGCCACTGCACATCACTCCAGGATGAGCATCTCCTCCAACAATGACAAGGTTTTGCCAGTTTACCCTTCTTTTCCAAACACTTCTGCTTGTTTTCAATGAAGAGTTTAACTCTGGTTTTAGATGCTTTGGATTTGGATTTACAGAGACTGCAGCAATTAAAAAGGCACAAAGTATACAGCCAAAAGGCTTAGGAAAGGTCACATTTGCCTCTTGCAAAATTCTCTCTAACAACATGATGGCAGCTACTGCCATTAACAGGAATCGGGGAGTTATCACGCACCTCTTCTTGACATTTGAGAGTCACCTGGTGGCTGACAATAAAATGCTGATTTACGATCTGTAGACTCTTATTTATTGGAGGGCAAAACTCCCCTCAGGCAGACACCAAGATAGCAATGCATACTGGTAATTTTCTGTAGTCTCTGGAGGTAGCATATTCTGGAAGTTGCAAAGGCAAATCTGCGTAAGCTTGGCAGTCTCATATGCAATTTTCATTTAAACTAAGTTTATTTAAAAAATAAAACGCCATTTTAAAAGCTTGCCTTTTCCTCCAGCAAAATGGATGCCAATTCATTACAGAAACTATATTTCTCTGTACTTCCAATGAGAAAATTAAGCACAAATGCCTGTTGATTCTCCCATCACTCCTGCTGTTCCACTGAGAAAAGCAAGTTGTTGATAAAACAGGACTTAGAGCAGGATTTACACCTCGGGAAGATTTTACTATGCTTCTGAGTAAACAATTGTCTTCTTGTGGTAATAAAAAGCTTTCAGGTGTGAATGATTAAAAGGATGCTATGAAACAAGTCGTATAACTCAAATATTTCCAGGAAAAAAAAATAAAAATAAACAAAAAAAATCCTTCGGGAACAGAACATATAATTTGGCTGAAATTCTCCATGGTTAGTGATTTTGCAATTCAGTAATAAGGACAATCTAAGTCTACAGAAATATTCTCTTCCTCTGGAAGAAAAATGGACTGCTACTTGTAAAAGTTATTGATTCAATGCAGTCTACCTAAACTAGACAATTAAAGTAAAATGCCTTTTAGACAGAGATAAAAGAATACAGGCAGCCTCCCTCAACTTTAAACTAACTCAGACTTTAAAGTTCTATTGAATTCATCCGCATTTTCACTTTCTAGGGCAGTGCCATGACCAGACTGAGCTGCATGTGTGCACAGCTTAGCACAAAGGAATAACCTGTTCCTCAGAACAGCTATACTGCAATATTAAACTTCCCATAAAATCACCTAAATGCTTCATAGTTGATTCCCTTGCTTCAAGAAATGCTTTCTTTCAATGCACACTAAAACCTAAAAACAAACCTGTGAGTGCTGAACCTCACTATTCCCCAGCTGCTTAGCAAGCAGCTGGCAATCCCACCGGTGGAAGTGGGACATGATTTACTATCGCTTGATATTCTGATTAAAAAGTTAACATTACGAAACACAGGGAGAACACGCGCTATTTGGACTACAAACTCTTTAAGAGACCTTAAAATGCAGATGTAAACTGGGAAACAGCAGGAAGTGCAACACCTCTGTTTTACCCAAGAGTCAAAGGCGACTTGGCTACGCCGTGCCAGCGAGGAGACAGGGGCACCAGAGAGCTGCCCTGAGCTTTTCAGCTTCGAAAGCTAAGCAGAAACGACTGCTGGAAGCTGAAGCCAGCCAGACTGAAAATGGCCAAACAAGGTTTGCCTTTCTAATGTTCTTAGTGGCAGAGTAACTAACACAACAAGGTTTTCCTCCTCTCGACGCCTTTGCCGTGAGTAGCTGACATTCAGGAAGCCATGCATTAACTGAACCAGAGGTACCACCTCGGACTAGATCGAAGATACTGCTTTGCAGGAAACAGAAGAATCAGAAATGGCAGCTAACAACCGCTTCCCACTTAAAGCATGTGGGTAAAGGACAGGAATCTACTACTGCTGTTAGTCACTCTTTGTTCACCAGGTAAATCTCTGCTGTTGATTCAACCCCAATGACAATCTGCACAGGGTTTCATGAACTTATTTGTAGTGGAGTGACTACTTTCCCTTAAACTTGCTTTTTGTATAAATCAAAGACTTCAGAGCTTTATTACTTGAATTACATGCAAAAGCTACAAAAACTACAGGCAAATTTCAAAGGCAAGCATGAAATACACTGAGTACATTCCAAAACAGAACAGCCCGGCTTCCTTCTGGACGTTTCCTGACACAATCTAAATGCACTTCTAGTAGCATTTCTTTCCCAAAATCATGATAGTCTGAATCAAGTAGATGATACTCATGCCTAAATTCTCAGTGCCTGAATCAAATGCTTCAATTCTCAGCCCTGATGTTCTTTCAAAATAGCTGTCTTGTTTTTTTTTTTTTTTTTTTTTTTCCCCCTTCAAGATTTGCAGCATGGTACTACATCTTCCGGGGAAGAAGAAAGGCAAAGTAAGTTAAGATACAGTTCTCTAACAAGGAGCCTGAAATCAATAATAAATCCCCTGCTTGACAAAGATGATTAAATGATGCTCTGCAAATTACTAATAGCATCCCTCTTTCAAATTCAATGCCGTGATGATGGCATGATGTGACAACACTGATGGATGTAAAATGTTTTGCATTAGAAAACACTGGTAAAAACAGTGGTATTCACACTGTGGTCTTCAAGTCTTGTTAACACAGTTCAGTTTTCACTAACAGGAGGGGGGGAAAAAAAAAAAAACCCTACACTTCTGATGTTCTCCTCTCATACTGTGCTTTTCTGAAGGAGAGTAAAACAAGGACATGCAAAAGTAATGCCATTGAAGAAACACCAAAACAAACACATCGAACAATAATCTAAAAAAAAAAAAAAAAAAAA
>VXAV01007916.1:354065-390184 GCA_013399715.1 Alectura lathami
AATCCACGCAACACAAACAGTAAGAATTTATACCTGATAGGTTGCCTTCCAAAAGCGTGATATGTGACATGTCACATTTGTATAGCCTCACCCGTGAAATTAGAGTAGTATTGTAATACTACATTCTGTAATATTAGGCTCCATTTTTAAGTCTAAGGTTACGTCTGGGTCAGACTGATCCAAGAGGCCAGTGCATCTCAAACAACACATTCCACTAAGTTACACACCTCTTCTCTGCACCAAGTAGCCGCAAGAGTGACAGTTGATGAACTCCAGGGAAGAAAACCCATGGCATCACTTACATCATGCACACAAAACACACGTGCTTACAAGCACCTATAACTCCAGGTATTTCATAAAAATAATGAAAAAACGTTCAATTAAATAGATGAGGTGGATCCACTAAGATGTGCACACCTGAAAACTGTCAAACACAAGGTCACAGACATGCCTGGGTAGAGAAACATGGAAAGCCTCCAGTAGTGAACTCTTTTCTGTGCCACTGAGCAACTGGCAAACCTGCATTAAATTCCCAGTCAGAACTTGTTTCTGTGTGGCTGCAATTTTTTTTTTTTTGTTATACTTTGAACTCCTCTAAATTTTAGGCACCAAAGATGTCTTGCAGCAATGTGTTTCACAGCTTAAACTACAGGTAAGATGAAGTACTTCATCTTCAGCCTGGTGGTGACCTTCAGTCCCTGCCTGAGGAGTGCACAAATGTCCCCACCCTTGACCCTTCTCTACTTGTTTCAGGACTTTGCAAAGCACAGTACTCCCTTGCCCCCAGGTTCTTCTCTGCTGAAGACCTGGAAGACGGCTGGTCACCCTTGCTGCTTTTCTCTGGGTTTTTATGTTCTGCTAAATTCTCTTCTAGACAAAGAACTAAAAAGTGACTGCTCCTCAAGGCCAAGACCTGACGCAGACTTAGACAATAATGTAATTATGCCTTCCTTATTTTCTATATGCCTCACAGTAATTCCTAAAATTGTTTTCTTTTTTGATCACTGCTGACCACACAGACTATCAGAGGACTATTGTGCAAAGACACTGAAGACTTATCACTTTCATCATCTAAAACTGGGTCTGGCAAAGCAGTGAAGAACCCACTTCAGAAAACACTTTAAAAGGAGTGCTTGATGAATACAGTCTTGCTCTCAATAGATACAATCTTGGTGAGATAATTACATCTAAATTGCACTAAAAAGAATAGCTTAAACTTTACTGGACAAAAGTTCCTGGCAGACTGAGTTGAGAGCAATGGAAAAACTTAAAGGCAGTCAGTGCTACTAAAATATGAAAGAGGAACGCTGCGAGGTAAATGCTTTGAGTCAGTGCTAGGAGCAGCCTGCTCCTCGTGGGGCTTTCAGGATGGAGCAGTGCTAAATGCTGTCTAGGCAAGGGCAGCCTCCTTGATCAGCAGAGATGAAGTGTTGCCCAGACTAGCAACACCAGATGCAGAAGACAGCATAAGAAGATAGCTGTGTCCACATTTTGAAAATTTATTCTGAAGAAAGGTCTTGCTGACACCTTGCTGCATTTCTTCAAATTTCTACAAAGTGAAGTCTAAGAGGATTTATTTTTTTTTCCATTGTATAACTCTGTTTTCCTCACTTACTGAAAGAAAATATAATCAAGTCTTGCTTACAAATTCATTCCATCTTTTTCCTCATGTGAATGATTTTGGAAAGTCCAAGGAGATGAAGGCATCCTCCAGCACAGAGCTCAGTGAAGCAGCTGCAACACGATTACTCACCATCCTGCCAGTGGTGAAAACAATGCTGCAGCCATGCCTCAGTGGGCAACAAAAGAGTTCATTCTTCAAGGGTTATTCATTCTTTGTGCCTTGACCATGTGTGCAAGCTCAGAAAGCCAGAGACGAGTTAATGCTTACCAGGACAGTTGGAATGTAACGCAGATAGGTGCCCTGTATAAGAACAGGGCTGAGGGCTCCTCAAATTCATCTCCCAATGCACATCACAGTCATTTACAAAGGGGAAAATCCGCACCCCTAAGGTCAGAGGTCCCCCATGTAGGAACCCCATGCCACAGCAGAGCAGAGTAGGGGCTAAGCAGGGTGCTTCTACCAACACCAACCATTTCTGACTCACAGATCACACAGTTCTAAGGGTTTTCTCCCCAGTCATCCTGTCTTCATAAAGAGGATACTCTTCATTAAGAAACATGTCACGTTCCAACATTCTGCTGCTCTGATCCAAAACCCTCACCTGAGGAACACTCTCAGTTTCTAATCTCTTCTCCCCATTCTGGTTCCCTTTTGCTGCCTTCCCATCACCAGATTTCTCAGAAACCGTAGACTCCCTGTTCAATTTCTCCCCTACAATGACAAATGAAGAAGTAATTCATCCTCATCCCCTATTCATAAGCCACCCAGAAGCAAGGTCAAACAGCTCCCAGACATCTGCTCACGCTGCATGCGGCGCAGCCACAGCAGCACTGCCCGATGCACCACGGCGCTGGCTGCTAGAGCTTCCTCGTTCCAGTCACCCCATCCCCAGAAAGATGGGGGATGTCTCAAATGAGTTTTCACTTACAGCACAGCAACTCTTGCATATATGGTTATCATACGACATACCGCAAAACATGAACCCTCTCATTTGGAAGGGAGACAGGAAAAACACAGCCATGGAAGGCAAGATGGGAGCTCTGTGCCATCCCCTCCTTGCCTGAGGAAGCGGAGAAGTGACCGCAGCCCACGGAGCGCCCAGACCCACCCAACACCTCGACCTGTGGCTCAGGTGACTGTCAGGGCATACAGGCAGTGAATTAGAACTAGTTAGTCCTCCTCCCTAAGGAGACAACCGATGCCCAAGCTCAACTCTTATTGCAGCTGAAGAGGGAAACGGGAAAACTACTTCCACACAAGGCCATGCTAAGGGCGTGCTCCCCACAGGGACCGCGCCAGGCTGGAGCACAGCTTCTCTCATCCTCCTGCACTGCAAAATCCTCTCCTCCCGCACTGCAAAATCCTCTCCTCCCATGGCAGCTATGCTTTCTTCCACCGACCAAAATATGACCAGCCCTGCACTTCCTCTCATCCCTTCCTCTTCTCAGGGTTTTGGGAGAACAGGAGCAGTCACACTGCTCAAAGTAACTCCATCTAGGAGAGCATCTTCCATAGGATCTGTCAGTTCCCACCTTGTCTGCAATCAGGAGGGGATCTGAATCTCACTCCTTCCGGACAGTTTATGCTGTCCCCAGCTGCACTGAAATGAAACCAGCACATTTTAGGCCCCAGGCCCAACACCCCAGAGACTCATCCATGCTAAACACCGACTGAAGGTGCCTGGCCTTGCTACCGTGTGAATGCCACGGATGACGTCACGGCCAGATTACTCTGTAGGGCTGAGAGATCTAATTCTCTTATCTTTCCTCAGTCAGATACAAAGGGCTATTGTTTCTCCCATCTGTTCTCCACTTTCAGCAAGCAAAGGCTGGAGGACAGCACAAGCCTTATGCTGATGAAGATGACATAAAGGCTTCGCTCATTGCCAGTCACCAGTTACTAAGAACTGAGATACAAGTGCCTAGACTTGTTATATTGACATTTCTCTTTGCAGCCTATTTAATAGCTACATCCTAATTTACCGGCAGTCTGTTTAGACTGTCCTGTGCACTCCAGCCTTCCCCTAGCAAGTAGCCACCCAAGCCACATTCTGCCAACTCTCACAATTTGCTTATGTCGCCCACTCTTCTCATAATACACAGCCGCTAAATCCTCAGCATCAACTCAACTGAAAATTACAAACTCCTTCTGGATAGCACTGCAGGTCACTAATAATTATTCTTTGGCTGTAAGAGTAGTCTTTTAAAAGGAGGAATTGAAAATAATTTGATGTTTTGTCATTCAAGTTTATTCTCACATTTCTGTGGTAACCCTTCTTCAATTTACTTAAAGTATACAGTAATTTTTAACTACAGGTTTGGACAACAAAAAAGCAGGATGAATCATTCCGGATATTTAAAGCCTACAATCAGACAGCTTGAGTCTCCTTGTATTTTGCTACAGTTCCCAAGTCAGAGTTTTATTTTCAACTTATCAGCAGGACCACTTTCATAGGGAGCACTAATTCATTTAACCATGCAAAGCACTTGAAAATTTGAGGATTTCTTACACTCTGCAAAGCCTTAAAGTTCCTTGTTCTTCCCTCTACATTTATTATGCCTCCTTTTTAAACTGCACACCCAGAATTAGAGGGCATTAGAGCTAAACTGGGAAAATAGCACATGTGCATGAATATATCATGTAAAAATAAAACCAGGCAGATGCATAGGAAACACCCTGCAGCACGCATTATCCTTGTTTTCCTCATCACTGCATAGGCAACACATGTCTGCTAGTACAGTACTTCAGAAGCCAGGACTGCTCTCGGGGATGAACACAGGCCATCCTGCTGGAGAGAAGTTGCTCTGGGCAAGTCAGCCCTTTAACTTGTCGCTGGTCTCCAATAAGTCACCAGCTGAGTTTAATGTTGGAACAACACTGAAAGTAACTTCTAATTTGTCCTGCCTGCAAGTCAAGAGGTAACAGAGCTAGAAAATATTCAGTTTGTATAAACAGCATTAGATCAAGCAAAGCTTGCTGGAGAGTTGTCTCAGGTTGGATAAATCCATGGTAGCAATACATGTTTTCTTGTGTTTGTTGTCTTTTTTTAAGCATAGCTTTGAAATATATTACAGTAGCAGCAATTTCCACACACTCACGCAAACAACACTCCAGACTTCTGTTAACACTCAACTTTTTGCTTCAATGTGCTCCACAAAACGAGCATCTCAAAGAATTTAAGAAATTACTGTGCACATGGAAACAACAACCAGCAGGTAAGAGTTACATAAGAGCACGATTTCAGAATTTCAGCTGTGTCATCCAGTGGTCCAGTCCACAGATATATACCTTAAAAAGCACACAACTCCCACAGGCTGTCAGAACAATTCATGTTGATATAACAACACTGTCATGCGTCAACATCGTGGCTTTTTAGATAGCAGTGATGAACAGCCTGCATCGATTAAAGTGATATAACATCGAACTGCACATCTCCAGCGTACGAGTCCTACATCAAAATCCATCTCTAAAATGTAGGGATTAATGATATATCCCAGAGGATTCTCAAAGTGCTGTTCTTGACCTTTTCAACTATGTTAGTGGATTCCCCTTTACTCCTCCCTTAGAAAACAGTACAAATTTCCCATCCTCCTCCTATTTCTATAGCCAGAGAAGTGATAATCCCCTCTGAAGGCAGTATTTAACACCTACCTGGAAGATGACAGGTGTTACAATGCAGGAGGATTAGCATAGAGGAGGAAAGTCACCATCATGACTCTGCCCAGGCTTGTGAAAGCGCTTCACACCCACCTGTACACCTGCATCTTTCATACAAAGATGTAAGCTACCGGCTGGGCAGGTGAAAGGGGGTACCTGTCTTAAGAGAAAGGGAAGACAGATGCCAGGGCAAAGAGCACTGAACATAGCTGAATCTTCATGGACAAGACCAGTAAGAATTCACCAGGCACCTGAAGATGGAAATGCTGAAGCTCTTCCCCTGAACTCCAATCTAACCTGGACTAATCCCTACCCTGGAGTTACTTATCAGCTTGACACAGACAGCCTCACGGCCCTGAGAAGTCTATAGAGCTCCTGCTGAAGTAAGTGGGATGCAAAGAGCAATGGAGAGGAATAGGATCAATCTTTCCATTCCACTTCAATTTTTTTTGAACACTGAAGTGAAAGTCAGCTAAGCCTACCCGTGATTCAGTTTAGCAGTCGCTATCTGATCTCTGCTATCGGTCACAACACCGCAAGACTATCCCCACAGTTCTTGCCACACTCAAGGTATCATCGCTCAGATCTCATCTCCCAGCAACCACAGCCCATGTGATGTGCCCTGCCGGTGAGCATGGCTCCGCTCTGCAAGTCAAACGCGGGATGAAAGGCTGCCGGAGACTGTGCTCTCTTACTGAGACTTGGCAGAGGAAGATAGCAAAAGCCATCCTCTCAGAAGTTCACTACAGTTCTGACCTTACTGATTTCTAAACCAATGCCAACAAAGTACCTGTTGAAACAGAGACACTTGTTTAAAATGAAATACACCAGTAAATCTTGATTTAACCTTTCCAATCCAAGCTGCCCTTCCCCATCAGTTTGGACGGCCTCCTTCTCTTTTCTGATGACAGACCCCAAAGCCCAGGGCATTTTACTGTACTGGACACGTGTTCCTCAATCATCTCCTGTTGAGAAGTACAACTGCAGCACCTATTCTGCAAAAGCAATGTTACCAGAGCAACTTTAGCATCTCACCTCTGCAGAATTAGTTTTTTGTATGTTCATCTCCTGCAGATCCAAGGCCTTCTGCACATACAACATTACAGCATTAGAGACACCAAACCACCAGGACTGCCAGCTTCTCCCAAGGACCAAACCAGCTTCACTGCGCTCCTTAAAAACAAAAGGTCAGCAGGAAAAACATCCCACAGGAGAAGCCGTACTCTATTATGCTGAAAACTTTTCCTTTCAGTTATGCTAACTACCGCAGCGAAAACATGCAATTAGTAACGCATCCTATAGATATTGTTAAGCAATGTGTGGCAGTGAGGAGAGAATTCAATTAAAGGGAGTAGCCCACAGCAATGAAGACCGCAGAGGAGAAAAAAAAAGTAGCAGAAAAACTATACCTCCACCTCAACAGGTCAGTGGCCAGGCTGTTGCTGCAGGAAGCACAGTGGGAACCCACTGGGGCTACTGCTGGGGTGCCCCACTGCCAGTGGACCCCGGTGGGATGGGAGCCACGGGAAGCTGCTCCCGACCTGCACTGTTCATCACAGGCAGGCCTCAGCCCAGCTGCAGCCTCAGAACCTGAACAGGAACCCAGGAACCCCAACGTCCCTGAGGAGCACAGAGGTAGTTTGTTCCTTAAATAAAAACTGCCAGACTTCCCCTTCTCCCTTCCTCCAAGTTTCTAGCAACCCAAGCAGAAATCCTCAGCCATGCTTGGAAATTGCAAGGAAGACACTGAAAAGCTCTCAATATGTAATTCTCATTCCAGACTTGAGACTGTAAGCCACCCAGATTTATCAGCAGCACCAGCACCATGCTGCCTGAGAGCCGTGACATGCTCCAAACAGAACTTCACCAAGCAAGAGCTTGCACATGAGCTGCCGCTGATCCTGGCGTGCAGGCACACTCGGAAGTGTTTCTGCAGGATTTTGCGAGGACAAAGAGCTATGCAGTATCTTTTAGTCATAATATTTTACTTGCTACAAGGGCTCCTCAAACTGGCCTTTTTTTCCAGTATTATAAGGGTACTCCTACGAACTGCTGAAGTGATCAAATAAGCGCTAAAGACTGCAAGCAAACAGACCATGGCGTGAGCAAGCAATGCCCACTTCAGAGAGAAGCAAGATATTCACTTATCCCTGATGAATTATGAATTACTTTACACTTACAGAGTGCCGGCGTAAAATTTTTAACATTAGAACACATTGGTTTCACTCTCCCTGTAGGACAGGCAGGTGGGCACAGAAATACTACACACAGCCCCGTGGTGCTCTGGGGAGCACCAAGCACACGAGCCGAGAGCGGGGGGACCCTGCAGACCCACTCACCTCGCATTTCGCCCCTGCACTTCCACAGGTCTCACAGCTCTTCTGCCAGAGATGGATGTGAGCTGTCGCTCAGAGGGCTCAGGAAACTTGGGAAGTGCTGATCTATTGGGTGCTTTCAATTCGCTTCCAAGCGTTTTATTGCCTTTGGACATCCAAATATTTCACTGCTCTGCCTATTTCCAGTTTGGTCCAGTTTGGAGAGGACCTACACATGCTCTTACGAACCAACCCGATCCTGTGCTGATCAGCTATGCCCCACCTTCCGAGTCAAACCTCTTCCAAACGAGGCAGAATAAATACAGAATGGATGCATTTCTATCAGCATGCCACCTTGTTCTGTAGCAAGAAGGAAACTAACATCCCTAGTACCAGGCAGAGATTTGACCGACCAGGGTTTAACTCTCACCTCTGCTGAAAACTCAATTTATTTCATCTACCAGACCCCCTGCTTCCCTGTATAAGAAGTGGGGCTTTTACCACCCTATTTCCACTGGAGATTTCCTAAGGACACAAACCTATCAACAACTGCAAGCCTCCTAGGCACTGTAGCAACAGGGGCTGCTGCCCTGGGCACCTGGATGGACACAGCCAGGTTTGCACTCTGCCTGGGACAGCGGGGACGTGCACAGTGCTCTGTAGCACATCTTTAAGGGCAGTCATCAGGAGGCTGCAAAACCCCACTCAGAAAACTCAATAACCCATTACGTTAACCAGTCAGAAAGACAAGGAAAATAATTTCCTAACAAACCACAATACTAGCTCTCAGTCTGGGAGACCTCACTAACACACCTAAGTATTCAGGAGGACAATGACACAGACACAGATCTAGAAAGTCCCCTTGGTTCTCAGCAAAAAGGCTCAAGTGTAAAAGGCTGTCATTCTGTGTAGAGTTGCAGAAGGGTTTCACTACAGCAACTACAAAACAAAGAAATTTTTTCCCTTGCAACATTTGAAATGGAGCTCTTCAGCTTTCAAGAGTTTGCTCACATAGCAACAACTTACAGCTGTTTGCAATCAGCAGAAGTTTCCGCAGCCTCTCTGGCTGCAGGTTTTAGGCCAGGAAAACCAAAAGCCTCTCCACTGCAGTTAGCAGCAGCACAGACAAAGCCTCTCACTGACCTGGCACCGCTCCTTGCCACTGCTCCCCTTCCCCAGATGGCAGCACCCCCAGACCACGCTGTCACCGCGGCACACCAGCTGCAGGGACCGGGCTGCGGGACGGTGCTGGTGTGTCGGCATCCAGCTCACCCACCCTGAACACCGCCTGGCACGGGGCCTGTGCCATGCTGCCAGCTGCAGGACCAGCACTGCCCAGTGGGCACAGCCAGGCCACACGGTGCCAGCCCACCCGTGACTGCACGTCCCCTCCAGGGCTGCTCGCTGAGCCGGTCAGTGCCGGGGACAGAGCAAGGGGCAAGGGCCAGCAGACCCACGCCAGCTCCCCAGCTGCAGCAGCAGGGACCATCTAGCTCACACAATAGCTTTTTATTAAAGCCACGAGTGGGCAGTTTTCTGTAATGAGTGCCATTTCAAAGAGGATATGCTAACCAGAAACAAGACGCTCTTGTTCCAGAAAAAAAATCCTGCACATTTAATTAATCAAAAGCAACTACTGTGCTTACACCCTACCTTAATCTGCATTAATTTCAAGCATAAACAAGACCTAGCTTTCCAAATGAGCACAGGCAAACATGGCAAGCATCTCTGGACATCAGTTTCTTGAAGATACTTGCCCTGCTCGCCACAGGGAGGTTCTGCGTCTGAACTAGTCTCTAATATGCACCAAGATCTTTCGATAAAAGCTGCCTCAGAAGTTATATTAAAAATATTAACCAGAAACTTTAATAACCATCCAGACCAACTCAAATCTTCCCAAAGGATCTTCCCTTCCATTGTAAATTGTAACTACATACATTTCTTGCTTATTCTTTTATTTGGCAATTTTCAAAGCTACAAAATTAGAGACTGCCACGCTGTCCTCAGTTCTTACATACACAGCACCACACACAGCACGTACTGCAGCACAAATGTTTTATTAACATCAAAATCTCTGACACCCACAAGTAATAAACGACCAGCACCGTAAGTTCTCAAGCAGCAAGGTGTACCAACAACGTGAATTACAGCAGTAATGACTACGCTTTTTTTTTCCTGCATATAATTCAAATTACTTTGACCTACATGCACACTTATCTTAGTTTATAAGAAAATCAAAGAAAAAAGAAATCAAAGAAAATAATAGCCATGTCTGTACAAGACCTTTCCCTATTTTCTTGCCAACAGAACTTCTATTGATACCAGCTGTCAAGTGGATTAACACTTACCGTATATTCACTTTTCCTACCACTAGTGTCTGAGGGCCATCCCTGCCGTAAATAATCACCAGCCAGAGCCCTTGCACTCGATCCTTAATAGTACATATTACCTTCTTTATACAATACTATTTGCTTAAACACTGAAGAAATTCAAGTTTGTTCCCTTCTGTGATAAAGCAAACGAGATGAAACCTTGGTGGAGGAAAGGGGCCTTTAATACACACCTGACATGCCGCTGGCTGGTGTTTCAGATCATGTCTGAAATACATCTCCCTGACACCTCCTCGCACAGTTGCTGCTATGAAGTCCAGCGAGAGGGTGACTATGGCAACAGCAATGGGATTTCATACAGCTGTGTGTCCCTACACACACGACCCTGAACTGCTTTAGAAGATCCACAAGATCTTCTCTGCTCTCTCGTTTCACAGAACAGCTTTTCTAATGTAAGAGGCTGAGAAGGCAGCAGCAAGTTTAATGGGGTGGAAGCCTTCAAGAGAAGCCCAGAAACCTACCAAAAAGCACACGCTCACTTCCCAACGCTTCAGTGACAACCAAAGAGACCAAAGCTCGGTGCACTGGCTCAGCGACACCATCCAAGCAAGCGGCACCGCGTTCCAGGGTGCTTTTCAAGGCACTTTGCATCTGTGCTGCCCTGCTCCCCACGGGCAGCCCCACGGCTCCTCCTCTCCGCACACCACGTGCGGGTTCCTCCAGCCTGCAACCTGAGCAGCTACACGCCGAGCTGACTGTTACGTCAGGTATTCATTTTGTCTACTGACAAACCCAGAGAGGTGATGCGGGAAATCTGAGGTAACAAAGGCCTCTGTTTGCAGCAATAAAGAACCCTCAGCTAGGAGGGAAAAAAAAAAAAAAAAAAAGGGATCAGAGTAAAAGGCTAACACACGAAGCCTATGTACACTGCAGAATATCTGTGTTGAGTCCAGCAAGCAAAAAGTCTAGCAGATTCAAAGCAGTATTAAGAAGTGTTAATCCTTTTACCTCTGAGCTATTCATGAGCAATATGCAAAGCTGTTCTTATGGCGTCGCGTTTGCAATGCTCTGGTTATGCTTGCATCAGCATTTCCATTGTGAACCCTGCTCTCAGAGATCTTCTACTTTGCCAAGTTTTAGTCTGGAACAATTTTACCACAAGCCTATGAGATTTTAGTCCAGGATTAGGATTTAAGTCTGGCGAAGAAACATTTGGACAAAATCTGCTTGGCTGTTTTATTTATCAGAGTGCAAAGTTAATCCTTCCGATTTACTGGACTGGAAAAACACTCAAAAATATAATTTTTTTTCCAGCTTAGAGAAAGAAAATAAGATTTACTCATTTACTCTCCCAAAGAATTCCTTGTCACCAGATCTCTTAGGTCATAAAGCAGATGAGGGATATAAACAAGGCAACTAAGGTGTAGTTGAACTCTGCCTGCCCTTGTCAGGCATTTTCTTTCTCACAGACACAAGGTGGGGGCCACGCCAGGGAGAAGGGAAGAAGTGTTTCATTGTGGCTTGCAGGTGAAAGGTGGACTCTTAAAAACACACGCTGTGCATTAACGACCATAAAAACCCACAGCACTGCAAACCCAGTGAAGCGCACGGCTTAACGGCACGGCCCGACAGCGGCAGGAAGGCACCTAGGCAGCAGCTGTAGTTCGGGGCCAATTAAAACCAAGACAAAACGTCCAAGGGATCTCCTTTTGTGAGCTTCCCCAACTGCATCCACCACACCACCTCCCAGCAAGCACAAAGGAATCAACACGTGGAGCTTCTCTCTAAAACACCCACATGGCATGCCCTGCACACGTCAGACCCACCTGCATGCCAGCACAGAGCTACATGTCTGCAGGTGGTACAAAGTTCTCCTCCGTGCCACAACCACCCCCCATCAGCCAGGCTTCACAGCGCAAATTTTTCTGCCATCTCAGCCACACTGCCTACCATACACCCGCAAAACCATTACAGGAGTAGATCCTTACCACATGGCAGCTGAAATGTGATGATTAACTAGAAAGCAAGTAATGGAGAACACATTTTCAATGATGACAAAAAACAAAACTTCATCTGAATTTAAGGTGTAACACTAAATCCATTCTTCATTTTTCAACCAGACTTCCCCTACCAAAAAAGGGCCAAGCAATAATTTATATCACATAGTTCAACATCATACACATGATTGCGTTCTTAAAAACAAAAAGGCAGAAAAAGAGAATGAATTTCCTTCCCATGATTAAATAGCCAGTTTTATTTTGCCTGCTTTTGTGCTTTCAAGCCATTTTCATGAAGAAATGCTGTTTCTTATTGACTGCTCAATACCAGCAACTATTAATTTACTTCTAAATCTAGACTTCACACTTAAAAAAAAGTTATATGATTTAAGTATCCACATAAATTGCGCTCTCTGCGTGTATATACATGCATAAGCGTATACGCACACACACTTTTCATCACAGGTTTTACACCTGCTACTAACCACAACCTCCCTTTATATTTTTTTTTTCTTCTACCTTGTTCCCGTTGAATTTGGGCAGAAGCTGAGCTCAAAATATACAGTAGTGTCTATGTAGGAGATTTGTCTTTTAAAGTGTTGGCATTAAATGGAAAAGGTTTATCTGACTATATTTTTACATTTAAATCCATCAGGTTTCAGCTAAAGATCCATCTACCATACATTAAAACAGTTTCATCTTTCAAGAAATTTTTATTCAGATACAGAACAAAATGAACATTCCACATTGCATAAGAAAAATAAATCTTTCGGTTACCCAACAGTGTATGAATGAGGCCATGAATGGAATTCACTAAATCAACTCTGGCAATACTATTTTGTCTGCAGATGTAGAATGAGTTACAGCTGATTTAACATTTCTACTAATTCTAAATCCAGGTGGTATACAAAACACTTTCCCACGTTCAGGAGTTTGATTATTTTTAAATACTGGAAGCAAAAATACACTGCTAGAAAGAATAATTTAATATCAAATGTTCAGGCCTTAACACAAGGCATAATTTTCCATGCAATCAAGAAGCAGTATGAGGTACATTTAACGAAGAAATTCAATTTTTTCCTAATTTAACAAAACTGCACTGATTTTCACTTACTCTTGAAAGGCGCTCAGCTTCCAGCCTTCCCCGGTACACAGCAGCTCAGTGGCATCACAACTTACGCACCCTCGCAAGGGAGGGGCAATTCAGCCCTGTCCTGTTTGTCCCAAGCCTCTCTCACGTTGGTTTTATATTTTCATAATTGCATAGCTGATCTCCTTAAAGAAAAGCCCAAACCACTGCCAGAAGAGGGTAACTCCAAACTGCACGATGCTCACGTTCACTTAGCGTGAGGCCAGCCAAAAAGGCCATGAGGCTGTCCTTCGGGCCACAGCTCACCAGAAGGGCTGGTGGTTTTTTTTGTTGTGTTGTTTTGTTGGCTTTTTCGTGTTGTGGTTTTTTTTTTTTTAAAAAAAAAAAAAAAAACTTTCAGCTACAAAGCTATGCACTTAAAACTTCACATAAAGAAACATACAGCAAAATCAATTTTGTCTCTTTAGGTTTGTTTTGCTGCAGAAGTGGAGATCACCCTTAGAGTGCTCCCAGTCCTGAAACACTTAACACAGGGAAAAAAAACTCCTGGAACCACAGCTCTGAAAAGCTTGACTGTAACTACCAAGCCCATGATGTGGTTTGAAGAATGGCTGAAGGACTAAAATAGTTAGCTATGCTACATGCCGACAAACGCGTTCAGTACACTGCCACAGGGATTAGAATTTGTCTGGCCGTATTAAGTATCTTCTTTAATATAAAGATGGGAATAAACCTTGCAACTACATTTTCAGAGACAGCCAACAAAACTGAAAGCTACCATCAGAGTATGAGCATATATATGGCATGAAAGAAAAAGGAAAAATTCCATTTCCACCTGGAAAAAAATAAAACAAGCAGAAGAAAAATAATTCCACATGTTCAGTGAGCAGTAATAATGCAGAAAGAAGCAGAACCAAGAGAGATGAATCAAATGAGAATTGCAATGAATTGTTTTATGAGTAAGAGAGACCACAGCATTTTTAACTATCAAAGGAAATCTGAGCTACAAAAGAAAAAGGCTAAAGCAGTTTTACCCAACTACAGAGGACTAAAAACGGAGTACGCAGAAGAAGCTTGGAATGTTTAAAGAACGGATTTAAGACTAGAACGCGGGGGGCACAAGAGGCAGGGGTGCACTGATCTGCACTGCAGGGCTCGGAACCGAGCGATGGAGGTGACAGAACACCCCCCGATCACGCACAGCTCACGCAGGAGCACTGACACCGCACCCAGCGGGGGCTCAGCTGGCTTGGCTTCCTGCTCAGTGACAAAAGTAAGGAAATTGGGCAGCATCAGGCCATGAAGCATGTCACTTCACGGACCTACGGCAGAGCTCCCAAGAAGGGAACCCATCCTGGAGATGTCTCCTACCAGCACAAGTTACGGGTGGCACGAGTAGAGAGGAGGTTGGTCCTAAACAACTGCATGGATTTGGCACACAGGTGTACTGGGAACTTCTGTTCCAAGTGGCCATCAGAGCCCTCAGGCTTCCTTTCAGGAGCAAAAGCTGTGTGGCACTAAGATCAGAACAAGGTCAAGTGGAAGAAAGGATTATGAGCATGGGACAGCCTCGTGAAACCGACAAAGCAGCCCCAAACCTGAGCAACTCCAGTCGTTCCCAAAGGCAGGGATGCCTGAAGTCCAACACGATCAGTGGGGCCTCCAGGGAGGCCATGGCCAAGATCCCAGGCTCTGCCTGGCAGGAGGAGAGCAGGAGGACCCGTACCAGAATTACATCGTCAGGTCCAACCTGCTGGAAGAGATGGGCACAGCATCAAAGCCAAGGGAGCTGTGTGCCACTGCAAGGACAGGCTGGGGCATTAACAAATGATGAAGGAGGGAGAATTAAGAAGTCAAGCTGCCTGCTACACTGACCACCTTTTAAAAGCTAAAGGGGTAAATAAAACAAAGGCTCAACAATTAGAATGTAATTGCAGACATAAAACATTTTTATACGTATATACACACTTAGCTGCAACAAGTATGAAAGGCACCACAAAGAAAACCATAATTTCTGAGATCTACAGTGAGAAACATGCATTCAAACATACAGAGACAAAAACCACGACAGACAGCGATTCTCAGCAGCACTCCTGCAAACACACAGCACTGCCGCCCAGGATTCTATCTGCACTACCTCAGTGAAGCACAAACTGATGGCCATTGCAAATGGGCACTAATAACAGCAGGTAAAAGCCTCAGGCACGCGTTTATCAGACCCACTCCCTGACATAGTCTGTTCCAAGGAGGTGAGCCAGTGAAGACAAACAAACAAACAGGCCTAGTAAATACAAGCAATAATTATCGTAAGGTGTGGAATACTGGGGATATATCTATAGATTAAAAACACATTCAGACTTCAAGCTCACATAACAATTTTTGTGTGTTTTCTTCTCATATCAGCAAATTTTCCTTCTCCTAAAAAGAACAGTTTTACTGAGATCACAGAAACTAAACCCTAACACCTATGGAAGATGAGAAGATGATTATCTTCTTCCAACCAAAACCAGTAAGGAGAAAAGGGGTTTATAAATTACACACCAAGTCCAATGAAGCCAATCACTTTTTTTTTTTTTTTTTTTAAGAGAACTGCAGTTTGTTGATAGTGAGCATACAGGAGATAAAATACACTTGCATGTTAGAAAGCCATCTGACTGTATCAAATGACATTCTATCAAAATTATTTAGACCACTTTCACTGAGGACTGAATACTACACAAGAAAACAAAGCAGACTGAAAATCACATACTAAGTCTGTGGAAGTATCTATCAAGGACACAAAGCCTTCTTCCAAATTTTCTTACTTTAAATCTTAGCTAATGATGCAGAACAGGAAATAAAATGTGTGTTCTTGAAATCCATGGATCATACTAAATTTAGGAGATGCAAGCCCCAGGGAGGACAAAGAAAGCTGAGAAACAGGCAATTAAAAATAAAAGTCTCCTTGGGAAAGTGCAGCGAAGACATCCGACAGGAAAATAATCTGAAAGAAAAATTCAGTGGGAGTGACAAACTGAGAAGCCAAGAAAATCTTACAAGGCTTGCAGTGTGATTTGGTAGCAAGAAACATTAATGAAACCTTGGCTACACATGCAAAAAAAAATGCCACATCAAGTGGGAGAGAAGCAAGAGCAAAACATGCCCACTTTGTGTAACAAACAATACAGAAAAATCACAGAAGTCTGTAGTGTTTAAATGGATGCAAATAGTACTGGGAGGAGACAGGTCTTATTCAGAACAGCGTACGGTGGTAGGCAGACACATTTGAACAGAAAAAAATAGGTGTAAGCGTCTGAAAGCTTCCTTGTAACAACCTTTCTACAGCCCCAACCTTACAGCCAGGCCCAGGAGAGAGACTTAAATGACCATTTAAGAAGAGTTCGCTCGCACAAATGAGATTAGCAGCAGAAAGATGGAAACGTGCTGCCTGCTGTCCCACAGGAGCTCCCGCGGGCAGGCGGCACTGCTGGACGGCGCGGCGTGAACAGAAACAGGGCACAGCAAGCCCGCACCAGGGCCAAGCAGCAGAGCAGGGCAGCCTTCAGCCAGGCTGAAGGTCATGAGTTTCTCAGCAAAAGATTAGGTAAATATTTACTTTCTTCCAAGCACAACAAATTCCGTAACAGGAGAATCGACCCAGAAGGAAGCAAGCCTGCTGTTGTTAGTGGAACAGAAGAGCCGCAAACAAAGACAAGAAATACCATATCTACACAGTGTTGAAATTCAAGGGTTTTTTTTCCAATTTTGTAATTAATTGTTGCATCTCGATGTGACATAGTTCCAGCTTTAGCAAAAGCAAAGCAACGCAGGCTCAGCAGCAGCACGCACCCCAGTGGGCAGCTGGCTTTGAAGTTCACCCATCACTGGGACCAAAAGGCTGGGAAAAAAAGCAGCCATGAACACTCCTCTTCCTCTTGCCATGCCAAGGAACTGTCCTCTCCCTTCAAAATCCTCATTTTCTGCACAGCTCAAGCGCTAACACGTATCAGTAGACAGGACTGCTGAAGAACTGCTGAAGAACGACCAATACCACCCTGCAGTTCAGGAACAGGCTTCTGGCAGGATGCTGCCTACCTGGGTATAAACTTTTCAGGGCAAGAACTCTGTTTTTCTTTCACTGCTGCAGCATAACAAGCTCAGTCAAGTTTTTAAACCAAAACTTTGACTGTAAATGAAAACCAGGCTATTTTAGCTGCTGTGTTCACTTTGGTTTCCCATTCCTATCCATGGTGCTTGACGAGCCAGCCTGTGCAGAACCAGCTTGTCTCTCCACATTAATGATCATTCATTAACATACATTATTCAGAGAGCAACATTTCAAGCATATTTAGAAGCTGAGATTTTAGAACTCTAGAGATAAATACTAATACCAGAACTTTTACACCATTTTGCCAAGTGATATTTACTGAACATTCCCAAGAAAACACAACAGAGGAACACAACACTTTGCTGCCATCGGTTTGGCACTAATGGTCCCACAACCTACTGATCTTGTGCCTGGTGGTTTTCCCAAACACAACATGGTTTTCAGGTTACTTCTGCACAACAAAAGATGAATGAAAACAATCATGGCAACTCTGGCAGAAATATTGCAGTTTTCACTGAGAATTTGTTTAAAGAAATTTGTTCGAAATGTACTACTTTGAACCCTGGATTAGACCAAAGATTCTAAAGAAAACACTATTTTCTCCTATCCACATGCCTGTTCAAAGACCAATTTGCTGTCCTGCAATCCCCAAAAAAAAAACAGCATTTTTTAAAATACATCTCTTCATCCAAACCTTTTAATAGCAGCTCCAAAGAAAGGTACGACTCCATTTCATCATTTACAGACCAAGGATACTACCTGACTCATGGGTTCTCAAGATGAACGTAATGATGTACCAACCACACATACTTCAAGTGCTCCATTTTCTCCTGTCCTTTCTGTTCAATCATCACTTGCTCTGATAGTTTTTGTAAGGGTGACTGCAACCTCAGTCCTGTCTGGCAGACGTGATGGTGAAAACTCAATTTCCCAAGGTTATGCCTCAAGGTTTAAAAACATTTTTTCCCCCTCCAAGATGACCTTCAGCAATTGCCCCAGTTCTGAGAAATGAATGAAGTGTTCCCAAAACAAAGCAGATTTTAGTAGTAAATTGTAGCTAAAAAGAACCTACGTGACCTGCTTTAGAGACAAAGACTGCTAAAAATACAGCTGGCTGGGCGAGACATCTGGGCAGACTTTTGGGAACATGTTAATTAGGTAATTCCTCCCAGATTAACAGTATACAAGATTCTTGCTTACCATCTAAAATATCTTCCTTAAATAGTAAAAAACTATCAGGCAAGGGTAGACAGACCTTTTGATACAGTAGTTAAAATGGGATATAGGACTGATTTTAAGGGACCTGACCTAATGTCCACAGAAGTCAGGACGAATTTTTGCACTGACTCCACAGAAATCACATCAGATACCAATATTAATCTAAATATTAAAATCCATTACATTTACACCTGCAGATAAAAAGCCTATCAAACAGTCTGCACAATCTCCCAGTTTCCTACAAGAAAGCCATGTCCTCTAAATTTTACTTGCATGGTATCCTAAGAAAAGTACTTTGCTGATCTCAGAGGTGCACAAGATGTCCAGTTGTAGAGGAAGCTACAAGCAAGGCAGGAGCAGCCTGGAAGCCCACTCAGCACCATTAATCTGCTACACTTAGGAACTGCTCAGATAAAAAAAAAAAAAGTGTCTTTCTTAAATGTTTTTCCAACTCCCAATATCCATATCAACATCTAACTCTTTCCTGAATTTTAAAAGCTGCTGCTCTGAACGAACCTCCCACGTAAACACCTGCTCAGGTGTTCCTGCACACATCACCAAAAAGGAGTTTCCCTTCACCAATCTTGAACTGAACAATTTTCAGTTGTTTCACATTTCCTTTCTATCTCACAACACAGGAACAGACTCCTGACCTAGATTTCCTAAACAATTCACTATGTTCTAGAATTATGTCTCTTCTGACTTCTCTTTTTTTTTTTTTTTTTTGATGCAAAACAGTCCAGCTTCTCTTCACATCAAGTCTCCCCAGCCACCGATTACTACTGTCCACCTTTCCAGGCATCTCTTAATTCCTCATGCAAAGCTCCCAAATAAAATTCAAATAGCATTTTATTCTTCATTAATGAAGTATTACTGGAGTTTGAGATCTGAAGAACTTCTGTGTCAACTGAAGTATTTTGACCAGTTTGGAGGTATATCAAATGATATTTTGATTACTTTAAGAATTCGTAGCATAGACTGAATTACCCCAAGTCAGTCTTCTGTATTGATAATACCAAAAAGTTACCCAGGGAGCAGTTTCAGATAGATTAAACTTCACTTGTATTGTTGTTTGCAACATGTACTCGCAGGCAATTGAAGCACTATAAATATTTTGCATCACGATGTGAATTAGTCAAATGCTGTTTTCCAGGCAAAAATGAAGAAATAGACAACCAGGCAGCGTTTCACTTCCTGCAGTACTCTTCCCAAATCGTTAGCAGCTACAAGCAGCCTTTGGCATAAGCAACAGAAGTGAAAACAGGCGACCGCGATACCTGTAAATGAACATGGGGGCTCCATGGACATGGGAAGGGAGCGTGCCTGATGGAGAATTGGTGTGCAAGGAAAGAACCAGCAACCTGAGTTACAAGATGAGCCTCTGCACTAGGGCCTGTGCTACAAGGACAACCAGCCTTCAGGGTTACCCACAGGGTCTGGCTGCCCACACAAGCAAAGCCCTCCTGGCATCTCGGGTACACCAGAAGTCTTTTGCTCTGAAGCCCAAGGTGCACCAAGGAAAACAGGTTCCTCAGTCTCTTCCAGCAAGACACAGCCTTGGTTGGCCCTGAGGAGAGCCTTCCTCCTAACCTGGAGGATAGGCAGACACCCAACAACAGGCTGTAGGCCTCTCCCTAGCTCCCAGCTCAGGCGGTCACTGCTAGAGGCCATGAGTTGCATGGGGTAACCTTGAGCACAATGCTTCAGAGACAGTGTGACCAAAGTCATGTCCCACCAGCACAAACGGTTTAGTCATATCCTATGGGAACTAAGGACAATGGCATGAGCACGGACAGACAGACTCCTTGCAGTACAGTCTGACAGTTACCACAGGGCAAACTGTCGACAAGCTGAAGACAAAAGCCTGTTCCTCCTTGCATCCCAGGACAAAAGGGACTGAAGACGGTTAAACAAGTCTGGAAAACATCCAAAACGTCACCATGATTCTGAAAGAACAAAGATCTCACAAGAAATCAGTTCAAATTTGCCTTCAGCAAAACACAGGTAAAGGTTTGGATTTAATTCTTATTTCTGGCATTCTACCAAGGAATAAAACTAATACAGCTATCGGGCAACGTGCAAGAAATGAATGAATTGCAAATCAGTCATCACGAGCCAGTTACCCAGGCAAAGAAATAAGCCAGTGCACATCCCAGGCACAAATCAAGTTGAAAACCCGTGACTGATGCTGAAGCACAACTCCAGGCCACATGCAAGGCAAAATGTAGTACTTCAAGCAGGAGTCTATTACGAGCTACACCTCCAGAGGGAGGGTGGAGTCTCTGTTGCAGAGACAATCCCACAGCCAGGTGTGTCAGGTAACAGGCGAACCTCCTCGACCGAGAAGTTCATGGTTATACTCTTGCCAAAGACTCTCCAACAGTTGGATTGAACCTCCTTTTTCTAAAGGTAAGGGGACAGGGAGCCCCCTAAATATATTTCTGCCTCTAAAGAGAGCCCAGCATCTCCCAATGGTGAACTCATCTCAGTTATGCAGTCCTCAAGTGAATGCATGCACTCTCAGAACAACCACTCTGTTATATGCTATTTTTGCTAAGCAAATCATAGCTTTGCCATAAAATTAGCATTGTTGTTTTTCAGCACCTTTGCAAACATGATACACTGGCTGCGGGAGAAGCTTAGAGAACACTTTCTCCTCAAAATAAGCTCTCAACCATTTTCAAAGTCACGGTATGACCCATTCCCTTCAGTGAATGGTTTAAATTCTGCAAAGCTTTTGTGACTATAACCAAAATAATTAAAAAGTGAGTATGGAGATAATGTTTATTTTCCCCACTTTAAATACATTTTCATTTGTGTAGCCTATGTTACCTGCCTTCATACCCACAGTCCTAAAGATCATGCTCTGAGAGCAAAAGAAAATGTGTTCTTTTCCTGCAACCATCCTGTATCACCAGTCATGCCTTTATTCATACTGACACTTCCAAAACACATCATAAGAGTTACGCATGTTTCTCCCAGAATACAACATTTTTCTCCATAAACTGCACATTAATGGAATTAATGTTTAAAGTAGTAGTAAGATCAGGAACTGAAACAACATTTCAGTAAAGATTCTAAAAGCTAGGCCACCAAAAAAAAAGAAAAAAAAAGAAGTTGAGAAAAATAAGTGAATTATTTAACAGCATCACTCCAGAAGGAGCTTTACTGCATAAACTTACTGAATAGAGAAGCTATTAATGATCCTCAGCTAGTTAGACACACTGAATTAGCAATGTTTTAGAAATGAATTGTAAAGCTTTCTGAAAAAGAAAATCTTAGTTCGTGAGAACCCAAAACACCATAGGAGTATTGAAAAGTAGGCCACAGATATGCCTATTTACACAGCCCTGCGAAACCAGGGAAATTTTCTAGTCCTGAACAAGGTGCTACTGATCTGCCTGCATGGAAATGGAAAAAAAAGAAAAATCTACACAAAATTTTACTGGCCTGTCCATGAAAGAAAAATTATTTTGACATGTAGCACTAGACAGAAGCAGCACAGCAAATCTCTTTTGAAATACATAAGTTAGAGAGATTTACCTAGAAAGAAGATATTTACAGAATAGTTGGAAATCATTAATATTGTACTATGCTTTTAAAAGAAAATAAGGAATTTTTTTTTCACATCAATCTTGTGTATTAGTTCTTTAAGAAGAATTCAAACAAATCTTTATCTTCTACTGCTATTTCTCATACATATCTATAACATTCACAAGGTAACTCCTTTCAACTGAAAGCAGATCTTTTCATTTTATGAAGTGGCATTTTTTTTGCTTCAGATCCAACAGGATAAAAAGCATCGGAGATGAGTGCCTCTGTGCCTTTTGGGGATCTGATGTCAAAGAGCCCCAACACACGATCTGTTTTGTCAACAAATTGGCACATTTGCAAATATTGCACTTTTGCACACACTAATAATTTTTGAAGATCTTGATCAGCATTTCCTATGAAAGCATTCGCTCCAACAGAACAAAAACCAAAAAGCTTCAACTAAAACAGAAGAATCAGCTTTCCCAGCTCCCCAGGCAAGTAACATCTCAGTGCCCTCACCCACTGAACCTAATGAAGAAACTCTGCTCCAGCTCTAATTCACACCACCTTCCCTTTCTCAACAGTCTCTAATCCTTCTCCCAATGCAAAACTGAGTCAATAATTTCTACCTCCCTGCACATTTGGGTGCCCTTGTCACTCCCAGGGATGCCGCGATTACCACGGCTGGTACCGATGCTGCCTGTGTGTTTCTGACGAGGAGCTCCACAGTTCCTACCACACCAATATAGCAGCAGGATGGCTGTGCAGGTTGGTACCACCCCTGCACGTGGGACTGCCTCTGCCTGTTTGGGCACTGCTGCCATTTACCTGATGCTGCTGTCCAGCCCTATTTGAGCACCATTTGGGCCCTACTGAAGCTCACCATAAAGAGCAGAACGCTAATTTTCTCTTGTTTTTCTGAGCTAGAGCCTTCCACAAGTTGCTTTAACAATTGCTGAAGTCAGTAGGAGCAAGCAAAGACCACACAGGTGGGAGGCACGTGGGCTGTGCCCCAAGACATCCAAGTTGCCTCACGGCTCGCTAGTGGTAAAACAAGAACGCCTCGCTCCTTCCTCTCCTGCTGCGCAGCCCCGTCCCCCTGGGCATTCGCTGCACCTACGAACTGCTTTAATCCACTGGCCAGCAGAAAGCTATTCAGCTCTCCCCATCCCCCTTTAAGCTATTTTTCTGCTGCTTCAGTGAAATGGCCCAACACCAAAATAGCGTAAGGTAAGCCGCAGCAGCTGGGAAAAGGAATGGGAAAGGAACAACTCCCTTTTCTGCTTTCAGCTTTAGCCAACTGCAGCTTATCTATTCATTGCTCTTGCTCAAGAAAGCAAGTTCCATGGATACGGCTTTACTGCCCAGGGCATGCCCGACATTAAGCAAGCCGGGGACACAAAGTTCACAGAGTTCAGGGCGAAGCACTGGGCATGAACATAAAAATGGATGCACAGGGTCTCACAGTATGCCCTGCTAGCTCAACTGTCTCTACTGAAGCTTGCAAACAGCTAGAGAAAAGCAATAGTACAAGCACAGCTGCACTTCCCCAAGCACCTCTGTAGCCTTCAGTATTCAGTGATAGGGACTTTCTTAGTCTGGTGTGATTTGTCTACTGCGTAGTCCCCAGAAGACCTCTCAGGAGTTCCACAAGTTTACCATCCCTAGCACGAAGAACCTGCTGGGGTCTGAACACAGCTCCTAAGCTGAGTTGACCTTCCCTTGCTCTTACAAGGAGAAGCAGCAGACAAACCCTCTCCAGACCACTCCCGATTTCACAGACCTCTGTCACACCCTCCTGCAGCCAGCCCTTTCTCAGTCATTCACCACATGGAAGCCGTTACTAACCTCTGGTGACCATGCTGCATTTCTCCACACTTCTACCTACCCTACACTCTTCTGAGATGACAGGAAGGGGAGAAGAAACAGTATTTAAAGTAGGGACAAACCATGGATTTAGACATGGCACAACAACGTTCTCTGTTTTGCTCTTCACTCTTTTCAGAGCATTCCGTAAGATCTGACATGCTTTCTTTGATCACTGCAAAGCACAGAGGTCTCATCTATCAGTCTTGAGATCCCACCCGGAGAGGAGACAGTCACTCTGGAGCCCATCACTTGGTACAAAAAGTTCAGATTGTTTCCTGCTTCCAGTACAAATCACCTCACGTTTACCTACACTGAATGCAGCTATCGCACTCCCTACGCTATCCTTTTACACAGAATCAGGGAAATAGAACACATTTCATGAATTATTTCAGTCAGAAGCTGGAAGTTGCATTGATCACTGAAAACAAGCCAGCAAAAATAAGCAAACCTGTATGTGGGACAAAAAGCTGCTGAAGTGCTCAAGAGAGCACAGCACGCAGGATAGGGCAGTCCTACTCACGGGGCAGCACACGCAATAAGGACTTCTTAGGGGCTTTGATCCTCTAGCTATTTGAAACCACACAAAAGCTGAATGAAAAAGGTACAAGATCCCAAAGGAATCAGATTCCCGCTTCTCTGCGGCAAGCTTCTAAAGTTCTCTTTTTATGACCACCTTCCACCAAAATAAATAAATCACTTCTAAGCAAAAAAATGTAAACCAAGGCATTTCCACTCAATTCCTTTCATGTCTTTCCACCGCCTCATCTGGAGTCACATGCTCAGTCCTGACCTTTCCAGATTTTCCTCTCTGCCTCGCCACACTTATTCAGACTATCAAATTCATTTAGTGAAACTATCCTATCCTTTCACACTTGACTCTTTTCACAGACAAGCAGTTCATTTTCATGCAGACCCACTTTTAACTTCAAAAGGTTGCTTTGTATCTCAGCTTCTGATGTCCCTTGTTTAAAACACTTTCAAATAAGGATCTGAAAAACCTTGTAGCTGGGAACTCAGCATCTTCTCTGTCCCTCCACAAAAAAAGGAAAAAAAAAAAAATTGACTACTAAGCTGAGCAAGGGGCCACGCACCCACACAAGATTTCTTGAGCTTTTCAGGAGGTTTTAGCTCACCTGCACACAGCCAAGGTCACAGCTTGGAAAAGAGCCCACAGCTGCCAGGTGGGGCCAGTCTCCTGGAGCCACCCTCATGTTGAGGCTTGCCTTTATGTCAACCCTTTCCAGAAGGTCCAACTGGAACGAGAAGGGAACCAGCAGAACGTCGTAGGGCCAGCGCCTCTCGATGGCATGGCGAGTGGATGTGCTGCAAAGCCGAACGCTGCAACTTACTTCACACCCAGCCAAAACGCTTTGTACCTGTTCCGAGACGCTTCAGCGATCACGCAAACACAGCTGAATTAACCAGGCTATATGCAAACCCATAAAGCAATTAGGTGGAAAGACAGAGCAGAGTGGCTGAAAAACTCACACCTTCTAAGCACTCCTAGAAAATTCATCTGTGTCACGGCAAACTACTGTGAAAAATTATGTAGTACCTCTATTCACCAAAACACTTTTCACTTTGAGGCTACAAATACAGGGGAATGCTTCTTCATAGCCCACTTCAGGATCCAAGTTCAAGAATCATTTTCAATTTCAAACATTCATAACTGAGTAATTTCAAGGGAAAAAAAGCATACTGAAAACAGTAGTATATTACACTAAATTTCTCATTAACTTTCTGGTGATGCATTGCAATTTCTAAAAACTGACTTTTAAGTTAATTATGCACAATTTGGACACTCCAAAGTCAGGAGCTCAGAGCTGAATCCAGTCTAGTCGCTTTTGTAAAACCTGTATGATGAAAATATTATAATCACACTGTTTTCTTGCCAGAATAGGAAGGAGAGGGCAGGGGGGAGAAGGTACCATCAGCATTTTTAAAACCACATTTTAATGCCAAGAGGGTTTTTTTTGCACTGACTTTTTCTCCCACAAAACTTACCAGTCATATTTCCAACACAACCGCCACAGCTACGTGCCCAGCAATGCACTTAACTAAGGCAGAATTGCAGCCACTATTCTCATTTTCCTCAGATTTTGGCAAGAGTAGGAATTGTACCTAGTTTTAATATGGAGAGTTACCACAGATCTTCAGAAAACGGGTAAGATTGAGTTCTGTATGTCAAAACCCATGTTCCCCTCCCCTTGAATCAAGATGGAAACACAGCGATTGAAGGCGTCATTGTTTTTACATGAATTTTACTTTCTTACAGCAGGCACCTTACCTCAAAACCACAGCAGTGAAAAAGTCAAACAATTTTCCAGCTAGCTGCAACACACATTGATAAACAAAATTGGTTCAAGGCGAAATCACATCTGTATTAAAATACTGGTCAAGCTGCTGACAAGGAGACAGATGAGCTTTTAAACGATTAATGTACGCTCACAAAATTAAAAATGATTCTATTCAAAGAAATTTGGATAACGGTGACGTGCCTCTTCCAGCACAATACTTCATTTTGATTTTTTTGAGAAGTTATTAAAACAGAACATCTCCGTTCGCTGGAATTCCATTTAATTTGTTATTGCAATGTTCAGTTAACGCAGGAGATTAGATTAGACTTTGACGAGCCTTTTACACCTCTCAGGGCAGCAGCGCTACTTCTGCTTTGGCCAGTACCTCCAGCTACCAGCCAGCCCGCATGGAGCTGACAACAACCCCCAATTAATAACTGCCCCACCTCCATCCCTTCCCATTGCATGCGACAGAATCATGCCAGCCTGCTTCAGAGCCTGGCAGCCCCAGGCCACGGGGTCCAGGCTCCGTGTCAGCATCGCCCAAGACTCCGCCGCAGCAAATGACGGAGCACAAGCTCCAAATGGAGGCCAGCACCCAACAGAATGTCAGTAAGGGGGCTGCTGACTGTCCAAATACTGAACTGCTCTCCAGAGCTGCAGGTCAGGTGGGTTAATCAAACAAGCCTGCATATCCTGAGGGATGGCCTGTTATCTGTGTTTTAAGTCCTACCTGACTTCAGGCTCTGATGAACTGAGCCCTGAGCAGCTATTAATATTTGCATTAAAAAAAAAACAATGAAGTGTCTCTCACTTTTCTACACCATCAGTTGAAAACACTGGAAAGTTCTTCCTAAAGAAGCATTTTTGCTACACACAAACAACATGAGAACAGCACACACACAGGCAGCATGCTCTCAAGAGTACTGGCAACATCTACACCAGGGGTCTAGAAACCTAAGTGATGTCACGGGATGTAACCACATTGAGAGTGGGAATCTGACCTGATTCTCCCAGCGCTTCTCCCAGACCTGACCATTAAAATTACCAGGACAAGAGAACACCAACATGCACGGACAAAGTAGATGCAAAATGTTTTCAGTGTGTGACAACGAAAATGAAAATAAATGTAGGAATAAAATGTAGCTTACTTTCACAGGTTTCCAATAGCATTTGTCTCCATTCAACAAGAATTTATGCACCATTTCAACCTGTTAAGAATTTAATTCTAAGTAATAAAGCTTTACAAATTGAATTCAAAGGGGAAAAAAAAAAAAAAACACTGGCGTTTCCCAATTATTTCCAGAGCCCTACAACCAGAGGCTTCAGCTAAAGAAGCAGGGAAAGCTGCCACCACAAAAACAGATCTGACATACGACCCCTGGATACAGCAGCACTAGCAGACAGCTATGCTAAAAATCAATACTAATTCTGCACACTTCTGTTATGAAAATAAAGCTATGAAATTCCCTCATGCCCACCTGCCAAAGGGACAGAACTCAGACCAACTTCGTCACAGAGAATTTTTAAAGTCTTTCTAAAGGCATGTAATGGATTCCAAGACTGAACGTGCACTGAATGTTCAGTGAACCAAATAATTTTTAATAGATTCCTCAAGGGAGTTTATTTTATATTTTTAAATCACTGAGACCTTGCAACGACAATTTGATTCAGAAGAAAATAAAGGCCAGTGCTCATGGGATGGGATTTTTTGTTTCTTTCAGAGTGTTTTTGAAAGAGGAACAGCTGTGTCTACTATAATTTCTTGCTGCCCAGTTGAGAAATACCTTAATTTCTACAAACCTTAAACTTACAAATCGCTTCTGAAAGCGTACATTGAGCAATTTTAAAGTTTCCCTGCTACACCAGCAATTAGAGAAAGTTGATCTAAGAAAAAATTGGAAGAAATTACCATCAGAACCAGGCAGCTCACCTCCTTCAGCCGCAGCTGCAGGAAGGCAGGCGAGCGACCAGGCTACCAAAACTGCTGGCCCCTGACTTGGAACCCAAACACAGCACAAACTGGGGCAGTTTGCAGATTTCAGACCAACCTCCTCTCCCCCGGCACAACCCAATGCCCACCTCATCAGCCACCGCGCCCCATGCTGTGACAGCAGCGCTGGCACGAGATGCAAGTTCCTGCAGAAAGGAAATCTTCCCAACGGCACCACGAGGCGTGCAGGAAAACAAGGCGAAGAGCCCCCAACGCTGCTGCCGTTAGAATGACTTCAGCAGGATTAGGCAGAGCCATGGAGGCAAAGCCCCAGACAATGCGTCCTTTCATACTGCAGAAACAAAACCCAGCGTTAATCACACCAGCGATTCAGTTTCCTCTCCTAATTCCTAATCAGACATCAACAAATAAGGCGAAACACTTATTCTCATTTTAATTCTATGAAATAAACACGAGTGAATGGCAGCGCTCAGACCAACAGTACGAACTGCGCGGCCCTGCACCTCCCGAAGAACGAAGGGGGAGCGCGGGCGGCTGGGAACGCAGGCTCCTGGCACAGCCCCGTCACCGAGGGGTCCAGAGAGAAGGTTCGGAGGAGTGCTGCAATAACAAGCGGGGGAACTTCAAAGCCCAGAGACAAACTCGGCTGAAACCCTCCTCCATACAGAAGGGACCCTGAACCACATTCATTAGACAAAACATCTGGTGCACTGCTTTGATTTTCAACATTAGTCATTGGACAGAAACAAAACATTATTTTTTTTTCTCCCCAAAGCAGCAAATAATTGCAAATCCAATTCTACATATAACCTATCATTTATCACCTCATCAGCGACTGCTTGAGTCTGATGGAATTAAACACTCAAGTCAGGCAGTTTTTGTTAAAAGCAATAATTACATTGTTACTGGAATATACAATTAGGTAATAAAAAAAACAAAAACAAATCTGCCTAGCAATATTTTTTACGCATTCTCACAGAAATATTACCAGACTGGAAAAAGGCAACGCTATAATAATAATAATAAAAAAAAAAACCACTTGCACCGAAGTAGAGCTACTTCTAATTTAAAACTTCACCCACAGGCAAAAATACATAAATGATTAGCGTTATAGTGTTTATTTTAATTACACTGTGCAACAGGAATCCAAGAGGCTGTTAACTCACTTCAGATACAAAGGAAGCCGCTATCAGAGCGCTCATCCCCTGCCAGCAGCCTGCACACTCGTGCAGCCTGCCCACCACCCACAAACAGAACTCTGCATTTCTCCCAACGTCCCACGCCAACGCGCAGGAGAGGCACTGCTCAAAGAACGGAACAAAAGGAAAACCAGGAGGTCGGCAGACTGCTCACCTGCTCCTCGCAGACAGCGTTTAAGAGCATCAAAAATTCACCAGTCTTCCAAGCACTACTCTTCAAAGTTTAATAAGGAAAATAGACATCTTACACTTACATTTACAAATACTTCCCAGCAACACAACTGCTGTGCCATGCGTTTTTTAGCACCTCACAACTCCAACGCCCGCCTCAAACACCAACGACCCGAGCAAACAAATCAGTGCGTGGCTTGCAGTTATGAAAGGCACGTTCATCACTGCAGACACAGTGCTGATCCCAACAATTCTGCGCAAGTCTTTCTGCCCATCTATCTAGGTGGTTTGGGCCAGTGAAGAAGCCTCTGATCGCTCCTCAGAGAAGGGCTTAGGATCTTAAAAGACACCCAACTTGATGGCAACAGGGTGGGGGATCGGTAGAGGAGCGCGGCAGCCTGTTGCCACAATCCTTCAGAACTCTTCCTTCTTATAATTACACACCTTATTTCTTCCACAGACACGAGCAAGAGATTGTCACCGAGTTATTACAGCAGTACACTTTTACTTTGTAAGCAACATAATAATAAAGCTTCAGGTAAGAAACATAGTAAGAGCCGAGCACAATTATCGGAAGGAACAGCTTGCTCCCATAAAGCCAGGAAGTTTTATCACCAAGGTGCACGTGCCACGCTTCCATGCGCTTCCCCTGCGCAGGTGAGAAGTGCCCTGTGAGCCACAGCCTCTGCACAGGCCAGAGAGCCAGGGAAGCGAGCAGCACGGGAAGGAAACGGGAGCGAAGCGTGATGTGGCTGCTGGGAGATACGGGTCTGTGCGAGGGACGGGACCAGCCCACCACAGGGCAGGGGCCGTCAGAACACACACCCACAGCCATCTCCTCCAAAATCCAGCCAGGAATACAGAAAGCTGCTTTGTGCACCAAGCAGGAGAAGAGGGCTGTGATCGGGTCCGTAGCACCAGCTCCCAGGAGCTCTCCCTGCACTGACCTGCGTGGGCGAAGAGGCAGGAGCCTGCGCCTGCAGACTTCAGAAAACAAGGGAAGTGTTCAGGCCAAGGGAAGTGCTCTCCTGGGCCCACAGTCCAAACGCAGCTCCGCTGTGCCCTGGGCACGAAGCACAGTTTGACACGCTCCAAAGATGTAGCTGGATCCAGGAAAAACTCCAACCAACAAGAGCAGCAGGACTTTTCGCAATAGACTCCAGCCTCACAAGTGACAGGAAGGCGACAACACTTTCCTTCAGAAGTTTGTACCTTCACCTTAATGTCAAGAGGCAGGATTAAAGCAGCAACTGCAAACTGCTGAAAAACTTGCCTCCGGAGGTGTAGCTCCTCCAGTCTGTGCCTTATTAAGGGAAGCTACCCATGAACAAGGCTATGGCGAGGAGACAGAGCCAGTATCTAGAATGTGCCTTCAGAAATGCACGCTTCAAAGCTGGGTTAAATAAGATTTTAAGATTTTTACCACATCATAATGCATTCATTAGAATACATAAGACTGTAAAGCAATTTTGTCTGTGCCCAAGATCAGTCTCAACAAAACCAATGAGAACATATATCACAAAATTATTTCCACACCTACCAGTTCATAGGTTTAAGAGGCTAATATTCACTGTTTACTTTAATTGTTTCATATTTCACTGAACTTTGACACAGAAAATGTATTATTGGATTTTGCGTGCATTTTCTAGTCAATTTGTATCATCTCAAATTCTGTATTACAAGTAATTAAAACACAGTGGACAATGCATTCATAAATTACAGGGTTTTTTTTTTTTTTAAGAAGTGAGAATCACTATCGATTCTGCAACAACTAAGCCTTTGATCAAATTTCATGAAACAAATGCTACTATGATATAAACGTAACTACATCACATCTGGAAAATAAGCAGTATGTAATCAAGACTACGACTCCATCCCAAAATTAAAGATGCCTTTTTTTTTTCCCCCCCATCTCATGTCTTCAAAGCTCATGACACCTCAATGCCTTCTTAACAGTGTCCAAAAGGACTGGGTCCCTCCTAACCACTTCCGTGGTTCTCCTCCAAGATAAAAGACCAATTATATTTTTATATCCACGCCATAAAATCCCAACACTAGCCTAACCTTTCGTACTTCTCACATTTAATTTACCTTCCCAATTAACGAGCCCATTAAAACCCAACTAGGCTGATGCAGACAGCCTAACCTGTTGCTCTAACAGCTACCAAACCTGCTCCAGAAGAGTCTTTCAATAACCCCGCTTCCATCCTTGCTCACAAAAGCCTCTAGAAACATAATGGCTTTTCCAAAACACTACAAGGCCTAATTCTGTGAGGAAATTTAACTGAAGGATCAAGTACCATCCCACGAGCAACTTCCTGCTCCTGCAGAGAGGAGTTATTACCAAGCTTAAGTGCCCAGCTGACTTCAGCAGCTAGGATGACACACTGGAGAAGAATCCATACACTGGAGGGATAAAAAAGCAGCTACGCTATGTGGGTCTCATAAAATAGAACAGATGTTATCCTCTGCATACACACGTGGAACTCTGTGTCAAACACTCCATTTGCAGGGGAAAAAATAAGGAAAAGAGGCCTCTTAGATAATTCCTCTCCACAGCCAAATGCATGCATGTTTTGTTTAATTACAAGCAACGACGAGATTTCTAACACTGCTTTGAGAAAGCAATGCCACACACCCAGTCTTCACATTTTTTCTCTCTTCAATTTCATCTGACAACTCCTAACTGTAAACTCCTTGTGCCAACCTAAATAATTCCTCTCTTTCTCAGCAAGGCTGGAAGAAAGCACTTACCCACTTGCCAGCTGCAGCTGAAATTTTGTGCCAAGAAATAAATGTCTTCTGGGCAGGTTGTAAACTGGAAGCTTCTATGCCTGCTGAAGGACAAGGGTAAGAGCAGGACAGCCCAATTCTTTCCCAGATTAATGGTATTTCCATATTTCAGCTACACAGCGAACTGCGCTTAATGTAAGCATCCACACAGAGCTGCTTCCTCCCAGTTCTGAGCTGAGGCGTTAGGAGATGCTTTGTCAGTTTTGCTCTTAACCAGACTTTGTACGCACATTGCTTCCATCCTCTGCCCCAAAACTTCTCTCAGTATTTTTGATCTTTAGAAAACCTCTCAGACTCTGGATTCCTCGAAGGAGCCCAACCTATTTCAGCATGTTTTTCCGTAAGGCACAGACGCGCACATACACTGTGTGCACAAACATTAAACAGCAAGCACTCCAGCTTCCCTTCCTTAACCTCCCTGCAGAGCCCAGCAGACATCCACCCTCCTACAGCAAACAGGAACGCTTGCAGGCGCTGCTCACCACAGCCTTGTGAACAGGGCGAGGGGAAGACGAAGGACTGCTCCCACCTGCCCCCCAGCCAAGAAAGCAGACAAGTTCCAGAGAGCAGAAGGGACGTGCTCCGGGGCAGGATGTCCAGAAACCCAGGCAGGACACCACGCAGCAGCACAGCACCTGCACACAGGGCTTCCACCAGGGCACTGCCGACAGACCCAACCCCTCCGCTCCGCGTCCTGCCCTCCTCCAGGCTCCCACAAGTTCCCCGACTGCAGGACGCTGCTGCCTGGTCACATGTCCTGCATTTTTCAAGGCTCTGCAAAGCCCTGCACAACTTCTAATAATAAATCACATCGCAGAAACAAAGGCATGAATAAAACCTGTGTTGTTCCAGAGGAAAGCAGTCTTTTCCTCCTTGTTCTACAATCACTGGCCCCTTTCCCATCCCATTTTCATGTTGGTAGCGACCTGAATTTTGTATCCACAAACACATGGCCAAGATTCTGAAATGCGAGCTAGAAGCTCAACTAAGACGAACATGTAAAGATGAATACACCAAAAAAAAACAAGTACTCCCTCCTATAGAAACCAAAAATAAAACAAATGTTAGTAAATGTACATTAGTAAATCATGAGGTACATTAAAAGCAAGCAATGTCTCAGGACACGCATCAGCACCATGAACTTGGATTTTAACATGCACTGTATATGCACACAGCATGCCTCTGCCATCTCCCAAACAGAGCCAAGCAGTGCCCCTTCCCTTCGCTCATTAAAGCTCTACAACTGGTGCCTCCTGTATGCCCACATGCACCATTTCATTACGCTCACTTGACATTAGATGAAGAAAGAGTACAAGAAAATTGCATATTGCCTGCCTAAAGTAAACTTGTCATTTAAACCTCGCGTATAGATAGAATCTGATACCGCACTGGCGCCGTGAGTCATTCCTCAGCTTCAGAGTTTGTACAACAGTACCCTTACATATGTTTTGCAATACTTTCCAGTTAGCTACCACCCCATGTAATTATAAGTTTTACTGGAAAGGAAGCATACATTTTGCATTTGAACACTGCACTACAGCCCGTAGAAACGCGCTCTGCTCTTACAGCCAGCTTTTGATCGGAAGTCACTACACGTAAGGAGCCCTCCCAAAGCGCAAGAAAGGCTGAAGTCAAGGCACTTCTTTTAAGGAAGAGCAAGCGATGATGGCGAGCACCACCAATACTTCTTAACAAGTTATTCCAAGCAGCACACACAGGCAACTTGGGTGCCAGGCGTTCAAAAGCTGCTTCTTCACCGCATTCATTCAAACCTATATAAAATATCTGGTATCTGTTACAGGTGCCTCACTTGAGAAGAACACGTTCCTTGACGCCTTTCTGAACTGCGGTGAGATAACCCATTAAAAATCTTCCCTGCTGTGTTAGTTTCACCTTTTGTTTTTAGGCTGCACAACAGAGGGGTAATTTAACTCTCAACCCTGGCTTCTAAGAGCACTGAAACAAACAAAGGTACTTAGAACTGAAATGGAAGGGGTTGTCTTGTTTAATATTACGAACAAGACTCATGCCTGGTGGCACCCAGCTCGCTCCAGCGCCGCACAGGGAAGTTCACAACTCTTCAGAAGGCACGGGTCCCAGCTTGCACGTGCACACAGCTACACATTCGCTGCTTTGCCAGACCTCCTCTGCCAGGTTTTTGGGATTTGTTTTAAAGCTGGTTATCATTATTCCTGTCTACTCCCTAACTTCAATCAAATGGATCTTATTTTAAAAACAGGGAGAAAAAGCACCCTCTGCACAATGAAAGTTGGCTGGATAAGATTCAAGTAATGCAGCAACAATTGGGATTTTTTTCCCCTCCAAACTGCATATACTATGACCTACAAGAAACATTTTCTGCTTAAAAGTAATACTTAAATGGAGATCTATGGCTGAACGTTATCACAAGGATTGCACTTACTTGACAGTCTGCTATTAGCCAACTCCATTATCGCTATTTGCAGTTTTTAAATGTACAGATTCCGAAGTAACTGTACAAAGCCTCCATTACAAGTGGATTTATGGAAAGCCACAGCAATAATCACCCTCATTAACCATATCTTCCCACAGCCCTGCATTATGTGGACACAGAGAGGAAAACATTTCTTCTCTGTTACCCATAAGCTTAGATCTTCCTCCTTATAATCGCCAGCTCTGACCGTCTTCTCTGCTTTTGCCAATGACAGCTAATGTTCCCAAAAGCAGGACTCGGTTTAAAAAAAAAAAAAAGCTAGAAATACCTGGACACCTCTCAACCCACAGCCAAACACAGGCACAACGTAGGATGGTTTCTACCTTGATTTTCCCGACACTTTCGCTGCCATCATGTATGAAAATAAAACCTTATCTATGGCTTCTGCTATTTTGCTAACAGCCCCAACCAGTATTTCTCCAAGATATTTATGGACATGCACATGCAAAGAAAAGGGCAGATGGCAATACTGGTAACTAAGCTGAATTATAAAAATCTCCGAGCTGAAGTGATGCATTAACTCTTTGGCCATAAGCTGGTTTAACCCCTTCCCGCGCACGGTCACGCCGCATCCTATTTCGACGAGCAGGAAGCAGGGCAGTGACGTATGCTCAGAAACTCGCACGGTAAGATGGAGGGGTAAAGGCAGAAACCGCGAACTTCCAGAAGCACACACCCTCACCCCCCACACACCCTCACCACAAGACGGCTGCCTCGCCACGCGGATTTTACTTCTTGCTCACCAGGTGCTGACCACGCACCTCCACACAGGGATGTGCAACTCCTACATCCCCAGCCCCACAGCCAAATCCACGGCAGAAATAATAAAATCAGGACTAAAGTACACTCGCTCCCTCCATAAAACCATGCCTGTGAGCCAAGCGTTTCCTGCACTGTTGTAAGGAGCGTAGTACACTTTGGGGGGAAAAAAAAAAAAAAAAAAAAACCCACGTTGTTTTAAAGCTACATGGGCAGCCTAGGAACAATCACCCCGTAACCAGGCACAGAGATAAGTCAATTGCAACAGAGGACCTTGTAATCTCAAATTAAATTTGTCATTTCTCTTAACATTTACTTTGAAAAATGAACAAATGTGGTTACACAAGCAGAATAAGGAAACTGTATTTGCTCACCATCCCCACTCAAGCCAGGCGTCTTCGGAGATCTCTAAAACTGCAAATATTCAGTGTAACCTACGTTTGCAGCTTTGATTATCCGGTTATCTCTAGATTAAATCACTTCTTATAGCTCAATTCTATACTGGACAAGAGAACGTTCCGTTTGATACTGACAACACAACTTCATTTGCTCACATCTGAAATAAACACACAACTCCAAAATGCTCTGAAGCAGCTGCCCCAGTCAGTCTCCTGGAAACACAGCGCATCTTCACCAGAGGAGAGCTCTCCACCGACAGCCCTCTGTCTAACAGCGCGGAAACACTGCCTTCCATTACACTTATTCACGCCGGGTGTTTAAACTGCTCCGAGTCGGCTCCGAGGAGCACTTTC
>VXAV01007916.1:391720-433575 GCA_013399715.1 Alectura lathami
CTCGGCGCTGGAAGCGGGGGGTCGCCGGCTCTGCAGCGCGAGCAGCGCAGCGCGGCCCGATTTGCCTCTGTGAGGCCAGAGGGGCCCAGGGGCTGCCTGCAGCCCGGCCCGGGACTGCTGCCGCCCCGAGCGGTCACCCTCAGCGCCGGGGGCCGGAGCAGGCCTGAAGAAAGTTACCCTCTGCAGTGGCAGTGGCAGGTGAATGCCAGCCTGAGACCTGTTGCAATTTGTGATCGTTTTGGCCCCTTTTCACTGGGTAGTTGTGACTTAGGAGTTGTTGCAGCCTATGCAGTCTATCAGCACACTGTTTCTCCAGCTGCCTCATCATTAACATCTCTTTTCCCCCGCCTGGCTCCCCACACTGGTGTAACCAAGCTGGATTTTGCACCCCTTCCAGTGGCAGAAGAGTTAAGTCATGCCCGTGCTGATCGTTTTGGTGCTCTTTGGCTCCTTGCCCATCCCTTTGTAGGTGCTGGTATTGCATCAGAGCAGGCAGAATCACCTCGCTGTATTCTCCTCTGCATGCTGTACTTGGGCTGCTCTGCTGTTTCCCACGGCATGTTAATTTTTTCCCTCTGTGGTCTCCAAGATTTCTTCCCATGCCTGGTAACTCTATTTCTTGGAGGATGTTTTGCCCTTGTCCTCCTATCCGGGCTTAGCCAAGGCGGTGCTGAGAGCTGAAGCACAGCTCACAGAGTTACACAGCTCATCTCCTGCACCCGGAGGAGCGTGGGGCTTCAAGAGCAGCATGGGGCTTCAGGAGGGATGTGGGGCCTCAGGTCCCTGAATGCAACACCCATGAGCTTGGTGCAGCCTGCGTCACTCCACTCTGCCCTAAGCTGAGCACCCAGAACCAGTCTTGCACCTCTGCCACACAGCAAGCAGCTCTGACACACAACCCTTGGTTCTAAGATACTTCCCTTCCTACTCAGTATCCAAATATTGCTGCAAAACAGCCCTTCTGTGCATTACCCAGCGAGGCCACGGAGCTTAGAGTAAGTGTTGCTGGCTTGGGGCCAGGCAGCGCTGCCAAAGTGCCCGTGGGTTCGGCTCTCTGTATTAAAATTTGGATGTGCTTCAGGACGCTTCAGAGCACCAGAGCATGGGGAGCCGGGAAAGCCTCGCTCCCGAGCAGCAGCTCACAGGGCTTCCAGTGGGAGTCCGTTTCCTCAACCCACACCGCGGCCCCATCAGTGAGAGTAAGGTCAGTCAGCTCAGCCCAGCCCAGTTCCCCTTTGCTTTACAAGGAAGCAACAGGCTTTTGAAGTATGAGAAACAGAAGATTTTGGGTTTAAGGCTCCTTTACTAATGTTGTCAGTAGCTTAACAACTTATGAGAGGAGGTGCTGAAATGTTGAGCCAACCTGTGGGACAGATTTTAAAGATACTTCCAGGCACCTAAAATGTGGGTTCCTTAGCACCTTTACAAATCTGCCTTCGTGTGACTGACATGGAACTGCCTCATAAACTTTTGATGCCCTGGAGCTTCTAGCCAAGACTTGCAGGTAAATGATTGTCCCATGGGTGTAAGGCATTAATCATCAGCAGCATGAAACAAAGAGCGTTCACATATGGCTACCACCCAGAAATCTTTGTTATTCCCTGGTACACTTCATGCCTTCATTACGTAAAACCTTGGAGGACGATGAGTATTGTGAGTCCAGGAGGCACTTGTGCTTTGTCACCCGAACATGGGGCTGCGGGTTGGTCACCCCTTTACCTCTTCTAGGGTTTTGCAGTGGTGAGGCAGCACTCCTCAAAGCAAAGGCATTTTCTGAGGCAGTTTGCTTGCTACAGGATGGGCTGGCATTTTGTCACCAGAGGCATTCTGATGGGGTTGCATGGTGCCCGCCAGTCTACATGTAGCACCCCAATTGTTTCATTCCTCTGGCTCTCGTGACCCCACTCCACATCCATTTCAGCAGGAAGCTGGTCAGAGGGGAAAGCCTCGGTGTGTGCTCGCAGTGCCTGGCTTGGAGGTCACTGCTCTTAGCTAAGCCCTCAGCTCATCCTTCCCTCTGATCAGATCTTCAGAGCAAATATACATGCCCATATTCTTGTCATGCGTGCCACTTGATAGCAAGCTAGTGTGTAGATACTGTGGGATGGGTTTGCGTGACTTTAACATAATAAATCAGTATAAAATCAAAAGACCAGGATTCTGAATTTTTTAAGACTTGTCAGAACAGCTACCTTTCTCATTTCAGGTGTTGCTAAGCTTGCTAAATATTTTGGATGGAATCTATAAGCTTGTCTATGAGCTGCAGAGCCTGTTGGAAGTTGTCCTTTCTTCAACTATTTTCTCTTAGAGGGACAATTCTGGCTGATGACTTTTTCTCACCTGATTTTATAGTAATTGTCAATTGTATTGTCAGGTCTTCTGGTCTGTTTCACAAGTGCCTACTGCAATGCTCAACTTTGTGCTAATGTAAGATAATACGTCTCCATCTGTAGATCAGCTTGACAGCACAGCTTGAGGACCATATGGCCTTGACTCTGACTGCCCACCATTTTTTCAATATTACCCCCAAGACTCTTTCATTTCCTTTGTCAGACAGGATTATTAGAATTCTCTGTTTTGCTTCAAATAAATTTAAAAAAAAAAATGTCTTGCCCATTTCTGTTTTTCTCCAACTGAAGGGACTGCAGCCTTGCAAGAGCACCCCGACTCTTTCTCATCTGCAGCTCTAGGTGTCTGACCTGTGGAGCCTTTCAGATGAGGATAACAACTTCTTCTGAATTTTACTTTCCTGCAGTTTGCACTTGATTGAACAAATAAAAGACCATGTTGTAATAAAAGCACAGCCACAGTACCAAAGTGGTGGTTACTTCTGCTTCCTGGCTTAGCCACCAGCCAGTGGCACTGGTCAGGCCCTGTGAGCTTTCTGCTCTTCAGCTACCTTTCTGCAGCGTTGGTGCAATTGCCTTTCTCTTTCTCCAGCATTTGTCCCAGCTGCCTGCAGAGGTCTGGCCGGGATGTGTGCTCTGTTACTGTTCTTTGCATAGCGCTTAACACAGTGGAGTTGCCTTCTTGATGGATGCCTTAGAGATCCTGCACAGACATAACATAAGTAATAATTCTTGTAGCTCATTTACCTCCTTCTCATCATAATAAACTAGAAAGGCGAGTTTATTGAAAAAAAAATACCACACAGCCTGACAGTTTGTTTCTGGCACTTTAACATATTTTGGACATCTATTATATGGGGACAAAAAATCTTCTCCTGACTAAATAAAATGTGGTAGTGGAAGGCCCTGGGAGTGCTGCTCATGGAGGCTGAAACTGAGATGGCCTCCTGCTTCTGCTGAGGGCAAAACTGTGAGCATTGGGAGTACCAGTGGCAACTGGTCCATGGGAGGCTCTTCCCACAGGCAGGAGCACGCTCACTTGTTCAGAAAAGCTGGCTTAACGGCAGAGTAATTCTCCTTTGCAGCATGGTCTCCACATGTCCATGCACCAGGTCAGGTCAGGTCAGGGAAAGAGCAGCTTAAATCACTAAAATATGTCATGTACGCATAAGTTACAGAGAATGCCAAAGAGAATTCAGTAAGCTTGCCACTGGAGTGGTCTCTGCTCCCCTCCATTTCCTGACAGAGTTTGTCTCTCCTGCGTTTCTGGCCGTCGCTGCAGTCACTGCGGTGCTCAGCCCGTCGGAGGCCTGCTCTGGCGGCCCCCAGCTCTGGTCCTTCCCTGCTGGCAGGCCGCAGGCCCCGCATGGCACGGCCTGTCCGAGGAGCGGAGAGGAGCACCCACCGCACCGTACCTGAGCGCTTCCCCAGCTGAGATATTTCTCCTCACAGGACTGCTGTGAGGTAGGCAATTACCGCTGCCCCCCTTTTAGAGATGAAAAGCAGAAGCAGGCAGAAGCTAATTGACTTAGCTAATGTCACACCGGAGTCTGTGGCAGAACAGAGAAATGAGATCAGCGTCCTGCCCCCGTGCCATGTGCCAGAGGACAGCTCATCTCCCAGCGTTTTTTTTTTAAATCCTACTCATTGCCCAGGGAAAATTACAGCCCTGTGCAAATTCAGAGCAGAAGCTTTAAGATCATGGCAACCTGTTCAAAGCACAAGCTTTCAGATCACTGCAACCTGGGAGGGAAGGGACCGGGTCTCGCTCAGCTCCAAGTCATTCAGTGGCAGCAAGGTGACCAGGCTCCTGTGATTGCTCTGAGCATATTTTCCCTGGCCAGTGTCAGGAAGCAATTCCTGACATTTGAACAACGTTCTTGATTAATTTCAGCCTTGTTAGAAAATCCTCACTTTCACACTAGTATAGAAGCAGGGTCTTCTGGAAACTGAATTTCAGCCCAGTTCTTTTTTTTTTTTCTTTTTTTCCTTAATATTAATTTTTAGTCCATTCTGTTATTTTATATTTAGCATTAAGAACATGCTGAAAACATTTTACAAGCAGCTATGAAACAATTAATAAAATAGCAGAGACTGTGTTCACAGACCTTAAAAACGATACTGTTTTAAAATTTTGGGTTGTAAATACGAGATGGGGAATGCCACTAGCAGAGCTCATGTGTACAAGAGTGGGTTTTGATTAAATGTTTCTCCTTATAAGCATTTAGACAGGAAAGGGAGTGGCATTGCCTTATCCTTGCAGCAAATTTATAGACCTTGTTAGCGAGGTTAAACTTTTGTGCTGACTAAACTTTTCCACACCCTCTTTCTGCAATAAAAATCTACCTCAAATTTTCAGCTCACAACCAAGGAGCAGATGAAGTAATACAGAATGCTTCATATTAAAGCAAGAGAAGTATCCTAAAATACTCTTCTCTGCCAAAAAAAAAAAAAAAAAAGATTCTGCCCAAATGTCTGCTTACTCAGACAGAGCACTCTGCCTCTTACCAGCTTTTAATATTTTATCTCATTGCAAAGCTAGGGCTTTCTTTCGGATGTATCATCAGCTTGAGGTCTGATTGCAAGATGGATCCTGCTCTGGGTTGTGCACACAGCAGCACCCTCAGACAACAGCTGTGTAAGGTGGAGGTAACTGGAATACCAGAGCCTGAGGTGTGACCGAGGGAAGGATCGCCACAGCTCTGGGGATGCAAGGGATGACGGGCAAACAGGAAAAGTATGTTGGATTGACTTTTATATCCCAAAAAGGAGCTGATGTGATTGCTGTTTATCAACTTTGCTTTTTTAGCTTTGAAGATCAGATCTGGAATTTTCCAGGTGCAGTATTTCGGGAGTCCTGTTTTTCTACCTCAGTTTTTGGGGTCTGTGATCCTGAAATGGTGGTGGAAGTCAAGTATTGATCCCAGTCAGATGACCTCAGACTTTAGGATGCAAATGGCAAGACTGGACTCGGAGGGGTGGTAGGAAACCCAGGCACAGCACAGTTACCATGGGTCCATGTTGCGGCTGGGTCTACAAAGAAATCGAGCAGAACTTGGGCACTCCGGTCCTCCACAGTAAAGACACAGAGGAGGCATTTGGGGGGCTGCCCAGCTATGTAGGTGAAAGCTGGGATCTCCTGATTCAGCCATGACGTGGCAGCAGCCGAATTTCCCAGCTGCACCGTACCTGTTCCTCTTACAACTGGCACCTGCTCCATGTGAAGCTCATCATCCCAGCTCTGTGCAAAAACCAGGCTTCAGTGCCCAGTGCACATGGACCACTGGGAATGTCACAGTTGCTGTGGCAGACCGCAACGTGGCAGGGATGTGACCAACACCTGGAATGCGTGGGCCCATGAGGCAGCAGTCCTGCTCTGCTCTGCATGAGTCATCATCGCAATGCAGGGCAGTGTTCTACCTGGGAATAGGCCAGGGTGGGGGATATGAGGCACTTAATCCCATAAGCTTCAACAGGACGTAAATATTTCCCAGAATTTTGCTACCCTACTCTAAGATGTGTGTGTATTATGGAAGTAAACTGAAGGTATCCTCTAATGATTTTTTTTTTCCTTTAATTCATTCCTTCTGCCACCCTCCAAAAAACATAAAAAATAAAAAATAGAAAAAAGAAGCCAGCAGGAACCAGCTGTGTTGACAGGTCATTTAAAACAGCTTTTGTAAAAATAGAGTTGTATTTTATGGCTTAATATTTTAGAGGCTGGTGACTGGTTAAACTTCTTTCAGCACCAGCACCTCTTGCTTTGGGCTCCAGCCTTCAAATAAGTCACTGGTTGTCATGATTTACTGTGTATACTGTGGGACAAGTGCAAGATTTTGACAAGAAAAGATATTTGGGTGTTATTTGAGGAGACATGGGGAAAGTCACTTAGCTCGGAGTTTATATAGAATGGCTTTCTTGTTGCAGAGGTCACCTCTGTTAGAATAACAGGTGCAGTCTTCTGAGCACTTCAGACACCAGCTGCAAGGGCTGTTTTGTGCATCAGGGCGGTTAGAGCTTTCCCTATTAAAAATAGTCAGAATTTCAGGGAATACATTTTGTTTAGATTTAACTAACCTTTCCAGCACGGTTCCAACAGAAAGGTGCAGCCCATAAGCATAGCAAGTCCTCTTGTGATGATAATACTAATGTTTTTTTTTCTAAATACTGTTCCCATTAGAATGTTCAGAGCAATGGATGTGGAAACCAGTTCCTGAAAAACGCGTCCAAACTTTGAAGACAACTGTCTATAAGTTTAAGTAAGAGCAATAAAGTGGGTGAGGACCAGGCAATAAGCACAACGTAGACTTTGCTCCAAAGGACCAGTCACCCCAGTAACTCCACAGGCAGCCCGTCTCGAAGCCGACCTTCCACAGGCAGGCATTCAGCTCACCTATGCTTCTGTTTCTCTGCCCTGCATTTTCCCATCCCCAGGTCTTTTAACAACTTTAGCACGTCGTTTGCTGAGCCCACGTTGTGCAGGTTCCTGGCCTTGGCTCCTCGCTATCGTATCTGAGCACCTCTCAGTCATGCATGAAGTGATGTGACGGATGTCTGGCTTGGTGATTTGTTCTCCCTCTCCATTCTCTCTCAGGAATCAGAGTTGGGCCTGCTGTGCTGTGGCTTTGTTGTGTTTCAGTGATGCTTCAGTGTTTGAAATCTGGCTGTGGCTGAGAGGCTGGGGGTGTCACCCACAACCTTCATTCTTTGATCCCCTAAATGTGCTCTGTTGACAAGACTTTCACAGTTTTAATGTTATCTGTGCTCTGCGTTCCTCTGATACCAAGGATATTTGGTGTTGTTGTGTATAATGACATAATGACTAAAGCCATCCAGCAGTATTCTGCCTTATGCTTTGGGTGCAAGTCAGTCTTTAACTCTTAGCAGTCAGGCTCAGAGAAGCACAGCCTGCAGGCTCTTGCTGGGTTTTGCTTCTTTCTCTGCATCTCATGCTGCTAGCCAGGGCTAGCAGCAGCATGTGGGGCTGCATGGATGCCTGGTCTGGCCCGCCCCAAAAAGGTCTGTGTTCCTATTCCCCCAAATCATTAATGATGCTCTTCATGGTATGCCACAGGATTTACAAAACCAGAAAAACTATTGTCCTGTGTATTTTTTCTACTTTTCCTTCCATGAGATATTAGCTGGAATCTAGCTTCTTGGAGAGTTTTTTTTTGTTTTGTTTTAACTTTAATTTTTACTTTGTATTTTAATTACAGTAAGAACTCCACAAAAGAAACTGACAGAAAGCACAGCAGTCATCAGAGTCACATTTGGTTTAACTGTTGGTCTCCCCATCCTCCAGCCCGTTCTGAGCTGAATACAAAAGGGACAACAGCTTTCCAGGAAGAGAGACGTAATAAAACAGGTGATTTTTAAAAAGCAAGTCAAGAAACCTAACTTCTTAGACAATTCATCTTGGTGTTCAAAAACCAAAACCTCCACTCAAATTCTTGTAAGACACAAAGTGATCTTGAAAACAGTTGTAAAAGGAGGTTCCCCGGGGCATTCCTGTGGCACACCGTACATCCATTGCTGTCCCAGGGGCTGACTTGGAGCAATCCGAACTGATCAGAATGATGCTGTGAAAGAGGACAGACGGACAGACAAGCCTGCTGTGAGCGCAGGGCAGGAAGATCAGCCCCTTCTCCTCCCCAGCTCCTTCCCACCCCACAGCCTCCCCCAGAAGCTGGGGCCAACAGCATCCCCCCAGGACAAGCCTTCCCCTTCCCTGATAGAAGGGTCCATAGAGAGGCACACTTGATGTTTTAAAGCCTGGGTTTTACATGCAACTGAATCCAGAAAAAAATGTGTACTTCCACCGCAAGCAACAGCCACTGCACTTAATTCTTACCTGATATTCATTTTCCACTGCATTGACAGAAGTGGCTGCAGTGCAAACCAAAGCACGGGACAATTCCGGATTAAAACTAATCTGGACAAAAAAAAAAAAAAAAAAAAAAAACACAAGTTTTAACTTTGATGCCCTTTCCCTTGCACATACCCTGTGTACACTCACGGCAGCAAGGGGAGCGTTGTGCTGGGGCCGGTGGGACAGCCAGCTGCATCCCACCGCGGGGAATGATTTGTTAGTGTGCAATGAAAATTTCTTCGAGCAGCAGTGATAGTTTATGATGGCCTAAATTATATGTAAAATTACAGCCTAATGTGAAAGGTGTTGCTTTGTGCCCATTAAAAGGCTTCTCCAGGTTAAGACGTGTATCGGTACTTCCAGCCATCTGTCCGCATGCAATGCTTGCCCTGGCTGCTGCGCTCTGCGCTGGCTGTGTGACGCAGCTGTAAATTCAGGGAACTGCTTGCATTACCAGAGGGGCACAGCACAGCCAGCACAAGGGTGAGCTGGGGATGTACTTCATCATTTTATATGTTGCATCAGAGAGACAAAAGCAGAGAGAACCTCGGTGCCAGGGAGCAATTCATTTCCCTCCTCTTTTTTTTTTTTTTTTCCCTGTCTCTGAGCAGGGAACGGGACAGTTACAGTGCCTGGGGGTGGCCAGGTGGGGTGAAGTCCTGTGCTTGGCAGGCTGCAGCTTCAGGTGCATTCGCCACATCCCTTTGGAACCCGTTCCAGTGGTTTAATTCTATTGTTGTTAAAAATGTACATCTTAATTTCTACTCTGAATTTGTCCGGTTTCATTTTTATTAGCTTTTATTATGCCTCTCTAATCTGCTAGAGAGCCCTTTAATATTGAAAGGCTTGAGATTGCCAGAATCCTTGCCAGAGCTGGGTTCTTGTTTCAGGAAGCTGCAGCATATGCTCTTTGCAGGAAAGCTTTCCATATTTTTCAGCATTCCTTTTATAAAAGCATCCAAATGCAAGTTTGTATCCGAGCACCATTTCTTTCTGAGGGGTAGGGTCCTGCTTTCTGAGCATCAGCCTGGGACTCTCTCCAGGTGCAGGGACTTCAGCAGGGTTTGCAGATTGTCCAGACTGGCCAAGGAGATGCTGGAGCCAACAGCTCAGCTCTGAAGCCCAGCTGCAGATGTGCAGGCAGGGGGAGATGTCTGGAAGCAGCATCAGACTGGCAGTAAGAGCTCACAGGGCACAACAGAGCACGTGGACAGTGCTGCAACATGTCCTGGGCTGTTGCTGTCCCCCTGCATGTCCCCTTGATTCCAGGCATGCCACCAAGAGGGGCAGGGGTCCCTCATCATTCAGTATGTCACTGACGTCTTGCTTGTCCTTCCCTGGCACGTGCCCAAGCGTGCCATACCACTGCATGAAAATGCTCCAAGCGAAGAAGAGTCCGCACGGCACTGGCTGGAAGAGCGCATCGCTCTTTCGAGTGGCATTTACTGTTGCCATTCTGACTCTGTAGATAAAGCCATGTCATGCTGCCATCACAACCTTTACCATGCAGCTTCTACCACAGGGCTACACTTGGCAGTGACAGCCCAGCCGAGAGGGAAGTAATCCTTTCAAAACACGAAGATGCATCACCCCTCTGAAAATAATTTGTATGTAGGAAAAACACACATTAGTGGGATTTGTTGTTTGTATAACCCAGGAACGGTTTTAATTAAACAATAAATCTAAGAAGCAATTAGGCAAAAAGAGGTTGAGGCAGAATTGGTATTTTGAGAGAAAGCTGAGATACTGCAGTTTAAAAATCAACCAGTCTGTGTGTTCAGCAAGTATCTGCTACAGCACCTGTGGAAACGCCACAGTGTGGTGTTGCATAAATAGATGCCTATCAGGCGAGGAGCTCCATGGGTAGATGTGTAATTATACAACTTTAAAAAAAGCATAATATTTATACTGCAGCCGGGATTGGCTTCAATCATGTGCATAATACATTTATTTGAAAACATCCTAATTATGTGTTTACCTGACAGAAGGAGCCATTACAATTACCCTGGCACATAAAGCCATTTTATAAATCTGCCTGCTTTTGCCTTTACCCAAGAGACCTACACCAACTGCACGTTTGTGATTATTTATATAAATCTATGAAATATATAAATAATAGCTTTCTGAAAGTATATCATCAAAGCACTCTGGACTTCTTTTTCACTCTAGACTCCTGTAAAATGTTTTTTTCTCTGAGCTTTTCAGAGCAGGGATGTGGTGTTTCATACATGTGGGGGAAAAAAAAAAAACAAAACACATTCTTAATGCTCTGGCAGTAATAACAAACTCCTTGAAAGCTTTAAATTAGTTCATTCCCTGAATTAAATGTCTCATCTCCTTTGCTTCCCTCCCCAGGCCTCTTCCTGCCACCCCCTGGAGCTGAAGCGTGTGGGTCTGCTATTTTTTAGGGATGCTGCTGAATTCCTGCTTGCTCAACACCCGGCGCAGTGAAGCATTTGGGAGAAAGAAAAACAAGTGTTAAGAATTCTAGCAACTTCGCAAACAGTTGGGAGGAGGAAGCCATGCGGATCTGGGGCTTGGCGACCTTGGCAATGGTTTTCTAAATAATGTTCACAAAGCTAAAGTAAATTCTGGTTTCAGGCTGTCTTCATCCTATACTCACAGGACTCGCTTTGCCTCTCCCCACCCTCTCCTTGTTTTTTCTCTTTTTAGAGAGAATACTCCATTCTTGCTAGAGAATGGCCTGGCAGCCTTAGCTGAACATCACTTCTCCCTCATTAGAGAGGAAATACTACTTGTAAATATTTTCAAACACAATGTTTTGTTGAATCGTTTCCTGTTAACTCATCCTAATCATTAGCTTACAATTTAGACATTTGTAACTAAAACGCAATCATTTACATTTATTCTTACTCTAGTGAAATATCTTATTTAAAAAAAAAAAAAAAAAAAANTGGCTCTCCTTTCTGGTTGCATGTCCTGCCTGCCTGCCAGCACAATCTGTTATAATTATGCCGAGCCCTGCAGACCTCCGGGGAGCCATGTTATACAGCAGAATGACTGCTAATTGCTATGGGTAAAACCTTGAGCCCATCGAAGTCAATAGCAAAATTTCTACTAATTTCATAGAGAGAATTTCTAAAACTATCTTCAGAATGATAAACATCGATATTATTTAATACACTAACTTGACTGAGAGGAAAAACAAATCTATCATCGGTATTATATAAAGGCTAATAAACTCCATTTACTGAATTCTCAAGTTACCTGAAAATTTAAAATCTGTAGGTCATCAGTATTAAAGAAACCAGAACGTCTTAATTTAAACTGACTGAGCTATTTCCTTCTAACACAATTTGTTATGCCTCTGAAAAATTTTGAGATGGAAGGCTGTATGACATGTCTGTGGGTTTTTTTATGCCAAGGCAAAATGCAAAATGGCAGGATAGTGTTGCTGAAAGGCTTAAAAATGTCATGTGGGCTAAGATTTGAGATCCAGAAGAATTTGTGCAAAGAAATCACAAGCAACTAAAAGAGGGTGAATGAGATATAGGATGCATTTCAGCTACACTTGCTGGCTCTGTTTGCTGTGGTGTGATGGATGGCTCTACATGTTGGGGACACCGGGTAGGCATGGCCCATCTCCATGTCCTCCAACACCTCCCAGTTCTGCATTTGCCTTTCTGACTGCTAGAGACTTCCTCATGTTTCTAATCTCTAGTTTAGCCCACAGCCTTTGAGGCGTCCAACCTCTGCTTGGCTCCATTTCTGATCCCTTTCTTGGCTTTGTCCATCTGCCTCGACCCCACTGCTTGTCTCCTGTAGGGACTGCACTTGGATGTGTACCTACATCTAAATTCACCCTTCCCTGAATCCATTTCCAAAACTGACTGCTTAATTTACTAAACTATGTACACAAATTTTTAATATGATAGAGAGAATTTCAGAAAGGAATTGAAAATCAGACCCACGGTCAGAAGTGGGAGAAAGCTCTTGCCAGCACTGACTCATTTGCATCTTCTCCTCAATTTCATATTTGTTTCAAATTACCATTTCAGTTGGGTTGAGCAGTATTTTTCATTGCCGGAAGATAATCGCAAGCCAAACAAATTTGAGATTCAGTACAGAAGAACCCAAGATCCTGACTAATCTTCATCATTTTTTAACAGGAGAATCAGTCAGGATGAGACTAGAAAGCCATGCCTAACGTAATTAATTTTTAAAACCTTTTTTGTAAGTGTATTTGGAATGAAAACAATCCTAACTGTAATATTGGTCTATGACTAGAAATGAGGAAATTGTAAAAGCACATTTTTTTATAAATCATCATCCTCCAACTTTGGAGGAAAAGATAGACGACAATGTCATGTGAAATGATGGTGAGACACAATTAACTCTTGTTGATCATGGAAGGCATTGCATAACACCATCTTTAAATCGGCGGCTTAGATAATTTGCATCTGAGAATTACACAGGAGCCAGCCAGGAAGCTATCCAGACGATTGGTGTTGATTTTCAAGAAGTTGGGGAACAAAGAAAAGTTACAAAACTGGTATTGTTCAAATATTTAAGAAACACAACAGTAGGCACCCACATCCTGACAACTCACCACAGCAGAAGAATGGAATAAGTGATGCAGCACTTTGGTGAAGACTTAAAACAGGAAAACGTAGCTCACCCCTACTGAGTTTATACCAAGCTAATTTGACATATTTTTGAATAGCTGACAAGTTCAATTAAAAAAGGTACTAGTATATTAGTATCATAAACAGGAAGGTTTCTAATAGACTAATGCCAAACATTCTCCTTAATCAATTAGAAACATACAAATAAACATGCTAAAGATTAAATGAATTGGCTGGTGGCTCCCTGACAGTTCCGACAGAGATTTGGCAATGTAATGGTGGATGAGGACTGCTCAGAAGATTTGGCTAGAGAGCCCTATGGGATCGGTTCCTGGCCATGCACGATTTGAAAGTTTTAACAGTGATGAAAGAAGAAAGTATAAATTGTTAATCATTGAGTTTGTAGACGACACAAAAATTGTGGGAATACTGGAATGCAGAAAGCCCTGATACTAGATGAAGGAAGACGGTCTGCACCAAAGTCTTGTCTTGGCAAAGTGCCTTCTTCACAGTATGCCCTAAAATAGCATTTGCATTCTCTATCAAAGTCTAAGCATATATCAGAAACCATAAGCTTACACTTAATACTTTTTATCATATGGATGTAGAATGTTATACAGCTTATAGAAATCTGAGAACATGTGTTCAGTCGCTTGGGCCAGAGAGGAATTAGCTGGAGCTGCAACACAATGGCACTTCTCAGCATCTAAAAGAAAATTTGCAACCACAAGATTGTGCTTCATAGCCATACACGTGCCTGTCCTTCTTGAATTTGTCTAATCCCTTTCTAAGCCTTTTTGTACTCTGCAGTATTTTGTGGCACTAATTTCCACAGTTTTTAAGGTACATATATTTATTTATGTATATGTACTGTGTGGAAATGTATTTCCTATTGTTGGTTTTACACCTGTGACCCATTTCATCTGGGAGCTTGCCAGTTCCTGTGTAGTGAGAAATAGCAAGCAGTTTATCTTTGATCACCTTCCTTGTATAATTTCTGATTATATAGACTTCTACTGTATCTCCTCAGCACTTTTACAGGATGCATAATCCTAATCATTCCTTGCACAGCCGTTGTTCCATGAGCTGCTGACCTCACAGCCCCCAGGAAGGTCATGGGGGATCATGCGAAAAGCAGGAGACCACAGAATGTGCCTTCTTGGTCTCTTCACCCTGTTGCCACCACTCACAACCCAAGGTTTTCCTAAGCCAGAAAAAGTAAGAGTTTGTTCAGTTTATGATAAAATTTTCTTCGATTAATCTGCTCAGTTGCTTCTCAAACCCTGTCATCTTTCAGCACACTCAGCATCCTCTGGCAGCAAGCTCCTCCGCTCTGTTTCTCCTCCTCTGAAGGAGCATCTCCATCTGGTTTGCTCATGCCTCCAGTTTCTTGTGTCGAGAGAGGCAATGGGCAGGATATCTCAATTTGGCTTTTCAAGGTTGATCAGGATTTTATAAACGTCCAGCAGAGTTGTATCAGTCCAGGTGAGAAGTCCTAATCTTTTCAGTCATTCCTGTATGGCTGTGGACTTGGGCTCCTGCACTGCTTCTTGGTCCTCTGCTCCACCGTCTCCATGTCTGCTCTCTTCAGACAGGACATCAGAACTGCACGCATGATAACGTGGGGGTTTGTTGTGACCTTGTCATGTGTTCTGTTTTGGTCTGTATTCCTTCCTCAGTTATTCTCCTTGCTTTTCTGAACTCTGCTGCACACCGGGATGACATTTCCAGATGTTTCTCTGTGATAACCTCCAAATCTTCTCTCTGTGTGGTAACAGTTAACACGGCCCAACATGTGTTTGAAATTAGATTTGTGTATTCCCATTACAGCCCTTTGCAGATATCTACATTGATTTTAATGACATTTTATTGTCCACTTGTTCTGAATTGTAAGATCCTTCTAATCTCTTCACAGTGGGTTCTTGTTCTTTAGCTCTGAATAACTACTGTCAACAAATTTTGTAACTTCACCGTTCAACTTCTTTCTTTCCCAAATTTCCACTGACTACTCTGATAGCATCAGCTTTCATACCTTCTCCAATACATTGACATGATTTTTACATAAGAGAGAAGGCAAGTGAAGGAAGGGGAAGGAATTTATACTGGCTGCAGTATTCCAGACATGTCTGAGAGTGGATTAAGAGGGCGATGTAGTGATTGCATCTGTTTTGTTCTCCACTCCTTTCAGAATAATTGTACTACTAGATTCACTTTTTAGACTGATGCTGAGTGGTGAGGTGTTGTTTTCATGAAACCTTCTGCAGCGACTCCACAACCCCTTTCCTGGTGCTAGCAGCTCATTCAGAACCCGTGGTTTTATATGCAGAGTTACAGTTATTTTTCCTCCTACGTATTATCTTGCAGCTACAAACACTGAATTTCATCTGCCATTTCAAAATTCACTCACCCAGCATTACGCGATCACCCTCCACTCTTTGCAATCAGGTTTAGCTGTGTTTAGCTTCATTTCAGCAACTTGAATGATTTTGTATCATCTTCAGACTGTGTCATCTCACTACTCACCCTCCGCTTCCAGATTTTTGTAAAGATGTCTCGAGAAACCTGTGCGCCCGTGATGGAGCTGGGGAACCCAGCAAATGGTATTTGCCAGCCTGCTGAGGGTAAGTGGGTGGTGAAGGAGGAAAGCAAGCACTCTCGTTGCCAGTTTCCTGCACTGGGGAAGAAGGTCCCTCCAACTGGCAGGGACCTACAAAGTGCCTGCCAGCAGCAGCGGCTGTCACCCCACAGCCACCCTTCCAGGCGTCACAGGTGACAAACAGCGAGGAGTCATTTACTCAGCAATCCAGACTGCTGTGTATAACACTGGAGCAGGCAAACAGAATTTGTTTTAGTATGTGCAATAGTAAACTCATTTGTCTGAAAACAAAGAAGGATGGCTGCAAATAGGGAATGAGGACTTTGGAAGCGGCCTCTCTGAGAAGGACTCGTGGGTCTTGGCGGGGAATCGCTTGCACAGGAGCTGCCAGCCTGGAGCAGGGCCAGAAGGGCTGGTGGAACTCTAGGGTGGAGAAATAGGAAACCCAAGCGCTGGCCAATAGATCCCATTGTCTCTGTACTTGGCTGTGGTGCATCCAATTTGTTACTATACACAGTAATATATGTGTTTAAATGGTATATAAAGCTTTATTTATCTATTTATTTGCGAGTACATATTATGTAAATCTTTATTATTTCCTTTGATAGAGTGATTTCTTTTGAACACATTTCCTAGCCACAGGGAGGTGGGCTCACCTACATCTCAGCTGCTGCTTCACCTCAGAAGTTGCTTGAGATGGGCACGGATGAGGTGAAATGGGATGCCAGTGGGGTGAATGATGAGCAAGAGAGAGCTACAGCCTGCTGAGCTGTATGGAGTTTCCAGCAGGTCGCCACAGGGCTAATACTTAGGCAGGGTATTAATTAGCATCTACAGTAATGACCTGCAATGGAGTAATAATAGCACACTGTGAATGCAGCTCATCCCAAAGCTGAGGGTGTTGTATGAACCTGTGAGGAAAAATAAACAATGCAAAAGGGCTGTGAACCTCAGCAATACAGGCAGGAAACACCACAGTAAGTACACCCTGGAAGGACAGGTATTATTTCAGCAGCAGTCATTCAGGCCACGGGCAAATGAGTTCTGCATGCCATTTGTCCCCCTCTGGCATTTCATGTTCAGCCTGGTCCAGGGCTCATGTTTCCAAAGTAAATCCCATCAGGGTAAGGCCCTGAGCCTTGCAAGGGGAAGGTGGCACTAATGAGAGGCAGCCGTGGGGAGCTGGGCTGCCACGAGTGCCATGAGCACGCCCACTGGGTGAAGTAGCGCAGCGCAAGGCAGCTGCATGGGCCCCAGAGCCTCAAGAGCCTCCAGAACTGTGCCAGGGCTGCAGAGACCCATGAACCACCTGCTGCTGCTACTCGGACTTCCAGCCACTAAGACATAGGCGAGGTGGACACCTGGCTTTCTTGGGAGTTCTCCCAGGTACCTTTCCACATATCTGAGCACCAACGTGTAGAAGCCTGTCCCTCATGTCCTAAGGCTGCAGCTTGACACTGGAGGGTGCACATGCGTTGGTAAAGTGTTACTGTTTGGGGTTGTGGCCACGTGAGGACAAACTGTTTGGCTGTGGGTCTGTGAAACCTAGAAAGCCCAGCATGGGAAGTTCGAATGATGTGAGAGAACTTAAACAGAAAATCTGGGCTGAAACCAATCAGAAGAAACTTTCATTAATAATAATGTGTTCCCCCCAGTGGTTCTGCTAAAGAGGGATGAGCCCCAGTACCCATGGTGGAAAGCAGAGCGTGCCTTGGGGAGCACCACGCAGGGAGCCATGCCCACCAGGAACGAGTTGAGTTGGCCCCTAGAGAGCCTGGAGTCCTGCCTGTGCCTGCCAGCTGCCCCCACTCCTGCCCAGTACCCATGGGGCCAGCCTGGGGCTGTCCCAGGCTCCCAGGTGGTCCTCCAGGTGGTTCTGCAGATGTTGCCTTCTGAAATGCCTCTTCACCACTGTGTGGCAGCACTGGATACTGTATTTGTCCTCACTACTCAGAATTTGCTTTGGATTTATGGTCATGGTGGTAAGACCCAGACCTCCAAGGAGCTGATGTGGCTGGGCTATGGGGGCCAGTGGCAGCATGGCCAGGTCTCCCAGGAGCTGTCCTCCTGCCTCCTGCCAGGTGGAGCAGGGAAGTGCCCTGCGTGTGCCCGCACCGGTGAATGGGCTTGTGACGGGATGGTGTGTCCCACAGGAGAACAGAGCCCCGCATCGCCAGCAGGAGGACACGGTCCCCGCCCCAGGGCCACCAGCAGAGCTTCTGCATCCGCAGACACACAGAGCCACCAGCCCTCAGCGTGCCTCTGCCGTGTGAACGTAGTGTCAGGCACTACTAGTTGGCGAGTTGGAGCTTTGGCCTTTGCTCCAGCCTCCACCCGCCATGTTGCAGGGCCTGTGTGCAGCCTGCAGCCCAGAGTCGAGCTCTCTGCCCATGAACGCTGGCAGCTGAGAGCTGCCCAGCCTCCTCCTCCCGCCCTGAGCACTCCTTCTGCCAAGGCCAGCTTTTGAGGCTCTGGATGAATTCCCTTCCTTCACTCATATGGTTACCTGGAAGGTATTTATAGACCAGGACCGCAACCCCTCTGACTCTCTACATCACTAATTTATAAACAGTTGTTCCTTCAGTCTTTCATCACCATTTTAATCCTGGTATCACTCCTATGGCATGCCTATATTTCTCCAAAGCTTTGAGGGATATTTTTCATATTCTACCCACAGATGCACACACAACACCATGCTGCCCGGCTCTTCTCTCAAGGATGCAGGAGAGAAGAGCCCCGAGCGACAGCCCTCTGTTCCCGCAGCTGGGGCACAGCTGGCAGGCGCTCAGGGAGAGTGGGGGACGGGGTGGGGCTGAGGAGCAGGGTGGGCCATGCAGCCACACGTCTGCTGGCTCCCTGCGAGCCTCCCAGCTCTCAGTGCTGGACGGCATCAGCTCTGCTCAGAGCTGTTAAACTGCAAGATTATGTGGTATTAGCTTGGCTCTCACCTGCTCGCCTCCATCTCACAGCTTCCCAGATATTTGAGCTATTTCTTTTCTCTCTCCAAGGTTACGGGCTGCTGTGTCTTAGGGCACTCAGCCCATGGCGAAGATATTTACAGGCTGCTTTGGATTCATCCCAGTCTGTGCTGGGTGCCCGGTGGTGATGCTGGTATGAATGGTATTAATTCCTTCTTCATGTAATGAGACTTTAAATGCAGGTACCGGTCCTATCTCCTGTGGTAATGTCACTAAAATTGTTCCCAATTTTGAAGTTTCATTTTTCTGGCTACTATCTGAGTCTGTGACTCATCAACCAATTTCTAGCCCACACCAAACTCTGTATAACTGTAGAATTTTCATCCAGTTGTTAAGAAAACTTTGTTATAACACGACGAGAACTCCTCTGAGAAGACCAGCCATGCAGGATGCTGGCTGCACATGGGAACAGACTTCCCAGAAAGAGAGGAGGATTTGTTGTAACAGCTGGAGGTGGGGTGGCTTAGGGAAAGCCACAGCTCTACAGACTGCTGAACATCCCTTTGGGTTGATGAGAGCATGCAGTTGGGTTCCTTGCAGCTACTGATTACAAAGCAGCCCTGATTACTGCAGAGACCCTAAAAATGCAAGCTGCTTGCAAAGCTTGATGTACATCCCACATTGGCTTCCTAATTACCAAATGTTTGTGCACTCCACTTGCAAACTCTTTGGGATTCATCCCCGATGTGAGTTGTGTACAAAGAAGGAGCTGGGCAAAGTGGAGCTTCCCCACCCTCAGTAAACTTCATACTTTATGCTTTATACTGCTATATAAAATTCTCACAGCTTTTGCACCTCTCACATCTCGTTCCTTTCCCAAAACAAGGAAAAGCTGAGCAGGGCAATGCATATGCTTCCCAGAGAGGGAGCGAGAGGCACAGCAGCTCAGCAGGTTACCTGGGAATGGAGGTTATTGAAATTCTTGTTTCCAAAAGAATGCATTTAAAAAGTCTATGGGTTATCTGAGGTGCTGGAGTTTGAAAATAAGATGTAGAGATAGCTCCCCCGTTCCCCACTGGCACCCAACAGCCTTCTTATTTTGGAAGAAAGAGAATCTATGTGCAAAAGCAAAGGTGGAGTGCAGACTTTCCTGCTCTCCACAGGCTGGAAGGACTGAAACAATGTTGTTTATGCAGGAAAAAAGCAGCTGCTGCAAGAAGGCTGCCTGATCCCTGAGCTCCCCACGACTGCATGGAGCCCTGGGCAGGGGCTGACAGGTTGGCTCAGCAGTTACAAGGGAAGCAGGGAAGGAGGAGAGCAGGGATGGGAAAAAATCAGTCTGAAACTTGCCTGCCAGTGCCACGGGCAGGTGGGCGGCAGATGCTGCCCCATCTTCTCAATCTTTCCTGTAATGGGATGCACATTTGGCCTTTCCCAGGCCCCAGATATCTCCCGTGATGAAGGGGAGATTATTTTTCAAGATGGTCTTCAGAGATTTCTTTTAAAATTCTCCAGCGTGCTGTGTCTGGACCTGCAGATTTACAGTATGTGGGTTGAGTTTTGTCAGATACTCTTTTACCATCTCCGTGTTTATCCTTTGCTCTTGGCCTCTCCAGCTGCTCTCTCATAAATCCTCTTCTTCCTGCGCAAGAATCCCCAATTTCTTCATTATCATTACTGAAACTAAGTGAGAGTAGCTTTCTCCAGCCCAAGCCACCCTGCAGTCGGCCAGGCTCAGCCTTCAGTTGCTACAGGACTCGGATTTATTCTTCGGTTCCTCTGCCCTTCTGTTCCCATTTTTAAATAAAAATATTAATGCACGAACACTGCAGAGTGACTAGAGCAAGGCTGTCCCCATGGAGGATGTTTAAAATGCACAGCTCAAACATACACCATATATTACAGGTATGCGCAGTTTTGTCACCTGCTCACCTTCACCTGGATCTGGTGTGCTCGTATTTTTGATAGATTAAATTAGTAGGGCACGGCTCTGCCCGCATTTATGGGCTGATTTCTTACGTCATGTATCTTAACTCCCTCCTGTAGTTTTGATGCTGTTCTTTTTGCTTTCCTAATGATGCATTCCTTCTCTACCAGTGGGCTACATATAGGTTGCTGAAGGGAAGCCCCACTCGCTGCCAGCTGCTCCTGCTGGGTTACAGAACCACCCGCCAGCTGCCTGCAGCCCAGCAGGAACAGACAGGAGGGCCTGGCACCACCCACGGGCCCTGGATCACATGCAGGAAGTGATGGATGATATTGCTGGATACTCGGGTTGTCCTCCTGCCATGGGAGGCGTAGAGCTCGCTGGCTCTGCCCAATGCCACTAATCACCGAAACAAAGGTAACAGCTCTTGGGCGGTTTCTGTCTTGTACAGGAGGCAGGACATCACCCAGCCTGGAGCTTAGTGGGGAAGGTCTGACACCATTACCCATTTTCTGTCAGTCACGGTGGGCTTGGTTCTGCAAGATGCTGAGTGACTTGACCTACATGCCCAGCACAGGCATGTCAGGGCTCCAGAGCTGTACAAGGCACTTCCATCTACATTTTGCTACAAGGGACACTTGGTGCCTAGCAGCTCCTGGAGCTGAGCCTTTGAAGTGAACCTCTCTGTATGGCATGGCACGCTCACCAATGGCGTTTGGGAGCCCAGATCCAGGTGCTGACAGCAGCAGCTGCAGCTGGTGTGGTTATAAGGGAGGGACTTGCCCAGCACCCCAACCTCCCACCCAGCCTGGAGCAGGGCTGCTCCCCAGAACACCCTGCAGCGCTCTCCCTCTTCGGTTTAAGCAACCAAGATTTCCTGAGGAAAGAATGCTCCAAGCCTGGTTTAATCCCTTCTGCTGCGGTGCAGGCGATAGGACAGGGCTTGCACTGGGCAGGCTCTGCAGAGCCTGCTCTGGCTGTGCCAGACCCTTGCCATTTGGCATTTGGCCGTGCTGACATCGCGGGCACCACTGGCAGCGTCCCCAGCACCGCGGCTTTGGCCTTTGGGAGCTCGCTCGTCTGCCTGCATAATGCCAGGCAATTTCAGACTGCAGCGCTGCTCTCCTGGGGAAATGCTGGCCATAGATTTCGGAATGGATATTGCCAAACAGTATATTGTTTTCATAAATCTCTGTAGATCTGCTTTATATCCTGGAGGCTAGACATTCTAATTATTGCTTCTATTTTATCTAAATTGGCAACAAAGCCGTCTTAGCTCAGCTCAGAGCTGGTACAGGTAATTCTGCTAGACCAAAATCTGACCTTTTAAAGTTCATTGTGAAGTGTCTGCTACACTCTCTACAGCTCTTGCCTGGGTCTCCAGTTCCTGGAGCCATCGCCCAATTTAAATCAGCAGTCACCATGGCTTCAATACGTTGTGCCTTAAAGATGTAGGCAATTACTGTGTGAAATATCTCAGGAGCAGCACTAATATCAAAGGGCATTCTCATACCCTTAAAACACCCAAACAGCATATTAAAGATCTCGTTGGAGTCAGATTTAAGCTTGTCTCTTCACAGTTTATTCGCTGAAGCAAACGCCCTTCATCTCACAGTGATTTTTCTCCCTTTTCCTGCGAGCGCGCCTGTCAGGCAGAGCTTTGGCAGAGTGGCGTTCACGTGTTGCAGCTGCGTTTAAATAATGTAAACCAAAGCGTTCCCCTCCTTAAGCTGGCTTTGCGATGACAGATACAGAATTAGCTCCATCTGAATTTCCTTATCCTTTCAATAACTCCCAGATTTCCTATCTTATGCTGCATTTTCACTTCACCCCTCAGAAGTGGGATTTTTTTCCTGTGGAGAGATCATTGAAGCAAACGATCGTTGGAGTTCAATGTGGTGTTCCCTTTCCAGACAGCCCCAGCCCCATCAGATACCTGAGAACCCCCCTGGGCTGGGCCTGTTATAGCAAATGCTTTGCCTGCTTGGCAGCTGAGGGGTTTTTTTATGTAAATGACATTCCATGCGCCTGCCCTTAAACTGAAGTGGGACTTGACTGTGGCAAAGAACGTGGAGTGGCACGGGGTGAACATCTCCCTGTATGTCACCCTGTGGCATTTGCAGTAAAAATATTTCTAATTTCACAGTTAGGAGAGGTTCTCAAGTGGTGCATCTGGATATAATTGTTGGAAATGTATTACCTGGTGCTTGTTTAAAAACAAATGGCATTGTGTGTTATTATTCTTTTTTATACCCTAAATGTGAAGCAGTGTTTGCTATAGGCTCTGATTAATTCCCTCAGCTGCAGCACCAGGCATTGCCTTGGAGCAGAGGTGTCAGAGGTGTTTTGTGCCTTTCCCCAACCCCAGGTGAGCACATTCTGACACAGGAAGAAGCCCCTTGCCCAAACGCCCATCACCCCACACCTGCACCTGCTGCTCATATCCTATGGGGTCCCAGAAGAAGGTGTTAAAAGACAATGCAGCTGCCTCACCCAGCACCTGCAGGCAAGTAACCTTACTTACAGCTAACACGTGTTGTTCTGGGTGGACTGAGGCAATATTGCTAGCTTTGAGGGTGCACACATCCATTTGCCGGTTCTTGCCCTTGAATGTTTCAGTGCTTGCCTGAGTGTGTTTGCCCCTCAGGGGGGTTTGCTCTGGGGGTATTCAGGGCATGGGCAGCCTTCTCCCTACCCTCCCTGCAGAAGACACTGTGGCACGGATGTGACACCCCCAGAGACAATTATTTTCTGCTTCATTTGTGGCACATTTGACTAAATACATGATTCCTGCCTTATGTTTCCAACAAAGCTTAGCAAATAGGGATTTACACCTGCCAGAAAATGTCTTTCTTTTCTCCACTTGTCAGCATTTTGTCCTTGGAAGGAAACAGTGCAAATAGCTGCCTGTCCTGCAGCTGGGGTTCAGAGCCCACCGCCCCCTGCCCGCAGCGAGCTGTTCCACATGCCTGCAGCGGGGTGCAGGTTGTGGCAGCTCCTCCCAGCACTCTGCACCTCATTTACCTAATGGCATTCTGCATACAAGCCTGTCTGCTGTTAATGAGTCACTACGCTTCCAAAAATCCTATATTTCAGCTTTAAGGTTTAAGCCCCTCACGTGTGCATCCACTGATGTGTGTTGCAATTAACAAAGAACAAAACCAAGCTGTTCTTCTAGACAAGAGCTTTTCCTGCCGCTGTGGAACCTCACACATGTCCTTGTCCCGTGTGAAAGCTCTTCCTGGTTACTAGGGTGGAAAGAAAACCTGGGACCTGCAGGCACAGCAGTAAGGGCAAACACCTGCAACTGCCCCACACTCCTATCCCTTTTGCTGAGTGTTTGTCCTGCCATTCCCTGGCACAGGTGGGCATTTGGATCAGCTCTGGCTTTGCTTCAGGACATCTCCTCCCCAGGTGGCCTCTTTTGCCTGCTGCCACCCCCGTGGTGCTGCTCACCCCCCTCCACACGCCCACATGGGGCGGCACGCTGCCCCTTCCTGCAGTGCCGCTGCATGGCTGCTGCTGGTGTGGCCATGGCACGGTGACCCTGCACTGTCAGCCACATCGCAGCTGCTTCATGCATGGGAACCTCCCCTTCCTTCTGTTTATTCCCTTGGTTTCAGAGACAGCTCTGACATCTTTTGCTTATTCCCTCTCTAATTCTTCCTCCAAGTTCCCTTGCCTCATTTCCCTGCCTGTGCAGACTCAGTCCGGGCTGCCCAGACCCTGCTCTTCCCCAGGGCTGCCTGGAGCAGGGCCTCAGCAGAGACGTCCCCAGCAAGGAGATGATCTCATTTCCCAAAACGATGATGACTTGGTGCCACCCCAGCGACATTCCCCCACCAGAGCTCCAGCTGTTGCCCAGAGGCAAATAAAAAATCGATTTAACCAAAAATCCCAATCTTGTTGGTTCCAATGCGAGCTCTTCCTTAACTTGTTTCAGTTTCCAAAACCTGAGCCTGAGATCCTCCTGTCTGGAGGATCTCTTTTTGCCCATCCACATTTTGTCCGCAGGATTGTTCGTGGATTTTCCTTTTGCTCCTCTCCTTTGCTTCTTCAAAAATATAACCCGCTAAAAAATCTTGTTTTTCTTATTCTGACATTCCAGATCACCAGAATTAGTGCTTCTTCTTTTCCTCTTGTCACTTTTCCAAAGTTGAGGAAGTTTGGCTCTGTTCCAGATAGAAAGGGAAAAGTCAGGAGGCAGCCCCCACCCACCATCCGTCTGCTCCGCTCTGGAGCAGGAACCAGTCACGGGAAGAGACGGGAGACGAAGCAGGGGAAGTAACACCAAACTTCCAAACTTTTTGATTTCAACAAAATAGATACATTTTCTCATTTGGAAGGGGAAAAAAAAAAAAAAAAGTGAAAAAAGAAGAAAGAAAAAATATAGAAAAAAGCACTAACACAAGGAGAACACAATGCTTTTGATCTGGAGGATGCTGACATGGCCACAGCGTGGGCAGCTGAAGCACCCCTGGGTGCAGAGGGGTCACCTGCAGCTCGTGTGCACAGCAGGGCTGCAGAGCCTCTCCCAGAACCTGCATTCAGGTATTTCCCGTGTGTGAATTTGCTGTGAAATCAGTAAAGTTCCTGCCTTCTCCAGGCAGCTCTTCCCGCATCTCCTGCCCTCCTGCTAGGATCTGCTGTCTTGTTTCCAGGCTGAGTGTTTCCAGCTTCTGCTTCAGCTTTCAGATCTTGTTGTGCACTTCTCTGCAAGACTGAGGCTGTGGAGCTGTCAAACACTGTTCTCGCTGAGATCAGGGCTTCCCTCAGCCTCCTCTTCAGCAAGCTGAGGAGTTTGTGCACATCCAGTCTCATACCAGAACTTGTTTCTTGGTGCCTGGACTGCATGCACGATTTTAATTTGCAGAATTCGACTTGCTTTTTAATTCTGGACACCCGAGTTGGAAATAACACCCATAGCAACGCTTTCAGCAATAGTGAAGAGGGGTGATACTGCCCCCCTACTTTTCTTTGATATTCTCCCATTATATATTCCAGGAAAGCGTGAGCTGCTTTCCAGCATGCTATTGAAGTGAGCTCATGTAGGGGCAGCACCTGCAATGCTCTGAGGAAGTCCAAGATTGCTCTAGTGGTAGGCTTCCCTTTATCGACCAGGACCATAATTCTGTCCAAAGGAAAAAAAAAAAAAAAAAAAAAACCACCTCACAAAAACCCATAAACAGCCTGGCTGATTTGCAGGTCCCTGGGTTGTGCAATTTTTCTAAACATTGGAACTACAGTGACATATCACCATTCTTTTGGAATTTGTCCATTTTTCTAAGATCTGTTAAACCATTGCCTTGGCTTGAGCTCGTTCCTTCTAGACTCTCAAGCATCAGCTGTCCGGATGATCCGCAAATGCTGAATTCGAGGAGATCATGCCTCACATCCCCCATTGTTACAGATGGCAGGATTTATATTCCATCCAGAGTATCATCTGGAGATGAATATATCCTCCTGCTTCATTCCAAATACAGAACAGAAATATCTACTAAACATTTCTGCCTTTCTGCACCAGTCACCATCTGGCAAGAGCAGGCAAGGAGCTGCGCTGAGCGCCAAGCTCGTGTGCTCTGCAGGGATGCTCGTGCTGTCCCCAGGTACTGTGCGTCACCTCCCGGGGCTGTCCCCACTCCTTCGCACTCTGTCCAGGCAGTGGGCAGTGGGCAGACCCCCACCCAACCCTCCCGCCCCAAGGGCAAGCTTGCAGCCTGGCAATGCTGCAAATTCCTGATTCAACCCAGTGCCAAAGACCCCATTGCCATGTAAATTGCTACTTGAGGGGAAACCGGAGAGCAGGGAAAGGGGTGCTCCCGGTGAAGGAGGCTGAGATAAGGGCGCTCTTATTGAAATTCAGAAATCTTTTCTTCTCTCCCCAGCCACTCGAAGAACAGATTAAAACCAAACTGACACTTGCATAAGACCTGTTGGGGGAAATACTCTGACAAACACCCAAACACTGTGTTGAATGTGTCTGCAGCCTGAGCCACCTCTTATCTCTCTCCAAGGGACTCCCTTGCTTGTGTCCCCCCTCCGTGGCACCAAGTGACACCCTCATGCCATCACACCAGCTGGCCTCGCTGCTGCAGGAAGGGCACAGTGCATAAAGCCTGCACCCCTGGGTGCTGCAAGTGAGATCCCGACAAAACGATCCCAGCCTTTCCCTCCATCCTTTCAGTCTTATTTGCTTACTTTTTATTGGCAAAGACAGGAAGAGAGAGAGAGAGGAGGGGAAAAGTGGCACACAGTCTGTGGCTGGTGGCACAGCTCTGCCGTGTTTGAGGAGGGGGAGGCTTTGCTCCTCACAGTGGTCGCTGCACAGTGAGGGTCAGCCCGGCTGCATCCCCTTCAGCAGCAGCACCGACCCCGTTAATAATTAACAGGATGTGGAGCCAGGCACCGCACGAAGCGCAGACACCTGACACTGCCAGCAGCCTCCTTCTGCAGAGGGCTGCGGGCTGGTGCCTGGAGGTGCAACCCCTCCTGAAGGTCACTTCTGTGCCCTGTCCCATGCCTGGGCTGGGACGTGCAGCTCTGGCACCCCCCAACACCCAGCACACAACCAACACTTCCCGCTGCTGGAGGCACCATGGCTCATGCCCCTCGTGTCCCCCCAGCCTCGAGGTTCAGCTCTGCTCTGGGTTCGGTGCTGCTCTCTGCCCTCCGCCCAGACCTCACGGCAGTGGTGCCAGCGATGCTCGGGAGCACGGCTCCTGCTGTGGCTTTGCTGCACACATGCTGCTGTAGCAGTTTTTGTTTTCCTTTCAGCATCCTTAAATCCCTCTCCTGTTTGCCTTTCTGAGCATCGCTGGTGCTTCAGCAAGGATCCCATGGGAACTCTGAGGTCTCATAGCTGAATGGAAATGTAAAGGCTTGCTTCGCATGGGAATGCCGGGGTCATTTTTTCACTGCGTGTGGCATTTTGCTGTGTCCCGCCTGCCCCTGCCACCACCCATGTCATGACCCGGCTGTGCCCCATGGCTACTCTGTGGGGGCTCTGGGGAAGTCCAGGCACTGAGGGGACACAGAGGCAGGCGGTCCGTGTCCCCTTCATGCAGGGTTGCCATATCAACAGGTTCCCCAGCAGAGACCCTCGCTGTGGTTGCAGCATTTTTGGAAGCCTCACCAGCTGACATGAAGCCCCTTGCACTGTCGTGGGCCCCTCCAGCCCCATGTCCCCTCTCAGGTGCCATCCCACCAGGGTAGGATGTGGGATGCTGAGCCCACGACTGGGTGAGGAGGGGAGCGGTGTGGATGCAGGAGCGGTGTGGATGCAGGATGCCCTAGGAGGCTGCCAGGATGTGGAGAGCCAGGGGGGACAGAGGGGCAGGAGGGGAACTCCTACATGGGGTGGATGGAGATGGGAGAGCTGTGGGATGTGAGGAGAGGCCGCGTCCTGCAGCTGAGTGTGGGGCCCCGCAGCAGCCTCAGGCATTGCAGGGGAGGAATTTACTCTGCAGGCACTTGCTGCCTCAGATAGTTGGGATGCCTGGGCCGAGAGGCTGTTTGCATTCCCTCCCTTATCTGCGCAGCCCCTGGGGCCCCATGGCTGCCGAGCAGGTTTTGGGTGGGGGAGCAGGGAGCTGGGCGCCAGCCTGGCCAGGGACACCTGTGGGGACAGGATGGGGATGGGGATCAAGCAGCAGCGCCCACGTCTCTGCGTGGCTCATGGCACAGCACAGTGGCACTGGGTCCCGCTGCCAGCACTGTGGAGCCACCCCTGAAGCATGGCCCTGGACACCGTGCACAGGGTGCTGCTGCTCCCTGCACCCCAGGCTCCCCACAACTACATCGATCAATGCGGGGCAGCGGAGGAACCTGCCAGCCCCGCTGCTGCCCCATGCTTGGATGACAACTGCCCGCTGCTTCCTCCTCCGCTTGCCAGCTCTCCGTGAGCCTTTGATCCGTGGCAATACTTTGCCTCTCGCTCCACGACAACTTAATTTCTATAGTAACCTCCTGTGCTGGAGCTCGTCGAAAGGCCTTTTGAAAATCTGAATAAACTATGTCGAGTGTTTTTTCTTCTGCCCACTCTTTACCGGAGTATTTGAAGGACTGTAATACAACAAATGAGCCTGGACACTCCTGTGCAGAAGCTGTGCTGGTTGAAGCCGAGCATGTTGCCATCTTCCAGCCGCTCTGCCCTTCCTGTCCAGCCCTACTGATTTGCTAGGGCCATCCCTGCCCATCCTGAGCTGCAGAGCTTCAGCCTGGGGACAGCTGGGGACATGTTTCAGGACAGCACTGTGCTGTCCTGGGCCAGCACCCAGGGGCTGCAGCTAACGGTTCCAGCTCGTCACAAAAGTTTAATTAATCCACACTAATTTCCTATCTGCGAATAACTCAAATCTTATGAAATTCCAATAAAACCATTTATCACAGCTGGCAATTTGATGTTGCCAGCAAAGCTCTTGGACGCTCAGAGAGTAATTGATAGCCTAATATATTTTTAAATTAGGGTTTGAGCTATTAGTTTCAGCCCTCAGAAAACACCCCTTGGTTTGGAGGGGGCCCCCACTGCCCGTCCCACCGGCCCGCTGCCTGCAGGGCTGGGGTCCCTCGGTGTCCCCGCGCGGTGCTGTGACACCAGCTGGGTCCTGGTGTGGGGCAGCCGGGCACCCAGGCCCCACCGCAGCTTGCGCGAGTGGTGGCTGAACGCCTGCTCTGAGAAACTGCAACTCGCGCATCCCTCCCCTGCAGGCGTCGGTGGGATCCCGCACCCCTGCCCGTCAGCTGCTGAATAACGTCGCTGTGTGTTGCTAAACAGCTCGTACAGGGCGCCGGGGCGGCTGCTTTTCAGAGGTGGGAGAAGGAAAACGATCCCTGTACTTACATGCTCTGAACTCCCTAACACGCTCGAAAGCTTGCAAAAGCTGCCGAGGAAATGAAGGCGAGATGACAGCTGCGGTGTGACGGGCGCTCACCGGTGATTCACAGCGGGAGCGGCGCTGAGTGGAGCCCACGGCCGGGCTGAGTCACGGGGAGCCCACCCCTGGCAGAGCCCACCATGCACAGAGCCTACACCCGGCTGGGAGGGCTGGGGACGGCGGGGACGGCGGGGACAGTGGGGACAACGGGTCAGGAGGAGCTGGCCTCAAACAGGCCCGTGAGACACGAGGCGAGAGCACGTTTGATGTGGTTCATTAGTTAATGGGCGCGCTGGGGCTTTGAGAGCGCAAAGCGCTGAACAGGTGCAAAGGAATTCATGTTTTAAATTATTTATTCATTTTTTCCCTCTTTTTCTAACTTGGAGCAGCCGTGCGTGTCTGGCCACGAGCAGCACAGCCACGCTGTGCACCCAGGGAATAACAGCGGGGCTATGCACACTGGTGGCACCACGGCGCAGCTCTGCATGCCTGGTGTCCCCAGCCCAGCCATGTCCCCAACAGGATGCCAAGGTGCTGCTGCCTGGTCCTTGCTTGGGGACCGCTAGGAATGCACCAGCCAGGTCACTGAGCCAGGGAGCCACTGCTATGTTAAAAATCCGGACACGATGCTGTAATGAGATTTGCAATTTGTCCCAGGCAGGCAGGCAGGCTGCGGCGTCCTTCTCCCATTAGGGCTGTGCTGCTCGCAATCACATTAGTGCGGCCGGGATTTAGCAGCAGGAAATCAAAGCACTCCCTGCAGACCCCAGTCAATGGCCAGGCAGCCTTCGGGTGTGGAGCAGCCACTCGTCCCCTGCTGCCATTGCCTCGCGGGAGCTGAGCCCCCGAGGATGCAGGCCAGGACCCAGCCACACCACGGGCTGCAGGGTGCAGGGAGCCCTCCCAGCCTTCTGGCCTCACTTTATTATTTTTTTTTTTTCCTTGGGATCTATCAGTTTAACAGATTTTAATCTACGCAGTCTGGAGCTACTGATACCATGCCGTGCTAATTTGTTAGCAGGCTGTCAGATGGATGAAGCTAAAAGCCAAATATTACGTGAGGTTGGTATGGAGTGAAAGGGGCTGGCATAGAGACCCTGCTCCCATAGACCATTCCCTGCATGCAGTGGCCACATCCCATGGACCTGGCTGTGGATGCCCTCAGGATGTCTGTCAGCAGCAGGGAACTGGGGAGGCGCTCACAGGACCCCATCCCCACAGATCCTGGAAGAGCAGGGGCGGCCCCACTGCTCTCTCCCCTCTCTGCCCTGCTGGGGCACGGCTCCCCGAGCACCGCACCAGGGAGGTTATTTATTCAGTGAGTTATGGCTTTGTTTTCCCCTGTGTAAATATCTGGGAAGTGCAGCTAATGTTCTGTGCACAGCCGAGGCAATTACAGCCCTTACCGGAGCGCTGCCGCCCCCCCGGCCCCCTCAATGCAAATCAGCCCCAGTTCCCCCCACGCCCTGTGTACAGGGAGTAAATCGGATGAAATCAGCCCCGTACAACAAGCCCCGTGCTGCACGGCCTTCTGCCTCCCCAGCTCCACATCAGCCAGCTGCGCATGGGATGACCCTTCCAGCTGTGCACAGGGTGGCCCTTCCAGCTGCAGATGTTCTAGGTGAGCTCTTCTGCTGCGCAGGGGGAGCCTCTCCAGCTGTTTGGGGGTGGGAGGGGACTCCAGCTGTGCAGGGATGTCCCCTCCAGCTGTGCTTGTGTGGAGATCTCCAGCTGTGCAGGGGTGGCTCAGGCTGCCCCCAGGAGCCCAGCACAGAAAGATACAACACCGTGTCTGTCTCCCACAGAGCTCAGCAGCACCGCTGCTCCCACCCAAGCGCTGCTCGTTGGCGCTAACGAGGCGGGGAGCCGGGCAGTGGGGACCCAGCCCGTACAGCCTGCACCCGGCACTGGAGACTGCGCGGCAGCCGAGCTCCCGGCCCCAGCCCCTGGACGACAGGCAGCCCCGAATCAGCTTCATTAGGAGCCATTGATCTGTTTCTTGCTTAATATATTTTTCATTTCCAAATGTTTTTTTCCAGGCTCCACAGCGTTTGCAGCTTGTACCAATTAAGGCGGCAGCACAGAATGAGCGCTGCAGCCCATTAATTAAACTTATAGGGGGAGATTAAGTGCCCACTCCATTCTCCCTGGCAGATCTCCCTGAGCAACAGGCATGCTGGGGTCCGGAGCACAGCTGAGCTCTCACGTGCTGCTCGCCTTCCCCCTCTCACCCCCAGCCCATTGCAAGTCCCACACCATGCAGGCACCCCGGGGCGGTCAGTGGGTGCAGCAGGGGCGGTGTCATCGCGTGCATGGGGAGCAAGGTGCTGGGCTCCTGTGCACCGTGGCTCTGTGCACGGATCCCGGCTCTGCTCCGAGGTGGATGCTGAGCTCGGTGTTGCCGTGGTGGTGCGTCCATCCTGGGAACACGCACAGGGCACACGGGGACAGGCTGCTGGAGGGCTGTCAGCCAGATCAGGTGGAGCTGGGGCTCGCAGGGGGCCCTGTGCATCCCCTCTCGGGATGTTGTGCCCATGTCATGCCGGCGCACTCCAGCAGAAGCACGACAACGGGGACTCACCCGGCCCACAGTGGGAGCTGGCTGCCTGCACCAACGCCACACAGCAGCCACTGCTTGCGCTGTCACACACTGTTGCCATGGAAATGATCGCACTGTCACAAACTGACATCCTCCAAACCCAGGCACTTGGGTACCACGCATCCTGCTGCCCCGCTGACGCCCTGCTGACATCCCAGCTCTGCATGCGGGATGGGGCTGGTTGATGCTGGCTGTGCATCCTGCCCCAAACAGGAGGGGATGGAGCAGCAGCTGCTCGGGCACAGCTGGCGCATGGCTGCAGATAGCCCACCCCATCGCCCATGGTGCTCGCTGATGAGCCCTCCAGCTGCGAACCACAGATTTGGACTAACGCTGGAAAAGTGAAGACGCACCCGAAGCCTGCAGGCTGGCCCCAGATGTTGGAGCAGGTGAGCCCATACGTGCTGGGGGCAGAGCCACTTCCCCACGGTGGGATCATTCCATAGTGCCAGGCAGAGGCACTGGTGGGGTTTCGCTGTGACTAGGATGCAGCTGATGCCTCTCCCATGCCGGCTTGCTGGATCTGTCAACCCGCGAGCACATGCGGCCGTCCTCACATCTCCATCCTCCATGAGCAAAATGCATGGAGAAGGAGATCCCCTTCAACGTGGATGAGGATGGTGTGGAAAAAAAGGGTGGTGAAAACAGCAGAGAGCAACTGGAGAGATGCTGAAGGCAGGCAAATAGCGGAACATCCGCTTGGGGTTGTGTCAGCAAAGAACTCAGAGGGCCAGCGGGGCGTGTCCCACCCCAATGCTGCCACGCAGACCTGATGCCTTTTGGGCAGGATCCGAGGCTGGACAAAAACTGTGTGCCATGAACCGAAATCATTCACCATTTCCATCAAAATGCAACCTGAGGATGCAAAGCTGCGCTGGCTTGTTTTTTTGTGGATGATACAAGGGCTTGTGAAATAACGACCATGAAGATGTTTGCTGCAGCATCACAGCCTGTGCTGCTGGGATGAGTGCTTGGGCACAGCAGAGTGAGCTGCAGTGCAAGGGCTGACACTGGGGGGGTGGGCTTCAGGAAGACACGGGACGCCCTTCCTAACACACACTGCTCACAGACGGGATGGGAGAAGATGGTCCTGGGGGTAAACATCTCTGATTGCCACTTTTAGGTGCCCTGTGTGGGGTTAAGGTGGTGGGATGGGGTGAGGACACCCGCAGTGGGAGGTGGGCGTTTTGGCACCCTCCCAAAGCCAAGCGTGCTCCCAAGGGAGAGAGCATCCCTGGGTAGAAACAGAGCAGTCTGGGCCCCCCTGCCACCACCGCACAGCTCCCTGCTTCCCTGCCTCTTTGCTTTTGATTTAGCAGTTGCTAGAGAAACTAAAAGTTGCAGTTTGGGGAGCATCTGCATTTTAATTAGTAATTACCAGCAGTGCTGCTCTGGCCCAGCTGTTGCCTGCAGGGTCCCTGCTGCCACCCAGGGCTGCCCTCACTGGGGCAGGGTTGGGGCCGTGGGGCTGCGCCATGCATGCGCCATGCAGGGTGCCCCCAGTGGGTGCCAGGCGACACCGGCTGGGCACCAGGGCTGTGGTGCCCTGGCTTGGGTTGGTCCCCTCCGAGCCCCTGCTCGCGGTGCAGGAGCTGCCCTGGCCCTGGCTGCCCTCATGCTGTGCTGTCCCGTCCCCTCCTGTCGCAGGTGTGATGCCCTGGGACGAGAAGCCTGGCGCCTTGTCCCTGGCTGTCACTCCATGTGCGGGTGGCTGGGGGTGCAGCCCCCCTGGGCTCCACCTGGTGCTTTGCATTTCTGTGCTCTCCAGCTCTGGCATGGTGTCCCTACACCAAGCCCTGCCACGTCCCCGTCCCGACAGCATGTCCCTAGGCTCTCAGACAAAACAGGGAGTCCCTGGGCAGCACAGTGTCCTCCCCTTGGAGGGGCCCGGTGCAGGACCCCCCCACTTCACAGCCCCCAGCGGTCCCGTCCCCTCCCCAGCTCACTGGGCCAGCCTCTCATTTTAACCAGGCTTTCAGACTTGAGTGCTGCTTGGCGTGACTGGGAGAAATTGATATTTTGAGAATGAGCTTGCAAGGGGTCCATGAATAATTCACGCTGGGGCGGTTCCGTTCCCATAAACAGGCTGCTAAAAAATAAAAAATAAAAAAAGTAGCGCTTAACAAGGAAACAAATTACCATCCTGCAAACCCCAGGCTGGGCTCAGCCTCTGCTGAATCTTTAATCTCCAGAAATGGGCCCCAGTGCAGAGAGGGCAGGCGCCCATACCAGGGCCTGGATCCAGGGGACAGTGGCACCACGGTGGGGTCCCTGTGGGGCCAGTGGCCGTGCCACCAAGGCTGTGTGAGCCATGGGTCTGCAGCACATCACCAGCCCTGTGGGGCTGTGTTCGACATCTTTATTTCTTTAGGCCCCTCATTAAGGGTGGCCCTGCAGGGTGGAGGGCAGCAAGTGCCTGTTGCCATAGCAATGGTGACAAACGGGTGAAGCACGTCACCGGGGTGGCTTTGGGGACAGCAAGTGGATGTGCCCAGCTGCAGGGCCGCAGCAGGGGACACAGCCTGGCTGGGGACATGGGGCTGAGCCACGAGCCCCTTGGGGACACCAGCATGGGATGCATTGCACAGGGAGGGGACAGCTGGGCTGGCACCGCACAGACCAGGGTCATAGGACAAGACCCTTGCTCTGCTCTGCTGCACTCCACATCTGGGAGACCTTGTGCAACTCAAGAGCACCCCAAGGCCCCAGCTGGCAGGGACAGGACAGGGCCACCCGCTGCCTGGGGGGCACTTTGGGCACCCTGCTCGCAGTGCCGAGCTGGCAGCCAGTGAGTGCTGCGAGAGCAGGGTCTGCTCGCTGCCACCCAGCATCTCTCTCCGGCTGCTCTTTGCTGGACGCCTTCCAGGCGAGGCGGCTTGGTGACAAAAATCTGGCTGGCTCCTTAATGAGGGGTTAGTGTTGGGCTGGAGTGCCCCAGGGAAAAGTCGGGCACAGGGAGCAGTCGGGATGCGCAGCGCAGACCTGTCCCCTCCACTTGTCCCCCCCAGCTCCTCTGCCTGGGGTTGTGAGGGGTAGAGGGGATGCCCTCCAGCATCACCCTGAGCCCCAGGGCAGCACCCGGGCTCTGGGGACAAGGGCAGTGCTGTTCCCAAGGGTGAGGGCACAGTGCCGGGGTGGAGATGAGCGAGGAAGAGGTCCTGCCACTGCACAGGGAGAATTAGTGGTAATAAGTCATGATCATCCCCTGATGACGAGCACTTAATGCGTGCCAGTTCTGCTATCCAAGTGCCTCTTAAACCCCGATCACCCTGTCGATAGCGATGGCAGGGGCTGATGGATCCCCAGCCGCCCGCTCGGGGCGCTCCCGGCATGCCCCAGGCGGGAGCATCGATTTCCCACCGCTGCGAAGAGGCAAATATTTGAAAAGTGATAAATAAGGGGAGCCGCCAGCTCGGCTGCACGCGTCAGCGCCCGGGATTAAGGCAACGAGGTGAGACTGCCCAATTAAATCCCAATAAAAATGGCTGCAAATTCAATTTTTCCCCTTGTCCATATCCATTTCCAGTGCTGAGGGGAGGGGGGGCTGGTGACACGGGGCTCATCGATTGTCACCGCCAGGAAGAAGTCTCCCTGCATTCAATTAGTTTGGAAAACACGCCAGGTGCAAAGGGAGGGGGCTGCCGCTGTGAGCACCCATGGGTGCCCGGAGCCCCGGGGGATGGAGGCATCACCCTCGCAGTGTGTTCACATTTCTCCCACGTCAGGGAGGGCACCCTGGGTCTGGCACCCAGCGGTAGCTGAAGGACACAGCAGCAGCTGTGTGAGTGAATTAAACATGCCCACTCCATCCCCGGGCCTGATGGCAAGTGACAGGGAGCAGCCTGCGCGTCCCCACGTGGGGCTGCGCGCCGGGACGGCGCCTGGCCTGCCCTGACCCCGCGTGCAGCGGGGCCGGCCTCAGTGCACCCTGACCCTGAGGACGGGGAGCTCTGCAGGTCCCGAAAACGTGGGGCACTGGGGGCTGTGGGGCTGGGCTGGGGGCTGCGACTCTTCCCCAGCTCTGGGGCTGCAGCATGGAGTGATGACCCCGCCGGGATGAACAGCCATCATGTCTCATCGCCTTGGAAACCGAGAGGCAGCGTGGTGAAGCTTTCCCTGCTCCTCCTCCAAGCAGAGCCCTACAGGAAGGGGCTGGGGGATCTGGGGGCCGTGCACCCCACTGTGCTGCTGTTGTCCCTGCTTCCTCTTACCTGGGTGCTAGGGGAAGTTGCTAATTAAGCACGTTACGCTCAAATTAGCGCAAGCAATGCTGGCGTCCCACTCTGTCCTTGCATGGGGGGGCACGGGTGGCGGGAGATGGGGTTTGCAGCTGGTCCCTGCTGGCACTGCAGCGAGGGTGGCGGTGATGGTTGAGGAAAATCCCCAGAGCAGGGACACTGGACTCGCCAGGCTGTGGCAGTGGGGACACCAATATCTTTGGGGGCTGTTCGAGGGCTGGGGATGGGATGGGGCCTATGTCCCAGTGGGGAGGGCAGCGCTGGGTTTGGGAGGACCTGGGGCAGATGCAGGCTGCTCGCTGCCAGGGGAAGGCAGCCCCAGGCACAGCTGGGGCCAGCTGCTGCACTGCCCTGCGCACATCCCCAGCTGCCACCAGGCTGAGCGGGACCTGTGTATCGGAGCGTGACAGGGCAGCGCAGTGATGCAGGAGACAGAGCATCCTGCCGCGGTGCGGCCCTGGGGCCAGCTGGACTGGTGCTGGGCACAGTGAGCAATGTACCCGGTGCTGGCCCTGCGTCACTGGGACATTTGCGTGCTGTGGGGTGCAGAAGCACAGCCTGCTGGATGACACCTGCACACCCACATCATTCTTTGTGCAGGAACGTGGCCTCATGCAGGGCATCTTCACAGGACACACAGCATGGCTGGGGTCTGCAGGCAGTGTTTGCAAGCACGGCAGGGAGCAGGATGAGTGTAGGGCTCTGCCTGCTGCTGCTGTTTGCATCCACATTGCTCCAGCGCTGCGGCACCGAGTTGCCTGGTAACCCTCCTCCTCCTCTTCTTCTTCTTCTTCCTCCTCCACCTCTTCCTCACAGCCCAGGAATGAGCTGCTTCCCAGACAGAACTGGGCTGCACTCAGCATCCCGGGCACTTCCTGCCCAACACCTGGGAGGGAACCCCCGCTGCATCCCCACTGCAGCAGCAGGCAGAGCCCCCTGGGTGGGTACCCCCTGTCCCTGCCCTCCTGTTGAACCCCAAAGCTCCTGGGGCCGGGCTGTGACTTGATATTCTGCCCGCTCCCCTATGCACACTGGCAATTAGATCATAATTGTAATATTTGCATATTCATAACAGCTGAAATTAATCGCATTTGCATAATGGTAATGAAAGGGACTTCATTAATTACTGTTTTTTTTTTTTGGTTTTTTTTTTTGGTGGGGATTTTGCATATAAATGGCTGCCACTAGGCAGGTTTAGCTGTAGTGGGTGGGAAGGCAGCAGTGCTGCTGGACTGGAATGGCACTGACCCTTGTGCAGTGGCTGTGCTGGGACAGCGGCTGCAAGGTGCCACCAGCCCAGCGCAGACAGCTTTGCCATGTTCTGGGGCTTGGCTGCTGGCTCCTGCCTGTGCCCCATTCCTCGTCGGAGAGCAAGGACGGGCACTGGTGCTGCTGCAGCCTCAGCAGCCCATGCACCAGACCTGAGGGCACACTTGGTGCTGGGCAGAGGTGATGCTGCTCAGGGCTGGCAGTCAGCTGGCACTGCCCTGGTGTCCCCATCCCATTGCTCTGCCTCTCCTCTGGGAGAGCAGCACAGCACCTGCGAGCTTTGTCACCACTTCTGCCCTCCTGCTGTCCTCGCCACCGAATGGGCGCACCAGAGCCTCGAGGCTGCGGGATCCATCCTGTGTGACAGACCCAAGGCAGCCCTTCTCCAGCAGCCCCACCCTGGAGGGGCTGTTCTGGGGGCAGCACCAGGGGACCTGCAGGACCCCAGAGCCGGGGGACATGGGGACACCCCACTGCTGGCACCACTGGGGCCCACATGCAGCCCAGGGCTCCCTCTCTGCCCCCAGGTGAGAGGTGCAGGAAGGGATGGGAGCTGAATGCAACACGTGGAAACTGGAGAGCTGGGAGCAGCGAGTTAGCAGTCAGCAAATACAGCTGCTGAAAGTATCAATGAAACTCTTAATGGCTAGTGGGGAGCGGGAGATAATTGTTGAGGCGAATGGAGAGAAACCAGCTGCAAGCAGCAGCCCAGTCTGGAGACAAGAGAAAGGTGATGAAGCCACGGTGTGGCAGAAATCGTCCCTATGGAGGCAACAATTCTGCTCCACGTTGTGCCGAGGAGCAGGACAATGCGTTTTCCTGGCCTGAAGGGAAGTGTACCATCCTGCGCTGCTATGGATGCAACAAAAAGCAGCAGCTGCAGCTCCCAGAGCTGAAATCCCACCGAATGCATCCTGCTGCCTGTCCTGAGGAAACACAATCCTGTTTGTCCCCAGCCAGGCGCGGCATCGGGGCAGGCGGGATGCTGCGGCTCTGTTGGGGCACGGGGACACCCCTGCTCCAGCAGGGGACACCTCCCAGCCCTCACTGCCTCCTTACTGATGGCCTCATCCCTCCAGCTCCGCTCTCTCGAAGAGGCCTGCAGAATAAATCAGTGCAAGAGACAGATTATGGCAGCTAAAGACTCCAAATGAGATGATAATTGCTGTGGTAATGACAGCGGAGAAGACCTGATGCTGTGGATAAGGAAACGTCTCCGCTGCTCTTGGCTGGTGCCCGGCCTCACTCTGGCATGCACGGCACAGCCGGGGCTGTCCCCAGGGCAGTGGCACCAGGCACTGCCACACTCCCACACTGCTATGGGGGCACGGGGCTGTCCCAGCACGGCCTCTGCTCCAGATGCCCGCAGCAGGCTCTGCCCGCGCCACGCTGCAGCATCGCCCCGTGCCCCAGCAGAGGCAGGGACGCTGTGCCCGGCCCGGTGCCGGGTGAGCTCGCCATCCCGGGGCACGGGAGCAGGCCCAATGGCTGCTCCTCTGCCGAGGCCCCTTCCATCACAGCCCACGATGCCCTAAGACTGCAAGGGCACAGGGCTGGGGTGGGGGCACGGGGGCCAGGCACGGGGCGCGAGGCGGGCGGCCCTACCGGGGCTGTTGGCCTGCTTCTCCCGCCGGCTGCGTGTCAGCTCTAATTAGGCAAACTTCTGTATTCATTGCGAGCCCAGCCAGTGGAGAATTTCACAATTGAATTTTAATGCCCTAAAAACACATTACAATCAGCCTGATTAATTAAGAGATGACTTAACACGGTGACTGGGCTGCAGAGGGACACAGCAAGCAGGACCACGGGGCTGCAGCGCGCTAGGGGCCAGCAGAGCTGGTCCCGGCTGCAGGAGGGGACAGGAGCTGGGGTCGTGCCGATGGTGGCAGCGGGCCCTTCCCCACTCTCGGCTCATGGGTGACGGCTGGGCCCCACGTGCAGGCTGCCGCCGACAGCGTGATTGCAGGCGTCTGCTTGAAGATTTGTGCGGAGACGGAGCCCTGGGCTGGCGGGGAAATCGCTCCCCTCCGAGGTGATTGTTTCGGGGCTGATTGGCACCGAGATTACGGGGTGCAGGGAATTGCTCGGAGCTGACAAAATAGTTGTGACAATCGCATGCCTCGGAGGGGCACAGCCCGGGGCAGGGCCCAGCGAGACAAAATGGCAGCGTGGCAGGGGAAGAACAGCGTGGAAGGGGTGGGGAAGGGGTAAAGGAGAAGTTACAGGCGCATAAATCAGGGCCTCTCTCCAGGAAGGGATCTGAAGAGGAGGGAGGAACGTCTAAGGCGTAATAAGGCCAAAAGAAATCCTGGCAAGGCTATAAATCCTGCACCCGCTGGAATTGTTCGAGTGCTAATGATCATGCAAAAACGCCAGACACGTTTAACAAATATTTCTGCTCTGTATTTGGAAAGAAGCGGGACGACATGTTTGAATCATACAAGAGTGATGAAGCCGTCTATTAATTACTGCCGGGAATGTTAAACAACATCTGCCAGCTCAGCAGGCCCAGGCACTGCCTGCACTGGCCTCCTCCAAGAGCTGGAGGAGAATTTGGCCTCCTCATTAATTTCCCATGAAATCCTGCAATAGCAAGAAAACCCCAGAGACCCTCGTGGCGCGAGCCCACCCACGCCTCTGGAGCCAAGGTGGCCAAACAGCAGGAAGCTGATGCTGGGGAGCTCGGGGGGCCGGGTCTTTGCCTCCCCATCTGGGTTTGCGGGGATTTATGTCGCGATCAGAGGCGGCTCGATGCTCGCTGATGAAGAATAGCCGTAACGCTGGCGGAGGCTGTGCGTTTGTTTCCCAGAATATGATGTATGGATTTTTACCCGAGTGCTTTTGGAGGCTGTAACGAAGTGAGGCTGACACCGAAGCGCGCTCATTAACGCACCCCGTAGAAATCCCTGCCCCAGCTTCGGGGAGGGACAGCGTGTCTCTGTGAAGTCCCAGTGAAGTCCCAGTGGTGACGCTACCACAGGGTAAAAGTACAAGCTGAGAAGTAAACCAACCCCCCCAGATTAATGGGGCTGTTAATCTGGCTGAACAAGAGCGAGTTTCCCTGGTCCCAACAAGAAACACCCCACATTTCTGGCAGGGGAACGGCTGCTGAGGAAAGATTTTTGTCTTCTGGCACCTCTGCACCCAAACAGGATGAGCTTTGGGAACACTGCCCACCTGGCAGGGTGGCAAGCCTTGGTCCCCGAGGGTGGCACCTGAGCTTGGGAGCCCGGGGACAGATAGTTAAAAATGCAGAAATGTCAATTTAAATTAAAATGTGGTTCATACAAAGGAAGAGAGATAAAATCTTGCCTGCATCACAGCGAGCAGGGGGATTTATGCAGCACTGGGAGGATGGTGTCCCCATGGGCTCTGCCATGCGGCACCCCGAGGTGCTGGGCCCCCCATCCCTGCCATCACAGAAGCCACAGCCAGGTCTGCCTCAGAATGTCGGCCGGCCAGTAAAGCGAGCATGAGCTACGCTTTCTGTGGGGCAGTAAAACTCACAGCAGGGCTGCGTGGCCATGGGGCAGGGCTGCATGTGCTGGTGCAGGAAGCCCCAGTGCCAGCGCAGCACGGAGATCCCACGGCGCTGAGCTGCCTGGGCCAGCCGAGCAGCAGCGAGTAAATCCACCATGCCCTGTCAAGGTAAAGTGACACAACACCGGACTGCAATGCAGGAACTGCAGTTATAACAAGAGAAAAATCAATGAAATATATTACCAGAGATAGAAAGACACCATTAATTTGTAGAGCCCAGCAGATGCGCTCGCCACTCGCAGGGCAGGTTTGCCACTAGGGCTCCCCAGATTCCCACCGCTTGCTCACACCTTCGCCTCCAGGGGAGCAGCCCTGAGCTGCAGACGCGGCTTTGCCTCCAGCAGCAGGCAGGGCACGGCCAGGTGGGAGCCTCTGCGGCTCAACAGAGCAAGGTCTTGCTCTGTGTGCGTGCGCTAGGGACGTGCCCCAGGGACACGTGTGCTAGGGACGTGCACACCAGCCCCGCACCTGCTCCCCAGCACAGCTGTCCATCACTGGAGACAGTTCTGATTATTGCTGAGGAGTTGAGTTGAGCTTCTTCTAATTGATTAATCAATAGCCTTAATTGAGTTGAGACTCCGTAACAGATAGCTTTGCCACCGCTTTCCCCTTGGTCTGCACTGCCCTGACCTCCTGCCAACACCCTCCTGCTCCTGGGACCACGCTTGGCAGGGTGCTCACAGCCAAGGAGAGCACAGCACTGGGATGCCTCGAGGTGCAGCTCCTCACCGAGGCAGCTGGGAGCTGGTGCAGCCCCATCTGCATGCTGCTGGGGCACAGCCACCACCGCGGAGCAGCCCTGTCGCCTGGGGGTGCTGGGAAAGGGACCAGGGACAGGGCCTGATCACAGCACCACAGAGGTCGGGCCCATCTCTGCAGAGCCAGCGAAGGTGAAATATGGTAAAATATGCACAGCATGGGACAGGAGGGCGAGCGCTCCTCGCCTAACGAGACCCTGTTACAGACAAGCTCCCCAGGAAACCAATTAACACGGCACGCAGCACGTGTCAGGCCAGCACCCGGCAGAGACACGGTGCCCAGGGAAGCCACCAGCCGAGCCGAGCCGAGCCGAGCCGAGCCGTGCAGCCTCCC
>VXAV01007916.1:434169-491655 GCA_013399715.1 Alectura lathami
AGCTGGGCCCTCGGCTGAGCCGGGCCGCAGAGGTGCAGCCGCGCCCCGGGGCTCTCGCCCTTTGCGCCGTGCGCTTCGGGCTGGAGCTCCCCTCGCCGTGCCGGCAGCGCGTTCCTCCCCGAGGCTCCTGCCCTCCCCTCTGCCCAGCGGTCCCCATCGTAAACCTCCTTTCCTCCCTGCAATTACAGTGGTAATTTCCCCCGTGACACCACAACAGTTGCTTTATTGAACTGTGCATATGCACAGTAGATACATTGTAAGCGATGCAATTAGTCTGACAATCCACTCCCTAAAACAAACCTAGCTTTTTTATTCCACCCGCTTCCCGTCATTCCTTCCCGTAGAAATGCAGTCTGAGGCCCCGTGTGCAGCAGAGGTCGGGCAGCCTTGCGGGTGCCTGGGTCCATTTGCGGTCTGTGTTAACAGAGAGCTTGAGAACTCCTTTATTTTCACAGTGCTCCTTCACCAAGCAGGTTCTTAAGAACCTTGTTGTGCCCCGCTGTTGTGCCTTGCACGCAGCCTGCTCTGGCCCTAGTGGGACGAGGCAGCGCGCCTGCTGCCCTTCGTGCAGCCCCAGCCCGGACCCTGTTTCCTTACCTGCAGCTAAAGTTGCATTAGACCCAACCAGCTGCCTGGGGAGCAGAGCTGCAGCCCATGCTCATCTCTGTGCTGCAGGATCCACCTGTTGGCCGGGCGGGTTCCGCAGGGCGCAGACCGGGCAGCAGTGGCAGGCGAGATGGAAGCCACGTTCATTGAGAACCTCAGACACGCTGCCGACCTCCTGGCCCAGGTAACGGGAGGACGCGTCCTGCTGCACGGGGATGGCTCTGAGGGCACTGAGGATGGAGAATCCCCCGCGCAGGGAAGGAGCGTGCCCTCTGCGGAGGTGACAGGGTGCGCCACAGGGTGACATTGCTGTGCGACAGGAGGACATGGTCGGGCTGGTGGAGCCGATTAACAGCCGCATCACTGACCCTCGCTACTTTCTGAACACCCCGCAGCAAGGTAAGGCTGACAGCTCTCCCTGAAGTCTCCTTCAAGGGAGCAGAGGGAGCCCAAGTGCAGGCAGATCCCTTGCTGTTGCCTGCACGCAAAGGCAGGTTTGCACTGAAGAAACCCTGAAGATTCCAGCCTGGGAGTGACTGGCTCTCGTTTCTTGCACCCTTAGCTGCTGCCATCTTGGAGAAGGTGGGACGGCCCAACCTGAAGCTGCAGCTGGTGAGTCAGCGTTGCCACCTCCAGGGTCAGCCTTCCACCAGGGAACCTCACTTCCCACCTGCAAAATCAGTCTGGCCCCATGCCGTAGCTGAGCGCAGGAGGCAGGGGACACCCAGCGCAGCAACATGAGGGCTGCAGGCAAGGCTTGCACCTCAGGGCTGGGCAGCCCTGCTCCCACATCCCCAGAGGGCAGCACGCAGGAGCACGGGGCCTAGGGCTACAGGGGGAATCCCAGTGGCTTGGACACGTTGCCCCCTCCTGAGGACACAGGGAGGGCCAGGGACCGTGGCACAGCCACCCCCTGCTGAACAGCTGCAACATCTCTCAAACTTGCTCTCACACAGGACCTCTTCCACTGCCAGATCATGGATGGGAACTTGACACGCAACCTGGAGACATACTTCCCACTCATTGGTAACGCCCTGCGCCTGAACTGGCTCCTCTGAGGACAGGGGTGACTGAGATGGGGATGAGGGGCTGCTCTCAGGTCACACTGTCCTATGCCTCCAATTCCCCCCTAGGTCATATCCAGATTGCGCAGGTGCCAGGGCGGCACGAGCCCGACAGCCCTGGGGAGCTGAATTTCCCCTACATCTTCGAGCTGCTGGAGTCCCTCGGCTACACCGGCTACGTGGGGTGCGAGTACGCTCCAAAAGGTGAGCAGGCCTGAGGGCTGCGTGCTCTGAGCCTCACTGGGCAGATCCCAGCACTCTGGGACTCAGTCCCTATGTGGGCATGACAGAGCAGAAGCTGCTCCAGTGTGCCTGGGGCTGCCAGCAGGAACCCTTGTCTGCCCTACAGGAGACACGGTGGAAGGTCTGGGCTGGCTGCGCTCGTACTGGGAGAGCCGAGGCGTGCAGCCTGGTGGGACCAGAAAGGCGACAGAGTAAAGCAAGGAAATCACTGGAATAAAAGTCAAACCAATGGCCTAACAGAGAAGCATCTGTCCTCTATGGCTGATGCGTGTGTGGTGATTCCTAGACTGCAGTTAGAAGCATCTGTGTCCTGTTCCCCTGTCCCAGGCTGTGCTGGACCAGCGCAAGCAGTTGGCCCTTCATCTACCTGAGCACTGGCTGCAGCATGGCATGTTTGGGAATGGCTGGGGCAGCCCAGGAGGTGACAGGATGACTTCAAGGACATGGAAGCACCATTCCTAGAATGTGTCCAGGAAGAGGTTTTCAGTCTCCTGTGCTGGGGGAGCATTCCCCCCCCACCTTGGGAAGGCACTAGGTTCAGCTGGTGCCTGGAGTTGGGGGACTTCAAAATCCTGCTGTTAACATTCCCTATAGCGCTTGAGGCTGCTGTCAAACGCCCAGTGCTCACCCTGCAGCAGCTGGGGGAAGAGCAGCAGCAGCCCCCTCCCTGGCTGCCAGGTAGGACTGCAGTGCAAACCCAGCCTCCCCTGCTCCAGGGAGAGGCAGCGTGGATGCGGTTGCCTCTGCTGCCTTGAGGAGGCTTTCCACATTCTAGCCTATGGCACACGAGTAGGGATCTGATTCAGTTTATTTCACAAATATATCCATGGCTTTACTGTACATCCCCATAAAACCTTCCCCATGTCCAGTTCGCCCTTCCTGTCCTGTTCAGTGCTCTCCTGCTGAGAGCAAAGGGCCTGAAGCACACAGCCTCCCTGCCCCGAGGGCAGCAGCCTCCACCTGAAGGCCGAGCGCGGTGCGGTGCTGCTGCTGTGCGCCTCCGTGCCCCTCCGGCAGGCAGAATTTGCTGCGGGTGCCGAAGTCACATCCCCGAGAGCTGCTCTGCTTCAGCCAGGCTGCAGCAGCCAAGATCCTGTCTTTGCCCTTTGGCTCAAGATTATTCAAACCTGCCAGAAACCACAGCTGGGGTTACACCAGCCAGCCAGACCGAGGCAGGTGCAGCTGGGGCTGGAGCCTGAGGGGAGCGGCCAGGCTGCCTTCACACATCCCCAGACTCCTTGCTTTGGTGACATGCGTGCTGCCAGCAGTGCTGGGAACAAGTCCCACACAGCGGCCTGTTCTTCCCCATCGTTGCCCACGGCACGGGCATGCAGAGGTCCAGTACACGTCCCTCGGGACGCGGGTGCCAGCGCTAGAGCAGGCCTGTCCAGAGGTTGAAGCAGGCAGTGTTGATGACCGACTCCAGGTGGTGGTACGTGGACACGAGCTGCGGCAGGGGGCTCTCGCTGTTCTGCGGCTGCACTGGGAACGGCTCCCGGAAAACCACAGTGAGGCTCTGCCAAGAGGAAGGAGCAAGGAATGAAGACAAAGCACTTGCAGCCCCCAGCCCAGGTGCGTGGGCACTTGCTTGGCAGCGTCAGGCAGATACTGGGAGAAGGCCCAAAGTGCCAACGGCACTAAGCTAGTGCCTCCTCCTGTGACAGCATGTTGGAGCCTCCTCCCAGATTTCATGGGGGGAATCACGTGTAATCAGGTGCCCACTCCCTCTGCCCCAGGCCCCATGCATCTGCAGTTCTACAGACCCCAGCAGCAGCTGCCTCAGGAGAGGAGATCCTACTGCCTCCACAGTAATAAGGGGTTCCAGGGAAATTAGAGGGAAATTTCTTCTTCAAAGGCAAAGAGTAGGAGTGGAAGAAATGGGGAAGGGGAGGAGATTACATGTAATAACTACAATCCTAAAAATAAATGCTAGCTGCTCCATTCTCATTAATAACTGTACTAACAAGGTAGGACAAGGGCAGAGGGGGGCAGAGAACAGGGTGTGGAAGGGAAAGCTGCAGGATCTAAAGCAGTATTAAGACATGAGCGACTCAGCGCATTCAGATCAGCATCATGGAAGCAGGACACAGGGACTGGATGATCTCCAGAGCTGAAATACAGCTCACCCAGTAGCCAGGGTCTCTACCAAACTTGTCAAGCCAAGAAGGCTGTTGCGTAACGGCAAAACTGCAAATGCACTGCCACCATTTAAGAGGGAAAAGAAAGTGATTTGTGAGCCTAACTCCGCCTGCACGCAAGGCTTTAAAGCAGGCTTGGAGAGAAAGAACCACAAGGCAAATGCAGCTCTGTTCTACCAAAGTGACGTGCTAACACCAGAGTTCTCTTTGATAAGGTAATATTTCCAGACAAAGGAATCATGGTGCATCTTATCTGAGCTTCAGGAAGGACGTGATGTAGTACCACATGGGAAATTTAGGTAAGATAAGATATGAATTAATGCAAAAATTGTAAGGTGAAGATGGTAGTGCTGAAAGGGAAAGTAGCGGGCTGGAGAGAGGTTACAAATGGAGTTTCTCCAGGACAGGTTTATGTTGCCCTGTACTTTAATGAGTCTGGCACAAAAAAGAGGAGGATCCTGATAAAATTTGAGGCAGTAATATAAAAGAGGATTGGGATTACAATTAAAAAAAAAAAAAAAAAGCCCTAAAGAATTCTGAGAGGGCAGAGGAAAGGGATGAATGTTAAGTGCTAAATACAAGGTTATGAATATGAAGGATTTCTTTTATGAGATGAGAGTTCATTCGGAGAGGTGATGGAGGTGGTCTGGGTTTATCAGTGACTACAAGGTGACACTGTGACCAGCGCCACAAACACAAAAAGGCAAACCCTGGAGTGAAGTGTGCTCTGGCTTTGGACTCAGTACAGGAGAACTCAACCTGGATAGAGACAACTGAGAGCACGATCTAAAAGCAACCCTTTGAGAGAAAAGGGGATCAGCTGCTCACCATTTTCCAGTATAGGAACAAAGGGGCATCAAATGAAAACAGCAGAAGCACTTTACCCAGGCTGCAACTGCACCATGGAGATGCAGGTCAGGGGAAATCATGGATACTACAGATTAACCAAGAGAAATAAAGCTGCTGAGGGCTAATAAATATAAAGGCCACCTGTAGCTCAGGTGGCCCTGTGCCAGACTGCCAGGTGCTGGGACAGGACTTGCGAAAGGTGTTACATGCTTTTTGGCTTCCCATAGGGCACTTGCTCTTAACATTCTGAAGTTCTTACCGTCTTTCCTGAATGAGAATCGAGAAACACAAGAACAAAGCAATCTGTGAACTTCTGGTTAAGCACAACCTGTCAAGAGAGCCACAGCACACGTTGGAAAGGAGACAGCAGGCAGGGGCCCTAGGAAGGGGAGACAGGCCAAAGGCTGGGTCTTACCAGATACTGGGTGCCAGTTTCAGCGTTGTGGAAGTGTCGACAGCTCTGAGGAAAGCGGCTCAACAGCACTTTGATGAGGCTCTGGTACCAGGAGACTGTCATGGTGAGGAAGCATCCCTGTGGGTATGGAGAAGGGTTGAGAAGCCATGGCTGCGGCAGCCATGATGCTACAGTAGCCCTCGGGTCCAAAACAGACGCACCCCTCAAAGCCCACTGAGGCACGCTGACTCAGGGCCAGCAACTCTCACAGATGGATCTGTGCAACCTCCCCAGTCCAGCCAGAAGGCAAGCTCCTGTCTCTGCCTCCCCATCAAGCAGGAGGAGCTGTGCCCTGCAGCCCCACTCCCTCCCCAGAGCAGAACACCTTGATTGCAGCCGTGCTGCTCACCAGCTGGGGGTCCACATCAGCAATGGATTTCCCATGCACGGCGTCGAGCAGCTCCTCCAGCTCCACCAGCGACAGCTTGCCCAGCTTCAGCTTGTCGGAAGCCAGAGGCTCCAGAAGGAAGAGGCGCTTCCAGAGGTTGTCCCTGCGGCAGTGGCACTTGGCCAGCTGCACCATGCTGCTGAGCTGCTTCTGGGCCGAGGCCACCTCGGAGGCCAGCAAGGGGAAGAGCGGCGAGGTGTAGAAGAGCCCAGGCCCCAGTTTGACCTGTTTGCCCCCTGCGTAGAACTCGCTGCTGTCCTCTACGTCCTGCCACAGCTCCTGCTCCACCGGCTGCTGCCGCCCTAGGCTCAGCTCGGGCTCCGCTGTCTCCCATGCTGCCCGGCCCACCACGGGCTCCAGCACCTCTCGCTGCAAACGTGGCAGCTTCTTGAAGCGCCGCATGTCAGCTGTGAGCCGGGGAAAGAGCTCCCGCTGGCTGGTCATGATGACGTAGAAACGCAAGCTAGGAGCAAGGAGACCCTTGTCACCTGGGGAAGGGCTGTTCCCTTCTCAGCTGCAGAGGAACCATGGCTGCCTCCGTCCCAGCACAATGCCCAGTCCCCTGCGAGGAACCTCCCCAGGCAGCACCACACCTGCCTGTGATGTCCCAAAGCCAGTCCTCCCAGTGCCATCCTCCCCAGCCAGGAAGCTTTGGTGACACAGCTCTGGGCCCTCAGTTCTCACCGAAGCATGCGCCTCTCTGCCTCGCTCTGCTCCTCAAACGGTGCCGCACTGTGACACACCAGAAGGGACACGTCGAAGTCATCATGGTGACGTAGACCCTCTGAGTCCTTGTAGGAGCCCGAGCTGGGAGCAAAAGCAGATCAGTGTAAAGGGGACCTCGCTGTGTTCCCACAGAGCTCTTGGTACCACAGAATTACTGGGCATGTGGGATTTGACACAGCAGGACTCCTCAGAAGTGCTATGGTAAGTGGGTCAAATGTGTGTGCATACACAAACACACGCACACCACCTCTGCTGGACATCATCTCAAAGAAGCTGGGCAGAACTGTCCTACAGTTCTTGCCAGCGAGCAAACTCAGCCTTGCTGTCACCTTGGGGCAGTCTCCTCAGGACTGGGGTGGTGCCGGCCAGCTTCAGGCAGCTCCAGGAACTTGCAGCAGATACACTCACCTGTTCCAGATTGACACTAGTGCATATTCATTCTGCTCTGCACCTGGAGTCCCCTTCTTGTTGTCACTGCCCGTAGCTGGCCGGGCCATGCGCAGCGGCTTCATGTGGTAGGTGTTGGCGTGGTCAGCGATGTAGTTGTACAGCTGGTGTGCAGTGATCATGTTGGTGGGCAGGGCCAGCATGCCTAGTGGAGAAGGACATGTTGCTGTCACAGGAATGCCTGTTACCTGGGCAGAGCAGTGTCCTACAAACCACTTTGAGGGACAGAGCTCTAGAGCAACCAGCTTCCCTTCCACAACGGGGCATCGACGACTTCCCTAGAGCGGGCACCTCATGTCACCCCCTTCCTGTCACTCACAGGGTCAGGTGTATTTGCAAAGCACTCAGGAACCTTTTGCCAAATTACAGACTGGTGATCAACCCCTGACTGATCGCATGTTGAGCTACTCACCTTGGAAAACATGGTTGCGGCCAAATTTGGGGATGTCAGTGTGATGGGCAATGAAATCCTCCAGGAAGCTGGTGAGATGGTAGCCCTGGCGGAGCGTCATGTGGGAGCCCAGCAGATACTGGTGGACTATACGCAAGTGGAAGTCGTAGCTGAACGAATGCACGTGCATGAGGTCCCGCACCTTGTCACACTCCTCCGTGAAGAGCATGGAGAGCTGTGGAGGGACAGGGAATCAAGACAGGCGTGTTAGCAGGCACCTCACAGCCTTCTGCAAAGCCTCACCGACAGCAAGGCACAGCAGAACCAGAGCAGTCACCCCTGCCCTGACAGCACAGCGGGATGCAGCCCAGAAGCTATGTGCACGCTGCAAAGAGAAGACTTCCAGACCTGGGACCAAGGGATCCAGCTTGGTGGCACCTTCCACATTTGACCCTGCTGCAGGTCTCCACTAGTAGCACAGCCTGACTGGCACTGCCTCCTTTTTGGCATAAGGTACATCCTCCCCTTAAGCTGAAAGCCATGTGGACGTGAAGGAGGACACATCTTCATTTCAGCTGAGTCCTGCTCTGCACTGCCTGGTTCGTGAGCAGGTACAGGATGTGCTGAAGCCCCAGCAATTTCTGGATCTACAGGCAAAGGCTGACTCACTGAATGTCCCCTGGGAGCAAGAGGCAGCATGGGAGCCTGTGGGAGTGGCTGGACCCAGAGAAAGGCAACAACAGAGCTGCCAGTGCCCTGCGCTCAGTAACAGAGACCCAGCCTGGCTGCTGGGAAGCCAGATCTAGCTGTGCCTGGGGAAGGGCTGTCACCTCTGTCCAGCGTGCTGGTCCTCAGGGCAGCACCATCCTTCACTCACACATCCATGGCCATGCCCTCAGCACAGCTGCAGCTACTGTGGCAGGGGACAGTGCTGATGAAGGCCTCAGCCTTGCCCTCACGCCAGGAGCCCGCAGTGCCTTTGTAATGTCTTTCAGCTCTTTGACCTCTTTGGGCAGCTGACCCACACCATAATCCCTGGGCAGGGCAAGCAGGGAAAACAAGCAGGCAGGAGGCACTGGCACAAGAACAGGTCTGTTCTCTGCACCACTTGCATTGCTGCTGCGATGAGCCAGAGGGCAACCAGCACAGCCAAACCAGCCCCAGAACAGGCAGGGCGAAGAGCAAGAAACACAAGGCACTGCCCACACGCAAGCGCCCGAGGCCCACACTATCCTTCCTCCCAAGCTGTGCTGCCCACCGTAGCATGTACTGCTTGGGTAGCCACTGGCACAGGAGGCAGAAGGCTGGCTGCAGAGGCAGGAAGGGTGAAAGCACAGCCAGTGGCAGACTCAGCCCTGCAAGGGCAGGTCCTGCTCTGCCGAGCGTGGCAGCGGGAGGAGAGCACGTACCGCAGACTCAGAGACGGAGCTAGGTCCCATGCAGCTCTTGCTGCAAGCTCTGCCTGTAAGAGTGCCCTGATGGAGAGAGATGCACAGCCAGTGGGATGAAGGACAAGGCACTGTGCAGCCCAGTTCCTGCTCCAGCCTGTCCTACATAGGCCCAGGGAGGGACAAGTGGAGAGAGGGGGCAGAGGAGTCCAACTGCCGCATCTGAGGGACCTCAGGGCTAGTTCCGGTATGTGGGACGGCTGGCCAGGCCCCTGCAGCAAGCACCATACTTCTTACCCACTGCTCCTAGCAGTGTGCCCTCTCACTGCAGGATCAGGCAAAGTCTTTTCCCAAGTCAGCCAGAGAGTCAGCTGCAGACTGGTAACTCTGCCCTATCAGGCTTCCCAGGAACGGCTCAGCAAACCCTCAGGGGCTGCAGCAAGGTCCTGGCAGGCTCTAAGCTTATGTGAGCCATTCTTGGCATATATAGGTTGCAGCTTTGCTACACAGGCACCCTGGAAAGGACAGTATGGTCAGGCATGCCTCCTGCCTTTGACAGGATGGAGTCATCCAGCCTCTAGGCAGCCACCCAGTGGCCTGGGGACAGGCAGAAGACACTGACACACCAAAAGAGAAGGGAGCAGGCAGCCCCATGGTGCTGTAGAACAAGGCACAAAGGTGTCAAGAACCAGGGCTCATGGGGCAGAAAGTGATCTCCTCCAGCAAAGAGCAGCCAGCCATGTTCACAGATCCCTGATACCGTTTTCCTTCCCTTTTGTTCAACAGAAGCAGAGAACTTCTGGTTTGCGATGTCCTGACTTTCCCTGGAGCAGCCATTTTTGCCAAAACTGTTCCTGTTCCTCCCCAGTGTGCTTTGTCTCGCTCCCCCAAAGCTAGGACAATAGTCATCCTCTCGTAAAACCTCCCACCCTCTCTCATGGCACTCCAGGTCTGCTCAAGCAGCACTCTATGCGGGGCACATGGCTGCAGAAGGCTTTGCACAGTTCTGCTTTTCCAGAAAGAGGGCGCAGAGCTTTCCAGAACCGGCTGCACCTGAAATGCCCACTCTGTCCCACAGACTGCGGCCTCTCCCAGAGAAGCCCCAGACCCCAAGGAGCACCAGCTGTGCCTGCGAAGCCATTACCTGAGAGTTCACAGACTGGCCCATGGGGATCCGCGAGCACTCCAGCGCGTACTGCTTCACGCAGAAGTAATAGCCCTGGAGGAGAGAGCACACTGAGTACAGCGCAGGCCTTGGGCCTCTCCAAGGGAGGAGAAGAGACCCCCACAAGGCTGGCTGCACCCCAGACTTACCAATTCACCCTCTGGGCTGGGTCCCTGACACTCTTGCTCCCTGTTTCATCTCCCCTCCTCTCTGAACCAAGCAGGCCTCAGGAGAGACCAGCCAATATGCGGCTGAGCACAGAGCACCCTACCTGGTGCTAAGCCCTTGCATCTCATATTACTTCCACTCCAGGCAACTTTTACTGCTCTTGGTCCTGCAGAACTGTCCCCTAGCTGATCCACAGCACTGCAGGACTGTGGAAGAGGCAGGACAAGAGAAGAAAAATCACATGTTCCTGCTGCACTCCTCGTCACTCACATCATCTCCTCTTAAGAGTGTCCCAAACCCCCTCAGATCATACTTTGTTTCTTGTTCACCCTCACCTGGAAGGCCAACTCCATCAGCACAATCCCACCTGGAAGAGCTCTCTGTAGATGATAGGTGGCAACAGCAGGGCTTGTGCTCTGAGAAGAGAAGGACAAAGCTGGAGAGGCTCTCTGGCACAGGACAGCAACCTGCACAGCTGGGTGCAAAGCTGCCATGAGGTTCTGTGGCATAGGTGGAAACAGGAACTTCATCATCTGAGCACCTTCACTGATGGCAGGGGAGCAGACATACCAGAGCTGACGGTGAAAAGAATTCTAATAAAGCTACTAAGCAGCCCTCAAGGGAGCATGCCAGAGATGCTACTTCTTTCACCCCCTGCCTGCTCAGGTCAGGGTATCTCCAGAGGGCACTGTGAGTTGAGGGGTGATGCTGCCCACAAAACCTTACTCCCACCTCTCTGCTCTCCCCAGATCATCACAGCTGCCTGACAGAGCAGTTATCAGCGGCATCCAGCTGGGGTTTAGAGCTTAGCTGCCACCAAATTCACTTGCCCTGTTAAGCTGTTCCAGTGGATTGCTCTCTTCTTGTTTTCACTGCAAGGTGTTGTCTTGCCCACAGTCCTGTACCAGCTTCACCCATAAGCAGGTACCAGGGAAGAACAAGAACAGGGTCAGCAAATGCTATGTTTCCATCCTCCCTGGATTTCACGAGCCATGGGTGGATTCTGCCTACCTAGCAATTTTGATGGATTCCTCTTCCAGGTACTTACCTGATCTCTCCTGAACTCATATAAGCTCTTAGTGTTCATGAAGCCTTTTGACAAAGATCACTGTTACCTGCTGCTGCATGAAGAAATACTCCTTTTTGCTTTGAGACCAGCTCCCAATACACCCATTTGACAGTGAAAATGACAGTAAGGAGTCAATCCCTTTCCCGGCTAGCTGTGATTTGGTGGAGTTCTGTCCCTGTCTCTCCTTTGTTGCATCTTCTTTAGAAATGAAGAGCCACAGCCTGCTCTGCCTGTCTGCACAGCAGTCCCTTGTCTGCTCTCTCACACCCCTTCTGTGAGAAACCAATTCAAAAGCAACCAGAACTGCCCTACTCCACAGCCTGACTTCCATCCCAGTTCCACTTCTCTAACAGCACAAGCACTCACCTTTGGACTCCCCTCTGCTTTTGGCTTTGTGTAGGAAAAGGATCCTCTCCCCTCCACACCCATTGCTGCTAGAGCTCGGATCCGGCTTGTGCTACTGGAAATGACAAGAGAAAGAGAGCCTTGAGCAGGGGAGCCAACACCTCCTGTTGTGCCAAGCCAGGGCAGAGCCCTTCTTCACCAACACGGTTCCCAGAACATCACTGACCTGCGCGTGGTAGGTGAGGGTGGCCGCACCTGGACCAGAATGAAGCCCATGCTCTGCAGGTACTGGATGTATTGCTGCAAAAAGGCATTGCACATCTCTTGCAGCCAGGGCTCCTCCTTCAGCTTGCAGGGCAGTGCTTCCGTCGAGTCGCAGCTGTGGCTGCGGTCTCTCCCTGAAGCTGTAGAGTCGTTTGAGCGGTGGCGCTTCTGGAAAAGAAAATAAGTTCCTAAGGAGACCTGCTGGGACTGCCGTGAGAGGGGACGCTCACTGGAAAACCACCAGCTGCCCTGGCTGAGCAGAAGGCAGACTCTGCCGGAGAACACTAACAGCTGACCTGCTGCATGTGCTGGAACACCAGATCCAAGATCTACCCAGCCCCTGACTGACCTAACAGCACTGAACAGACTGCAGGGAGAGGTGCACTGGCAGAAAGGAGTAATTCACATCTCCCCCAGAATGGCTTGCACAGAGTCTTGGTAGCTTACAGCTGGTTCACGCAAACCTCAGTGGTGCCTCAGCTTCTGCTGCCATGTAAGAATCCAACCCTTTCATGAATCCTTGTGACATCTCAGGTTTTATTACTGGTTCAGCAGTGCAGTAACATGATATGAATGATGTTTCCTTTTAACCATTTTCAGTCTCCCTTCTGATGTATTTGAATACTCCTTATCTTTGTACTGTGAGACACTGAGGCTTCTTTTCTTGATCTCTCTACTTTGAGCCCAGCCTCTCTCCCATATTTCCATCCACCCTTTTATTCACCTACCCCAGAAAAGTAGTCTGTTTACATACGGTCTCTCCAGCTGCTGCCTGACTTTCTCTGAGTTCCTCTAGTTCAGTGCCTTTGCCACAAGATACCTGGTCTCATACTTGCCCAAAAGAACACATTAATCCACTAATATTTTAGAAAAGCTCTAGAATATTACCCATAATGTTAACACACCTTTCTGATGTATCCAAAATGGTTTGCCTTTTGTATGAAACTGCCAATGAACTGCAGAAATCCACTGGGCTGGCTGCTCTACTTCTACAGGCTCTGCAGTTAGTGTACAGTATGGGAGGAATTCAAATTTCTCCCCACATGGTGTTTTGCTTTCCTGGGAACTAGGTCCTAGCTCCCACAATATCACTTATTTCACAGGCTACTCAAGGCTATCTCTGAGTTCCTTGCAGTATTTTTCTGTTCTGACCAATCTGAACCACTACACAGTGTCTCAAAGTTTGGCATCTCATACGTGCTGCAATAAATTATCTGGAGATACAGAACTCAATACACAACCCTGAAGCCCTGTTGCCAGGCTCTTTAAATTGAATAGCCAGTTTTCATTTTGCTCTGTTCCAAAAACGAAGTGAAGTTTTCATTCTGTGATGATACTTTTCCTTTCTTTCGTGAGTGCTCAATTTCTGCAGCAACCTCTGCTTAAAGACCCTGTCAGAATCCTTTTGACATTTAGATAAATTACAACAGCCTTTTCCTCCCTTCTGACACACATACAGACCATGAACAGCCGGTATGGGATCTGCACTGGTTAGACTCTGTCAGGTTGCAACCTGCTCAGGATTCAGGTGGCTTGCTTTCAATTGTTCCAGCTATTTGCTGGGTCCAGGCAAGTCTTACCAAGTCTGGCAGCTGAATGCATAGAGGGAAATTTTTCTTCCCCAGCAGATGAGTTCCAGACAGCACGCTCTGATGGCTTTGCTAGACTCGCCTCTGGATTCCCTGGGTAGCAAAGGGAAGTCAGTCTTCCCAGGGATGGTATGACTGCATGAACAAGGACCCAATTATTTTCTCAGTCTACATCTTCACCCGTTGTAAGGGTACAAATTCTTCCTGTAATGCAGGGTTTAGCTGAGAGCAGAACTATCATGGGAAAAAAAACTGCTAAGTCATCCTTTTTTCCAGTGCACAAAATCAAGCCCCACTGGCTCATGCTGACACTCACCTTCCCTTCTACCTTGCCCTGCTGGTCAGTCTGGATCTGCTGACGGAAGGCTGGGTCAAAGAGCAAGGGGGTAGCACAGTAGTGAACAAGGCGTGAGGACTGCTTCAGGGTCTCCAGGTCTGTCAGCTGCACAGAACAGGAGGAACACAGTTACAAGCACATATCCTTCATCAAACCCAGGAACAAGCTGTTTGCAATGCCACCCTGCTGCTCAAGTGGAGATCAAACTTCAGAGGTAACCACCCTGCTTTACAGCCCTTCCAGTGCTGGGCAGCAAAGCCTTATTTGCAAAGCCCAGTGCAAGAGCCCAGCAGGCCCAGCTCAGGCAGAGGGCTGCTCCACAGCCAAACAACTTCCCTGACACACCCCCTGCTCTGAGCTCCAGTGCTCCGTCTTGTCAGGGGAAACTGGTGTTCCCAGCACTCTGTAAGAAGGCCCAGTCTGCACTCACACTGATAGGCATGTTGGACTGTGCTGATCTCTGCTGCCAGGTCACAAAGAGATTCTCAATCTTCATCTGCTTCTCCAGTTCTGGAGGAAAGAAGAACTGTCACAGATGTATCAAGCCACAGCCCCAAGTACTGTCACTCCACTTCACACCCATCCTACCCACCCCACTCACTACACAGGCCATAACCCATCCTCTCACTGTTCCCTGGCAGGAATAGCTGAGAACTTCCCCTCCTGCCAGAACTCGTTCTGCTCTTTTTTTCGCTCCTTTTCCAGGAGCAGGAGTGGGATGAAGCAGTTAGGCTCCAGTGACAGCATGCTTCTTGCTTTACCTTTCCGCTCCATGCTCTTGATTTCCAGGAACTGGGCCCCGTGCCGAGACACAGGGTCAAAAGGCCCCAGCTCGGGCCCATGGGGTATGCGTTTGACAGTGGTAACGTCCCGCAGAGCTTCGTCGAAGGGCACCACGTCCGGATGGAAGTGCAGAGATGGCAGGCTGCGTGCAGAGCTGCTCAGCCGGCCCTGTTCCTTGCTAGGTGGGGGACTGGAGCTCCGGATCAGTGCATCCACCTCCAAAGTGGAGTTCAGGAAAGGATTTGGCTCCTAGGCAAGCAGAAACAGCCATGAAAGACTCTTTACTGACAGCCTTGAAGTGAGGACCCACAAGAAGCAACCTGCTTCCCTTTCTACCTCTGCCCATCTCCTAGAGCAGACAGAAATATTCTGGCTGGATACAAGCACAGTCAGACATGCAAGCACCTGAGGACACCTTGCCAACTGGCACACAACAGCAAAGAAGTATTTGCAAACCTCCTCAGATCCCAGAGCTGCCAAGACCCCTTCTGATGGGGAAAGAACCTCCCTGCCTGGCAGGCTGCCCTACCTGCTTGCTGTCCTCATGCCACGGTGTGTCCATGAAGCAGTGGTGGTGGAAGAGACCCAGCTTCTGGCTGATGAGGCAGTGCACAATGTGGGAGCGGGCATTCTGCCACTGCAGCAGGCGAATCAGTGAGCAGTTCAAGTTGGCCCCCAGGTCTGGGGACCAGTTGTAGGTGTAAAGTGTCAGCTAGAAAGAGAGAAGGGGAAGGAAGGCTGAAAGACCTGCTCAGAAAAGGCCTGCATGGTGACACAGGCTGCCCTGTGGGTAGTGCTGGGTGGTTTCACATGGCAAGGCTGGGACAGAGCTAGTGACAATGGCCCATTTACAGCACCCCTCTTAACAACTGCAACGAAGGGTGGGGTACTTGTCCAGGCAGTTCAAGTACCACAGGCCGATGTGGGCATTGCTGTGGAGAGGGAAAGGGCAATTATGTCCCACAGTGGGACAGCTGGAGTCAGGACAGGGAGCTTTCTGCTCTGCTTGTGGCACAGGGCTACTGCCTGGGGCAGGCTGGTTGCCTGCAGCAGCATGACTTTCAGGAGACAGTATCACACAGGCATCATGTTACCTTTTTGTCAATAATCTCCATGAAGAGGAACCTCTGTCGGGGTGCCAGGTCTCGTCCAGCAAGGCTTGGGTCAGAGCCTCTCTCTGCTGAGCTGAATTCCATGGCCTCGAAGCGTTGGAGCCCTTTGTGAGCTGGAAGACGCCAAAGTTATTACCCTCAATACCAGTTCATCCTAGAAGAACAGGACATTGTGCCATGGTACTGCTCAGCTCATCACTCCCAAAGGACAGCTGAACACAGTCCACACATTAGTATTTTCCCAATCACAACCCAAAGCCTCTCCTCTTGGGATCTTTCTTCACTTTTACACTTACTCAGCACACCCTCACTTTGCTTCCTTGTAATTTCCTGTTAACTTACTATGGCATGGTCCCAGCAACATCTTTAATCTCTCCCATCGCACAAAAAATCCCAGATGTCAGCACCATGCACACAATTGTGAAGCTTAACTGAGTGGAGAAGAGCAGAGCCCCTCTGCAACTTACAGGCTTCCCAGTGCTGCAGTTCTGGCATTAGAAAATCCCTACAGCAATCACACGAGACCTGACTGTGGCTGTGCATGATGAGCCCTGCCACAGCATCGACACCTGCAAGCCAGCCTGGAGCCCTTTTGCAGCCTGGCCACTTTGCTTGAGGTTTTCAAGCAGCCATTGCTCAAGCCCATCACTCCAGCAGCATCATGCTGAACGGGGACTTACGTCTGAACCTGTGAGCAGGTGGAACTGGATGCTCCTCCTCACTGCTGCTGTCTGCAGGCAGAGACAATATCAGCTCCTCAGAAGGAGCACCGTTCAGCTGTGCTGGTCCACCAGCCCAGTGCTACCTGTCCTGGGGCCCAGCGTGCACCACTTGGAGCATCACCAGCTCAAAAAGTTGCCCAGCAGGGTGACCCACTTTCCCCTCCTCACAGAGCTAAACTCCAGATAAGCCTATTGCCAGCTCTGCTGTGCCTGGCCAAGAGGGATCAGTACGGTATGACAGCACACCTGGGAGCGCACGTCAGGCTGGTTTCCAGGCCCTGACAAGTCAGCTTGTCTTCACTAATTGCCAAAAAAGGCTCTGAGAATTGGGCAGATGACAATGGGAACAGGGCCATTCCTGCTCCAGTGACACGCACACCTCGCTGTGAAGGTCGTGGATTACTGGCCCCTGTTGAAAAGAGGCCTCAGCTGCACTGAGCTCCAAGCACTTGCAGTGAGCAGTGCCTCATTTTGGTGACTTGTGCAAGCAGAGCTGTCCCATGCTGCGCCCAAAGGAGAGGCTTGCTCTGTACTGTACGCTTCTACAAATTACAGGTGTAGCTTGTCTTGTGGAGGACAAAGCTAACAGGTCAGGATGTTGCTAGAGCACACATCAGCTCAGGTCTTCTGAAAAAGCTGAACCCAGGGTGCTACATGCTGAGAGGCTCTTCCTAGGAAGCTTTAAACAAGTACCGGGAAGATGCAGCATACAAATACAATCCCTTCATCCACACCAAGGCATGGGAGTTGCAAGGGTACCACCGGCAGGTTCTTTTAGCTAAACATGACAGAAGTGTTACGAGCCAGTATTGCCCTGGCCAGGCACTCACCCTGCTCTGTGCTGCAACGCCACTGGTGAAAGTTGCGCCCCAGCAGGATGAAGTGTCTGACGGCTGCGGGGCGAGGACTGGCGCTCTGGCCAGGTTTATAGGGCAGGAAGGCAGTGCTCCGATGGCAGCTGCAAAGAAGAGGACCAAAAGGGGCTGACAAACAGAGCCATGGGAGGAGAGGCTGGCACAGCTGATGAGCATCTGCCAATGCCAAACAGCATCCTGGTGTAACTCACCAGATCTTCTCAAACACCTTGACAGTGGTGTCACTCGCCAGGGAGGTGACCAGGCTCACCACTTCCACCAGGATGGAGGACAGGAGGAAACGGGACACAATCTCTGCTGAGCACTGCTGCACTGACGGGCACCCTGCATGGTTTGGGGAGAGACAGGGTGCACAGCTAGTTAGCAATGAGCAAGGGATGAATATATTGCTGCTACAGCAACAGCTATAGCAAAGAACTGTCCTGGGAACTCAGGCTGGGGTTAGATAGCCCTTTGTCCCCTATCTAGAGGAGCTGGGGCCTGAAATACATACCCAGTTGGTGCATGAATGCCATCCACTGCTGGCAGGTTTGGTTAAAGAGCGGGTGCACGGTGCCTACATCCCCTTCTTCCAACTGGCAGGCTCGGCGCCTGGGAAGAGGGAAGAGCAGCACGATTATACCAGATAAGTCAAAACGGTGCAAGAGCTCGCTCCTAGCTCCAGAGGGAAAGCCCAGGGAATTCCCTTTTTGGGTTGTTACAGCCCTTGAGCTTAGCAGCTGCAGGTGTTGTACAGAGCCCTAAATGCAGGCCAGTGATCCCTAGCAGGGAAAACCAGCAGTGCTCTCAGCAGCACTCTAGCAAGAAGGACTGAGGCTTTGTGCGTGGAAGGCAGCTCCCCTAGCTGGCTGCATAAGGGAGACATGGCAAGGAAAGGGGACATGGTCCAGAGGGCTAAGATGCATAGAGAGCCAGTGGGATGTCAGGCTGTACATCAGGCAGAGGGCAGCAACACGCCAGCTGCCTGGCCCACAGGCTGCACTTACCGCTGTGCCTGTTCCAGTTCAGCTGTGGCTGTGGCCCGATCCTGGCTTAGGTGCTGCTTGACGTTCTCAGTCTTGTGTCGCCGCCTCGTGCGAGCCTCTTCAGGCTTCTCCAGCACAATGTCGTCAGTAGTCTTAGGGCTGCCCAGCTCTGAGGACTCAGCCTTGCTCTACAGAAAAGTGATGCAGAGTTAAGGCTCTGCATATCCACAGCCCAGCTTGTGCCCTGATCTCAAACCCTGTTACCCAGCCCGATCCTACCCCAGCCAGGTTTTCCCTTTCTGCCCCTCCTGGCCTGATGCACCAGGAAACTTGCAGGCCCTGCTCCCCACCAGCCCCTCAGCAACGTTACCAGCATGTCCCAGAAGCTCCGACGTCCCAGCTTGCTCGTGGGTGTCACTGGCTCCCCAGGGCTGGCTGAAGGGGCAGAGGTGAAGTGCAGGGGTGGAGGACAGCTTTTGCCAGTCCCACCAGTGCCTAGAGCCAGGCCCTTGGTCTCTGACATGGTTCTCCTTAGGCCTCCTGTGGAGACAGAGCAAATCATACACTACAGAGCCTTCCACTGTGACATTCATGCAGTCCAGCACCTGGCTGGAGAAAAAGGAACTTCATTTAGCAAAGTCGATTCAGTCCAGTGAAGTACAGATAGACCTCTGAAGATCTCTTCCAACCCTGTTTCTATGATGGGACACCACACAACTGGCAGAGGGGAGAGTAGTTTCCTACCTCCCAGCCCCTCAGGTCCAGTCCCGCTGGAAGGAGCGAGGCTGGCAGAGGACTCCATGTGCCCATCCCACCCCAAATCTCACCTGCAGAGCTCAGCTCCTCCAGGTCTGGGGCACTCAGGGGGCAGGCAGCCTCCACGCAGAGTGGGGCCGGCAGCACAAGGAACTCCATGACGGCATCGCAGAGAGCATGGCGCAGGGCCCCGCGCAGCTTCTCCGACAGCTGCAGCAGGCTGATGTTGCCCTTTTCCCAGATGTCCAGGCGCACCAGCACGCAGGGCTCTGCAGGGAAAGGGCAGTCCTGCACAGCCCTGCATCCACACCTTTGCCAGCTTTCGAATGTGCCGCAGGGGATGCAGAGGCAGCAGGGAATTGGTCGTTTTCATGCCATACCTGAATGCTGGGTGCCGGCCTCAGGCTGGTACTTGCTAACTGCAGTGAGGCTTTCGAAGTCGGCATCCTGCAGCAGGCCCACAACGTGCGAGGAGGCAGGTAGCTTCAGAGGGTCAGGTCTCTCCCCGTGGGGCAGCACGATGGGGCTGCCGTTCTCATCCACGAACGTCAGTGCAATGCATGCGATCCCTGCATGAGCCCAACACAGCCTCAGTCAGCCCAGCACTGAGCACACCACTGCCTATAGCCAAAGGAGTGAGGTGGCCACCCCACATCTGCACACCAGGGCTCAGGACAGTCCTCTTCACAGGGCCACGGGCGTACATGGCAGGCAGGGCCCACAGGAGGGAAAGCAGCCAGGGGAGACGCAGTCAGCTGCACTCATCAGGAGTCAGGGTAGAAAGCACGATGTTTGGCACACGGTGTCCCCATCACCCCAAGAATCTCCCTCCTGCAGTGTCACAGCAACTGTCACCTTGCCCTTCAGAAGCTTCCTGGGTCATCCAGCACCAAATGCAAGGAGAAAGCATCTCCATTTGCCCCAACAGGGTCATTATGCAGAGAAGTCTAGGATGGGGCCCACCACCCCTGTCCTCCCAAGGGACAGAGCACAGACAGAGCCCAACAGCCCTCTTAGGGCCACACAGGACACTGAGTCCCTGTGGCTGAAGACTACACATATGACACTTTGCTGCAGATTATACTCACAGCCCACTCCCCACTGCACACCTACACAAGACAAGGTGCCTTTCCCACACGTTCCTACCAGCACAGCTGGGGACAAAGCAAGTTGACACCTAACGTTAGCCTGGAGTTGCTGCAGATTAAAATTCAGGCCCTACCCGTAGCCTCACTGCTCCAAGCCACACACAAACACAACAGTCCTGAGATGCAGCGCAGCAGCAGCGTGGTACCTGCTGCACAACCCATGAGCTGCGTGCCCTGGGACATGCAGGAGAAGCGCCTCTGTGAACCAGAGCAGAAACATGAGCTCACTCCTCACAGCCCAGCTCACTAGCCCAGGTACCAGGGAAGCAGCAGTGGGGATGGATCTGTAAAATCCACACCCTTTGCTGCCATACTAGATGACCCCACCCCCTTTCAAAGCCCCTCTGACCAACCAAGCCAGCACTCAGATGAGCGGAGCAGACATCTAGTGGTGCCTGATCACTTTAACCCTTTGGTACGCAAGGAAACCCCTATCCCAGGACACAGCCACCAGGAGAGTGATATTGCTACACCTGGTGCTTGAAACCTCAATGGAAACATCATGATCCCTGTCCTCCTCAGGGACAAGATGGCCACTCAGATCTGTGGGGAAAAAGAGTGTGTAGAACTTTGGAGTTCACTGCTTGCAAGCAGGTTCCATTTGCTCATTTATCCAGCCAGCAAGAAAGAGGTGGCTCAGCTAAGAGGACACACACACACACACAAACACAGAGGAGTCAGAGCTGAAGCCACAGCACAGGGAAAACAGGAACGGCAGGGACCAGAGGGGCCAGGGAGCTGCACGGAAAAGGAAACTAGAGTAGTACTAGGAGCCAGAGGTGCTACCTTGGAAGTGGGAGAGTGGAAAGAGGTGCTGCACAAGGTCCGACATGGTACCTACACAACAGAAGAACATTCAGAGGGTGCACAAGGGACACAGCAAAGACTCACGATGGCCAGGTGACAGACCAAATGGCCTTGACACAACACGACGTGACAGCATGCTGCAGAATTAGCCCTATCCAATCCCTCTTCCAGCAGTCCACAGAAGAGAGCAAAGGGCATTGTCCTCAAAGCCGCTGCAGTCTAGAGCGGCTTCCTACAGCAACAGGCCAACATCCGCAGGTTGCTCTGTGGGAGTCCTTAGCTCCATTCTAGCATACATGTATAGTTGTGCAGTCTCCCAGGCACACACCCTGCACACCCCCCAGCCTTTGGAGTAAAACACTGCCCCGACACGGGCCATCCTCAGTCATTCAGAGCTCTCCAACACGGGAAGCGGTTCCCCAACACACAGCCCCATACACTACTTCACAAAAGAGCTGAGCACAGTACCTTTGCCACCAGTGCCTTGGCCTCCCGGCTTGTTGTACAGATAGAGATCCTGGTCAGGGATACTACCACTGTGATTGAAGTAGTGCTGAGGAGAGCAAGGAGGAAATGTGACTCGGACTACAGAACTTGCCTTAACTGGAATCAGAGGCCCACATGTGCACAGAACTCATCCCCAGGCCTGTAGCAAGCAGTCCAGATCTAATTAAAACACTTGCCAGCAGTGTTGGCGACTGTTTGGCAGAAGGACCCTCCTACAGCAATACCCAGAGGTGTAAGGCGCTGCACAGCTGGCCTCACCCTCCATCCTTGCAACAGCCATGCTGAAGGGGTGGGTGCTGCTCCCACACTTAACAACTCCGATGTTTCAGTCCTTATATCTTGGCCACGCAAAGAACCAAGCTCAGTTTCGCAAGGAAGTCTTCTCCCTTGCTCTTAGGAGAAGATCGTGGGCACAAGCTTCGTGGCTGCTACCTTTGGCACAGCAAGTGGCCACTTGACTCAAAGCAAGGCCTGTCCAAGTTCATACCAGGCCAAACAGGAACTGCTCACAGTCCTGCAAAACAACTCCAGGCCTGAGTGTTCAGTGCCAGTTCCTCCCTAACAACACATGGCAGTGCTGGGAACGCAGTGGCTGAGCTATCCAGCAAATGCCCCCAGCAGCACGTGGAAGCTGGGCAGACTGCTGTCCCACTTGCTGCCCTCCTCACCTTGAAGTGGTGCTCCACGTTGCTGTCCGTGTACTTCGGGGTGTGCAGGAAAATGAGCAGGTTCTGGCGAAGATAGTAGGCCACTGCCTGCAGCCATGGTAGAGCAGAGGGTGGCAGTGCGAACTGCAGGACCTCTGTGGGTGGTGTCCCAGGGGGCTGGATAAACTGTAGAGAGATGGCCTTAAAACTCAGCTGAGTCTAGCAGGATGCCCTGGGGCTCTGATAGGGATCTGAATTACATCAGCTGGCTACATGATAGAGTGAGGTGTGCAGAACCCAGGCCTACAGACAGATGTGTGGGCCAATGCTCCAAGGGTATTCACAGGGAGAACCCTGACATAGGGTACTGACATACTGTGAACCCCAGAAGAGCACAGGGTCTCCTACCGACTCTGGCACCCACGCAGAGTGTACATCTGTGAATGCCAGCCTAAGTAAGCACTGGCAAAGGAAACAAGATGCAACAGACTGCCTTGGCCTTCCCTGACCTGGGGCGTGAGAGGCTGAGGTAGGTCAAAAAGGCATGTCATGCACAACAGGGTGGGCAGAGTGGCTGCCCTGGTAGGTACCTCCACATCTGCTGGGGTCAGCTTGCAGTTCCGCACCAGCATCACAGTGATGATATCCAGGGTGGCCTCATCTAGGCGCCTGCGCAGCACTTTTACCAGCTCATCTGTGATCTCAGGCCCTGACAGGAAGACAGAGGCACAACCAATTTTTTCACCTCATCTGGTAAGGACCACAGCCAACCACAGCCACCTCTCTACCTGTCTAGGATACACCACCCTCATAGACACTTCCCACAGGGAACGCATTTTTCCCCGCCATCAACTTCTTCAGGTATCTTTTTCTACACATTCTTGACCTCAGAAGACTGTTGGCACAGCAGGCAGAGACAAATGCACTCCTGTACAGAAAAAGCTAGCATAAGCCACCTGTCTGCAGGAGTTTTATCATAGGCCATGGGTCCTTTCCTCACATTCCCATCCAGGTGGAATGGAGAGCTGCTCTGGGCTGAAGAGCAGCTTCCTTAGGAGAGAGATACTCTGATACTCTCTTTACCCTTCCAGCAAAGAGGACAAGGACTGGAGCTCCATTCCTCTGCTTTGTACCAGCACACCTGCTGCCAGGCACTGTTAACTCTTACCTGCTGGGGCAACGCCATGCACCATCAGCTGGATGTGCCTGTCTACCTGTCCCACTGGGCGGGCAGAGTCCACGCTACGGCATGAAGCTGTATCCAGAGAAGAACGAGAGCCCTGGAGAAGCAAAAACAGCCACATGGAAGCAGTTTCCATGTGAACCCCAAATCCAATGCCACCCAGGGCTGTCAGCAAGGTCAGGCATGAACCCCCACTGCTGTCCTCATCCATGCATCCACAATATAAATTTTACGTTACATAAAGTCCAGGTTGCTGGTACTACTGAGTTCCCCTTCTCCCCCAAAGACCCACCCTCCTCTACTCCACGCATGTACTATCAAGACCCACATCTGCTCCCAAACTGCAGCAGACTCACCGTTAGATCCTCAGAGTAAATGGGCTCCTGGCTGCGTGTCAGTGCCAGCGAGCGAGATCCTGGACTCTCTGCTTCCCACACCTTCCCACTGTATGTGGTTTCAGTCAGTCTGAATATAGAAGAAAGACATGTCAGCCTCAATTTGCCAAGAGTGACAGCATCATACCTTTGCAGAAGATCTACATCCTCCTTGCTCTCCCCTGAGCACTTCCTGGGAATCATTACTTGTGGCTAGAGAGCAAAAATTGCTCTGTCTCCCTCAAAAAGGACACCCTTTTTCCTCCTAGTAAAGGCTTAGTGCAGAAGGAGCAGAACAGGCCTGACTTGATGCGACTCTGACTCTTCAGAAGTCAGACATCTGCTGCTTGGGTTACAGCAGGGTCCCTGAGGCTAGGCAGACACTTTCTGCCCCAAGGAGCTCTCAGCCTGGTGTAACATGTAGCAGAGCAGGGTCAGGCCAACGAGTCAAGCTGACTTCTTACCGGAGGTAGAAAACAGATTTAGTGGCACGTTCCTGGTAGACAAACATATTCTTCCTGTTCACCACAGAGAAGGCGTTGAGCACCGAGCGAAGCGCCTGGATAGCTGTGGGCAACGTGGGATGTTAGCTATCCCACACATCCTCCTCTGCTGTGCCAATCCAGCCAGAAGCCAGACTCTGGACACACAAAATGAGGAACCTGGGCTGTACGCACCTCGTGAGACACCCATGTTGGGGCCCATCTTGAGGCGTGAGTGCACATGGATGAGTGTGCTCCACACAACGTCACAAGCAAAGTGCCCTGGCATGAACTGCATGGTGGCAGCCAGGTAGTCTCGGGGCTGGTAGCTCTCCTCTACCGTGTAATCTAGAAAGAAGGTAGCACATAGATGGGGCCATAACACAGAAGTCGCTGTCTTTTTAGTCACCCATGGGCAGGCAGCATTCATACCATCTGTGGGCAAGACACGCTGCCTGTAGGACGTATAGGGAGTTTCACTCTTCCAGATGTCCTCCTCACTCTCTGCCACCAGCAATGAATTGCATATGTGGCTGTCATGCAGGTCCTGCAGCAGCAAGCGCTGTAACAGATTAGAAAAGATGGATTCTGTTGTTTGAGCAGCCCACAGGAAAGGGGCTTAGGGCCAGACAGAGGCCCTTCTGCTTTGACCCCCAAGCTGGGACTCCCCAGGCCCTCCTCTGAGCTGGACCAGACAAACTCCAGAGGTCCCTTCCCATCTGAGCCATCTAATGATTGGCAACTCTACCCTTGCCCCCTGCAGATTTGTTACCTGATTGACAACCCTGCAGATTTCACTGATTTTCTTCACCACCATCTGGTTGAGACTCTGGCACTCCCCTGGCTGTTCCTCTTCTGCCTCTGTTGATGCTGCTTTCTCCACACTCAGGCTGCTTTACAAGGAAGGGGAGAAAGGGGTCAGCAGGGCACCTGGACAGTGCTTGTCTCTGTGCATGAAGCACACACATGGTGGGGAAGGATGGTGGCTTTCCCCATACCGAGCACCAGTCTAGCCCTGCAGCTCCCCACCCACACAGGACAGAGACGAATGGCAATAAGGTGCTGGTACAGAGCAGCAGTGGCCAGACAGCTGGATCCTCCTTACCGTGTGTGGTAATAGACTTCCACTCGGTCCTGCTCGATTTTTATGATGAGCCAGAAATCCGGCATGAGAGGACACCTGGGTTCCTGGTCACTCATTAATGCCTCATCATACTCTGAGTCACTGCTCCCCCCGTCATAACCTGCAACGTATCCTTGCTTCAGTCTCAGGCTGCCTGGCAAGCAAGCCTCCTTCCTGGGAAGAGCAGGCTCTGAGAGACCAGAGCCACTGTCCTCAGGGCTCAGGGGTCACCCAGCCCAGGCACACAGCCCCTGGCACTCACCCAGGTGGTCAGAGTCCATGCTGCCCTGGCTTGACACAAGGCTCTGCACGCGGCTGGGACGCTGCTTGCTGGAGCCTGCCAAGAGAAGAGGAGCTGACCCTGAAAGCTCTTGCTAAGCCCCTTCACACACTCCATGTGCTAGAGAAACACTACACCATAGGCAGATGGCCATGGAAGGCAGTGCTGGGGAACACACTGCTGGGAGTGGGCCTCACATAGTCATTACCGGAAACACCACGAATTTCCTGCCATTGGGGATATCAGTGCATCATCACAGCCAGTACCCCAGGTAACATTAAGCAGCAAATTGCCAGCACTCTGACAAGGAAGAGGAGACTAGCAGTTCTGGACATTGATTCTGGTGTCAAGGGACTGGAACAGGAATAAGTCATGTTTCATATGCTACACCTCCCTTAAAAGCTCCTGAGGCTGAGGTACCTCCTGCCCACATCTGCAGCTCCTACCTTCCCTGCCCTGCGTTACAGAGTCAGCTAGGCTTGCTGCAGGTGGTGTCACTAACGGTGATTTCTCACTGTTGCCCTTTTCAGAAGATGAGGATGGCAGAGACTGCACGGTTGTCTCCAGAGCTGTCTCCTCCAGGGAGTCATGGGCAGGTGCTCTGCTCTGCTCAAGGCTCAGCGCTTCTCCTGTGACCTGCACACAAGCCAAAGTTGCAAAAACGACCAGAAAAACAGAAAACAAAAAAAAGCCTCGTTATCCTTCTGCATCATTCTACCTTCAGTCACCAGAAGGTCCCACACCTTCCCACCAACAGAACACCTCAGTGTATCTCACCTCATCCTGTGTGTGGCTGCCCCCACCTGTGGGGTTTCCTGTGTCCGGCACAATGCGCATCTCGCTCTCTGACCACCCCCAGACACCCTGAGCTTCTTGTGGGAGGACACAGTTCGCATGGTGCAGCTCAGAGCTCTCTGTCTCTGCTTCACTGCTCCCCTCCCGGCCTGCCTGGCTCAGGGCTGTCCTGGTGCTCCCTCCAGCTTGCTGCTGTAAGCACGGTGTCCCTGAAGGGCTGGGGGCTGCTCGCCTGGAGTGCAGGCGGCTGATGGAGATGTAGTGGTAGTCACTGCCTTCTGCATTGAGCACGTAGCCTGGCAGAGCCATTCTTCTGAACTCCTGCATCACAGGGAAGAATAAGCACCCCGCTAGCTAAGGGTATGGCACTGCCTCACAGCTCCCTCTTTATTTACCTCCTTGAACTTCTCCAGAGAGTGCTCAGGTCCGAAGACAAACTGGAGCAGCACCACCTCGCTGTGGCAGCTGGGCCGCCCCTTGGAGTTGTAGATGTGGGTTGCCACCCGGTGCAGGATGGAGGTGCTGATGACCTGCGAGTGGCGCAGCGCAGACACGATCTCATCATCCAGAAGCCAGCGAATCTGTGCAGAGCAGGGACGCAGAGCAAGGCTGAGGTGACTACCATTTGAAAGGCTGACCCAGTTCTCACCCAAGTCCCAACTGGCCCAGGGCAGCCCCACTCATAACGTACTTCCCTCATTTCCTTCTGACTGTACCCAAAATAAGGGCTTCCCTCATTTCCTTCTGACTGTACCCAAAATAAGGACTCTGAAGGAGTGGTCTGCCTGTCCCACCCCAGCTGCAAGTAAAAGTTTTGTCAGGGTGATCCCACTGTTTTGGGCAGCACAAGGCCAATGACCTGTGTGATACAAGCAAGACCTAAAAGCCACCTCAGTTGACAGCGGCTACGGCCTGGAGCAGGCTAGAAAGCATGGAACAGCAATTGCATGCTGTGGCAGACTGCTCCAGCTGGAAGCAAGAAGCAGCAGGCAAGGCTGCCTCACCTCATTCATGGTGGCTTCAATAGCCTGCCTGTGCACTCCAGGGAGGTTGGAAAGTGCCGGGTGCCTAGGGGAAAGGACAAGAAGAATCAGTCAGTCATTCTCATTCATGCAGCCACTAGAGCACAGCTCCTAGGCTGCAAAAGGAGCTCATGAAGGGGCCTGCTACAGCTGCAGGGCCATACCTCTCATCTCCTGTGGATGGGAGTCGGTCCAAGTTGTGCATGATATCCTCATCTGACCGGAAAGAGGATGGCTGCCCCGGAGAGCGGGTGAAGGACACGCTGCTCTCCGAGGTACATCTGCCAGAGGAGAGAGACAGCAGGCTGAGCATCAGCTTCTGAGCCAGAGAGGATGAACAGACACAGTCTCCAGAGAAGGAAAAGGGATCCCTATAAAAGGTGAGCCTATCCTGGAAAAATTTTAGTTTTCTTAGAGCTGTGGCAGGCTCCATGAGGAAGACAATACTCAGTCTTAACACAGAGAGATGACCTGAGACCATCTCGCTGGAAAGCGCAGGCAGAAGACGAGTAAGTGGCTGGGTCTCTCCCCCACCTACCTGTTGTGGAGGATGTCTGCATTCACAACTTCTATCTCCAGGGGCAGTGTCAGCACAAAGATGTCCAGGGTCACACAGAGGTCCCCCAAATCAATGGTGCTCAAGCCCTGGCAGCTTTCCAGGCAGCCAAGAACTTCCCCTGAGGAGAGATCCCAGATGAAGGGGATCGTGCAACAAACACCTATGCTTACACACATACACAACCTGGTGGCAAGCACAGAGTCTGCAAAGAGGTGGCTGTCCTACACACCTGGAGAGGCTCAAGAAGGTCACCATCCATGACTAAACCCACAGCAAGTGGGTGAAAAAGCTCTTGTACGATGCTAGGACACCCTGGGGGCTCCAGTACAGGGAGTGCTGTTTCAGGGCACAGCATGTTTGTTCTAGGGACTGCTCACCCACCAGGGATCTCACAAAAGCCCTACTGCCCTTTAACCTCACAGCAAGGCTTGCCCTTACCTAGACAAGTTGGCAGGGATTGCACAGGCATGGAGCAGTGCTGGCTGCGCAGCTTCACTGAGCAGGTGAGGTGCACAAAGAGCGGGGGCATCTCCTGCTCCAGGAACTCTTGCTCATTGAGCGAGTCCCCTCCCAGCACACTGAAGGAGTCATCATCCTGGTTCACCGTGTTGGAGTCTGAGAGGGAATCTGTGTCTGGGAACTCATGCTCCAGCTTCTCGCGGTATTCCACTTCTAGCTCCGGGTCACTCTCTGTGGCAATGCAGCACCCAGACACAGCTCCTGTTGACACAGGATCCCTGTTAGCGAGCTGACACCCCACCAGACACAGCCACGTTCCAAAAGGCATTATCACAGTGAGACAACATATCTTCTTTTCCAGGACAGAGCAAGCAAATTTTACCTTCTTCAGCTGCCAGTTCTCCTTCTGATACCTCCATGTCCTCACTACCTTTCCTGTCTGCCTGATCCCGAGATGCCTCTTCCTGAGAGGGAGAGAAGAAGGGCAGCTACCAGAACCATATCATGCAGTGAAGGAGGCTGCTTATGGGCCCTCCAAGGGCTCCCTCTGCCCATGAGTCTGCCAGCCCCAAATACAGATCTGATGAGAAGCTACTTCCTCCACAAAGACTAGGTGCCTGCCAGGACAGCACCATGCCTACCTCTTTCTTGGCTGATGGTGGACAATAGAAGAAGTAGTGAGGATTTGATGGCACTGGCTTGAAATGTAAACTTCCAATTTCCAGGAATTTTTCCTAAAAGAGAAATCCCAAACATGAGGTAGACATTACACTCTATCATCCTGTGGGAGCCAAGCCAAGCTCCCACATTCCTCACCTGGATAATTTTATGCAGGTCAGGGTGTGCCTGGCAGGGTTGTCCGTTTTCCAGCAATGAAAGGGGAAACTCTGAACAGCAACTGGTGCCCACACTGCTTTTTGGCTCCTCTGTGGGGCTAGCAACATTATGGGAGTCCTGCTCACTGTAGTCCTCCATTTCCGCACTGACAGGATTGTGGACAGGTCAGACAGGCAAATCAAGAAGCAGGAGCAGTTAGCTGCATGTATTACCTACACTGCAAGCACTCTCCCCACACCTTATCTGTGTAAAGATGAGGTGACTTGCATGTCACCTACAGTCCCCTTCCCTACAGCCCCAGAAACCCTCCTCCCACCCACTAACCCAGATATGCACTCAGGCTGTCTGAAGCCAGGCCAGAGGCAGCTTAACCACACCAGTCCTGCGGTCAGTTATTCTACACCATGTTACCCCCTCCCTGGAAAACAGAGATGAGCATCTGAGTACAGGGACACGCCTGGAGCCACCTGAATTACCAAAACCTAGTCCAGGGCATTCCACAACAAATATCGCCATGCCAGCACCCCTGATGTCTGGGCAGCACAGAGCAGAGCACAAAGCTCAGGCCCATGCTCATTTATTTAGGAGCTCTGTGACAGAATCAGTGCCTAAAACTTGGAGAATGCAGTCTTGGGAGTAGGATGAAGGTTGGGAAAAGTACTCCCAGGTGCCTGAGTTAGTAATACAGATGGCAGATCACAAGCCATGCATCCTTCAGAAACGTTTATTATAAATCACTAATCCCAGCTCAGATTGCATATCTTATAAACCAAGAAGAGTTCCCACGGTTTTTCTGTGTGAAAGCTGCACTTGAGGAAGAAGTCACCTGACTTTCCAAACACAGCATTCTTCAAAAATGCCTCATCTTGTTGATTTGAAAAGTAAGTAGCAACAAATTTTAGTGAATTCACTTAAAGGAACTGAAGACAGCCAAGCGCAAACTAAGGATGAAGAACCTAGAGAGAGTGTTCCTTCAACAGACAGCATAGTAAGGCACAGTAGAGTACTTCTCCCTCTGTGTAAGTTTCCAGAATCAACACAAACCTCAGAAATACCCTAGCAGGATGGAAGTTTATCATCAAGCATATTCCAGTTCTGCATTAACATTTTCTCTTGCGATTTTGTTTCTAGTCTATTAAAAAAAATGTCACTTCATTCCTTAGAATAACATAACTGATCTTGCTATCACCTGTCCTTTTCACCACAGTCATCAACAATCTCAAATGAGTCAGGCAGCAGGAGATGCATAATTTCCCCAGAAACAACAAATCTGAGAGTGTTACTTGCAGACAAAGTGCTCTCCAGCCAAGATGGGAGAGTTATGAGCTAAGACTACAAGAGAGAGGCAAAGGATGCATGTCACCAGTGATCACAAAAAAAAGAGAAGGTCCTGGTGGACACCATACCAGGTGCATATCCCGAAGGAAATATCTGTTCCTACATGCGGCTGCTAACCCCCTGCCCCACAACATTCTTTCTAGCAAGCAGCAGAAGATTCTTGTCCCAGCCCAATACTAAGAACACAAGCAAGATCCTACCTTGATTCAGAGACCAAGACACCGCGTTCCCTAGAGCTCTGCTCCTCCTCTTGCTCTATGCTGCCCACTTGGAAGCTAGCAGTCTTGGGGTGTGTCTGGAAATGTTGGTGGCTCTCCCGGAAGGAGCGGACATGGCTGCACACTGTCAGCAGGAAGTTGGTGATATCAATCTCTTGGAGCAGCTCCTCACAATAGTCCATGGCTGTAAGCAGGTCTTGGGAGCTGATGCTATGAGACTGCTGAAGGCTCTTGAACAGCCCTACAGATAAAACACAGTACTTGAGCACCATACTGCAGAGATGCAAGGCCACTGGAATCAGGCAATAGCTACATTCCAAGGAGCGAAGACCAGACTTTCACCAAGTCCCAGTACAGAGTTACAGTCAATGCAGGTGCTGGGAGACAAGACTCAACCAGGATGTCTAAAGCTATGTGTTAGCCTGGGCTCAGCCATGCCCAAGTGGCCTAGGGATCTGTCACCCTGAAGGTGAGAGAAAAACCCTAAGAACTACCCTCCCACCCCAACAGCACTGCACAGGTCCAGGAACAGCCTGTCCAAGGCCCACAGGGAATACACTGAGGCATCTTTATATCCCTCCTGGTCAGAGACCAGGTCCCACAGCTCCTCCCTTTGCTCAGTCTAACATCACCAGAAAAGTAAGACTGCTTTCTTAAAGGGGATCCAGGGTCCAGCCCGAATCCTGCATCAGCTCCCATCACGCCGCTCCTCACCTTTCACATAGCACTGGTGGGAGTGCTCCTGCAGCAGCGTGCAGTAGCTCACCAACTCCTTATGCTTGTGGTCTAACCACGCAGCAGCAGGAGGACGTTCCAGAGACTGGGACCTGGAAAAAGGGAGCCAGCCTTCAGCACCAGTGAAGCCTGTTTTACACTGCAAATGGCTCTGGTGCCAGTAGAGCAGGGCCCTAGGGCATGCACAGGCAGCAGCTCCTATAAGGTAGACAGGCCAAGCCAAGAGAATGGGGCAGGACTAGAGCCAGCCTCTTCTCAGGGATGCTCCTCTGCCCTCTGTCTAAGAATCAGGTATGGTTGGCATTACCTGAAAAAGATGTCCCGGGGAGGACGATGTGTCCGTGGGCTGACAAGCTGCTCTCGTAACAGTTCCAAAGAGCAGCTGTAGATATAAATGGGGCAGCGAAATCGGCGACACTCGCCTAGCTCAGACTGTGAGTTCTGGTGGCAGAAGGAGATGTGTACATCTCTCCGCGAGGGGCCACCCTGCTCTCCAGGGTCACGGCTCACTTCTGCAACAGAAAGAATCCTGAGATAAAGGACTTCAATGGGTTTCTCATTCCCAGCCTGAGATGACACCGCCCTCACAGCAGCATCCACATGCAGGTATTGCTTTCAAAAGCTTCTCACCACTCAAGCCCCAGGGGCCATTCTCCCCACCCAGCACCCAACCACTCAGCGCAGTGCCTTGGCCACACTGATGCCCTTCCTGGGCATGTCGTGACACATTACCACCACCACCTTCTGCCAGCACAGCCTGCCACCCCCAGTGCAGACCCAACTGACTGCACCAGGGGCTGTGCAACCAAATGCCACATACCTCAAGACACCACCTGTTCCCTTCTCCCTAAGGCACTGTGCTACTAGCAGCGCCAGTCTGGATCACAACATGATGGTCAACAACTTTCCTGTGTAAACCAGTACTGCCATTCCTAGTAGCCTTTATCTACCTGCAGCCTCCTGGCCCACAAGAAGCCAGCATTGGGCCATGGTCACTCAGCTCACACTACTACAATCTGCCCAACAGCAGGAACTAGAGTGCTTGAGAAGACCCAAGGAAAGGAAAGGAAAGGCATTGCCCTAATACTTTAGCCAGGTGCTGTCCTGAGAGCAGTACCATGTGCTGGTGTTATGCTGAGGGTAGGTAACGGCACTGCAGCATCCCCTTCTTCAGGCTCAGCCCTGCCTCGCTCTGCACAGACACGTCCCAGGGTATCCTCTCCACATCGACTCTCATCTTTTGGAGGTTTGTCCAATCCACAAGCCAGCAGCTTCTGCACATCTGGAAGAAAACAAAATAAAATCGTCCCCTGTCCAGTGTCAATCCCTGTGTACACCTTCAAGAGGGCAGAGATTTCTGCTACCTTTTTGCGTGAGGTAGCAGCTCAGCGTACCTCCAGCTGAGCCTAGCAGGCTCCACCAGCAGCCCAATGGAAGCCAGACCAGTCCCAATGCTCAGAAGCAGAGACTCTCCCAAAGCATCACATTAGCACTCTCCTCGCTTCATTCACTAACAATACCAGGGACTAGGAAAATATTCCAATGGCTGCAGCCAACAAATGAGTCACAGCCACATTCCTGCTCTGAAAACAATGTGAGCAGCACAGCATCCAAGGAGAGAACAGCAAGACATTCATCACTTTGCACCACTCTCCTCCTGGCCATATGGTGCAAAAAGACTGGGTCTAGATTTTGCTGTTCAGTCTCCCGTTCATCAGAGAAGAGTTGATCCTGCTTTTGTTACTTTCCTGAGGAGGTGCTTGGGACTGCTGCCTCCTCTCCCTTTCCACAGCAGGAGGCCTCACCTGAGAACGTGGCTGGCAGGAAGGTCAGGAACACGTGCTGTGGGTTGACCAGCTTCGCGTAACATCGCCATTGCGGGGAAAAAGGCCCTGTAGTGTCACGAAGGGTCACATCATCCTCAGGCAGCTCTGTGTTGCCAAGGCTCTGAGTAGAGAACAGAAGCTCGGTAAGTTCATAGCACATGGCACAGCCTACCCTGGGGCAAGCAGCAACCACACAGACCAAGTTCCTCCTTGACTGCTGGTTGGCACAACACTGAAATCACCTTGGCAAGTCCACACAGCAGTCTCAGAACAGCCTGGCTCGAGGAAACAGTGCACACAGTCAGGAGGTGCTTAGTCAGCTCTGCTGAGGCTGGTTCTGATCTCCAGGCAATGATTGCCCATGATATCTGAGCTCCTTGTAGCACAGCATCAGTGATGCTCTAAGCTCATAGTGAGTGCAACTGTCCACACAACTACCGGGCTGCCTGACTTCTGTCACTGACTACAGTGTAAATTGCTGCCAACTGTGGGGAAAACACCAGCCTTTCAGTCTGTTCTCAGCCCTTATGCAAACTCTCTCACTCTTCAAAAGCTGCCAGCTTGCCCTCAGTGAGGGCTCAGGAGAAGGGCAGCAGCACAGCAGTACCTGCAGAGTACTTGTGGAGCCAGTCATATCCCTGGTGCCATTGCTGCCAACAAGATGATAGGATGCAGAAGTGTCCTGCTGCTCCAGGGCCACAGAGGCTTTCAAGGTTTCTTCTGGAATGGAGCAGAGAAACCAACCTGAGGAACACCAGCTGAGAAAGACAATTGAAAGCAAGGCTGCTGAGATACCGCAGCTGCTAGTGCCACTACTGCTGCACTCTGGGCCCTTACCTCGGATCACAGGGAGAGTGAAGGGTGGTTGATGACCATCACGATCCCGTTGGAGAACCTGCTCCATGAAGGCCACATGATCAGCATCAGCCATGGGGATCTCCCGATCACTGAGGTCATGCTGCAGGCAGCCATGGAAGAGGTTTAGTAGCATTTCATTGGGCACAAACGTAGAGTCCTTGGTCACCTCCTCATTCTCTGCTCCAAAACAGAACCATGGCAGCCTTCAGGGACAGCATCTCCACAGCCACCACCTGCCCAGGCTCCCAGAGGACAGCCCTACGCAATGTGACACTTCCACACAGCCAGAGGTTTCCCCCAGCATCTCTGCAAGGCTGACTTGGAGAATGCTGAGATGCAATTCCAGCATTACGAGCTACCCTGTACTGACTCGCCATGCTACTGTAACTGATCTGGAAATGTCAAGGGATGAAGACAATAAACCACCACAAAAAGCAGCCATTTAGGTCTAATGCTTAAAAAAGCAACTCTTCCAAAACTACCAACACAAGAAAGCAACATATCTGCACAGTCCTGGGGCTGCAGAGCTGTGAAGAACAGCACTGAGCTACTCAGAAAGGTAAGGCAGCTCCCCCACACCTGCTTCCCAGGGAGACAAGCAGACAGAGGAGGGTGCCCAGAGCCATGGAGGGAAGACAACAAGAGGCAGGCAGTGAATTGGCACTTACCTCTTGTCAGCATTAGGAAGAACATTTCAACTTGCTGGCACCTGGGCAACAGTTTCATGAGGTTGAACTGGAATGGGATCTCATGCACTCGGAAACCAGCCCCCATGTCTGGATCTGCAAGAAGAATTGGGAATACGACATTCTGGATGGCACCACAGAGCTCTGTCTCCAGGTCACTTGCATGTGCATGGTGCCAGCCCTAAACGAAATGCATGAGAACAAGTGACAGTGAACAGTAACACTGGCCCATCTCCCTCTGCTTAGGAGAGTAGGGGGGATACAAAAGAAGAATGTGAGGAAGATAAAAGCCTGCTGGAGACTGCAGCAGGTTGTCAGCTACCTACAGAGAGGTATGTTGCTGTTGGAGTCCCCTGGGCTTATTGTCACCTTCATACAAGGATAGACTTGAAGCCATGAGGCCCTCCACAGCCCAGGCTGCCTGCAGCACAGCCAGGCCCACAGCTGCTGGGGACAAAGAGCTGCACATTGGTGCAGCAGAAAACACTGCAGGAGGCCAGTGGCCATGCCAGGAATCAAAGGCAGCCTATGTTACCAGAGTTGTCAGGGACAAGGACACCCTTGCTCTTGGGAGAGATCTCCCATTGGCAGGCTCTGCACTTCTCTGCAGACATCTCCTGTCCTCTTCCTCAGGAAAGAGTGTCTGGCCTCCATGCCCTGAGCCTTCCTGGTCCTCCCCTACCACCACAGAGCTAGTGAAATGATCCAACAGGGCTCCTTCAGGTCCTGCCCCCACAGCCTGTGGGCTGATCCTAGCTCCCCCAAACTCACCACTCTGCACCTGCTGTGTTATTCTCTGTTAGGCAAGCAAATAAAAGATCTTGGATGGAGTGAGCTAGCAACAAGAAGCTTAGGTAGCAGGAACATTAAGGCTGGACATTTGGGAAAATCTTTAAAGCAGAAACAGTGAGGTACTAGTATAGATTGTGTGGCGCATTGCTGGAGTTCTCAATGAACTATGTTAATCCTGTCAGATCAGAAAGCCACAACCCTACCCTAAAGAAAAGAGGACAGAACAGACTTCCTGAGTTCCCTCTCCCTATCTTTATGTGCTAATGGTGCATTCACAGAGAGTTCAGAGATGAAAAGTTGTATCAGTTACAAGATACAGTTTCCAGACAACAGAGGAGCTCTTGCTTGCATCATTTTCAATTTCTGTAAACCACCTGCCCAGGCATCCCCTGCCCATGGCTGCATGGATGAGCTCATCTTCCTTCTGCTCCAGAAGCCAGCTGCTCTCACAGAATAGTTATGGTTAGAAAGAACCTCTGAAGTTCATCTGCTCCAATGCCCCAGTTCCAGCAGAGCCACCTAGTCACCTCCCCAGTCTGGGCAGAAACTCAGAAAAAAGCAATGCTTTTGTGGCCTTCTCAGGATGAAGCCATCTCTCCAGCAGCTTTGTACAAGTGCAACAAAGTGACCTAAAGCCATCCAAGTCTAGAAAGTCATTGTCAAAAAACCTGTTCAACCTTCCAGAGGCCTCTAACATTCCCAAGACATTCGGGGCGTGGCTATCTCCTTTTGCTCCCTCAAGCCTGCTATATGCTGGGCTCACCTTCAGTAGCTTTGGTGTCTGAAGGAGGGCAGACCCACTCCTTGTTCTGGCACAACTGGCTGATGTACTCAAATGTCAGCATGGTGGCAATGCACGCCAGGTCCCGTGGATAGAGCTGTAATAAACAATCAAGGCTCAGCTGTGGGCAGCAGAATTGCTACCCCCAGATACAGCAGAAAACAGTTTAAAAGTTAAGGAAACACCCACAATCCTGTCCCAACCTCTTTACTCTCACTCATTGTTCTCTCCTTCTCCACCAGTGCGTTAGACTCCTTTTGTCTTGTTCAGAAGGTCCCCTGGCAATTCTGCCTGCTGTCCCTGCTCTAGCCTAGCCCTCTCCCCTCTAATGGAATGGCTCTTGACAAAACAATTTGTATTCATTCACAGATCTCAGAGCAACACTGTATCTACTGACTTGCAATCCAGAAGTCATTTCTGTTCAGCAGCCCAGTTCCTCCTTTGGAAATCTCAGCTTCCTCTGTTACCAGTATTTCCATTTCTTCTTGCCCCCAATAACTCACCCAAAGCGTTGTGGTGCGCTTGGCAACAAATCCCTCTCCCTCCAAATCAGGGCCCATGCCCCCACCCTTTCAGGGACTCACTGCCTTAGGTATTTTCTGGTAGGGTAAGCCATGGAGGTGCTTCCAGTTCTCAGCAGTACTGTGGACGTGACCACTCTGTGGCTCTACCCAGCATTCAGTGACCAGGTTCAGTTCTGTGTCCACCTCAATGGCCTCCACCTCTGTATCATTGTCATCATCTGTGGAGAAGCTAGAAGAAAGACATAAGGCAAGTCCCATGAGATGGAACAGAGCCAGAAGCCTACTGCAGCTCCTCTCTCAGCTGTGAGAGCAGCCACACAAACTGCACGTTTGCAAGCAAAGCCACACTTAACTAATGAGAGATATGTGATAGCTAGATGTCTGAGACAGATGATGGGGCAGTCCCCACTTCCCATACAGCCCACAAAGGGTACATGTGGAGCTGGGCCCCCCACTACTGCCAGTCCTCCCCAGGAGAAAGGGCCATGGCCTCACCTGTCCTTGGTGGAGGTGGAGTGTGGGGGGAAGAGGATGTACTGGACAACACAGGTGTGCTTCTCCCTGCCGCTGCTGCTCTCACTTGAGCCATCAATCTGGAGGGGAGATACAGCATGAGCCTGGCCAATAGCAACAGCTCATACCTACCCAGTGCCTGTCACACAGCACAGCCCCATCCTCCACCACTCATGGTGGTGGAGAAAGGGAGCCAGCATGTACCAGCCCCAAGAATTTTTCCAGCATAGCCTGTCCCTGCCAGCAAAGCAGATTTCTAATTGCAAAGAAAAACAGGACCCAACCCACAAGTTGATTTACTTCAGATAAAGAGGTAAGTCTCCCTGTCCACACCAGGGTTGCATGCTAGAAGTGGGTGTGAAGGTGAATACCACCCACCCACCCACAGAACGAAGGTGAATCTACCTTGGAAGAAGCAACAGAGGATTGTCTCCTCACTGTGACCTCCATGCTTACCTGTATGGGCAGCTCCAGCACCATGTTGATAATTCCATCCCCACTGGATGCAAAGTGGAAACCCTCTGACAGACGGACCCTGGTAACAAAGAGGTAGTCAGACATGGAGAATTTCCCTTTATGTACTGCAAGCCTTAAACACAAGAACAGTCAACCCCCTACTCCACAACATATCCCTTCCCAGGGCAGGGAATTGCACACAGTGAATGGGGAGAAGTGGCACTTCGCACAGGACAGCCTGTGTGAAGATCAGCACACTCCAGGCACAGAAAACCCATTATATATCTTCCAGGACACTTGTTTTCCTCAACTGCAGCTGCAGAACTGGGTAAAGCACTGGCCCAAGTAGCTCTGAAAGCTATGTAAGGGAGCAAAACTCTCTGCCTCAGATCTGCCCCAGGACTAACAGCAGAAAGGATCCCCATTCAGGTGTACAACTTACTCTGTGAGTGTCGAAAGGAGCTGGGCTACAGCTGTGATGGGCACAGCTGGTGCCAGCCCGGACTGGACACTCCATATCCAACGCTGATGATAGAAGTAGCGGGACAGCGAGGCCAGGGTGGAAGAGGCAGTACGGCTGGCCACCATGGTGAGCGGGCCAGACACCAGAGGATGCTCCAGGTTGAGAATGAAGGGAGCTCTATAGTCAGAAGGCAGTTTCTCATACCTAGGAGAAGGCAGAACTGTGGCTTGCTGAGGTGGAAAGGCTGCTCTGCTCAGGACCAGAACTGCCTGGATTCACAGCTTGCTTGCTGGCCTGGGACAGAGTCCTCCAGGAACCAGATGTGCCTAGCCCAGCACAGGATCCCCTCAGACACCTGTAATTAAACTTCATTCTGCATCATATTTGGGAAGACTAACACATTTGCCTGCCTGGCAAGGCCCCCCCACTGCAAGTCACAGCCTTCCAGACCGCACTTCCAGACTGTTACATTCCTATCCCTGTAACCCAAACCACCCCAACAGGCACAGGCTTCACGGCTCTCCCACCCTGCCACAGGCAGAACCACCCACTGACCCTCCCACCTCACAGTGCAATGAGGCCGCACTGACCGCCTGGCTCTCCATCACTACCTGATGAGCAGCTTCTCCAAGGGTTTGTGCAGCACTACGAGGCAGGGTCTGTCCGAGAGGGTGGACTGGGCCCCAGCCACAGGTGGAGACTTGGAGGGAGAACTACTGCCAAGCATTTTCCTCTTCGCTTTTGGAGTTGCCTCCTTGCTCTGGACCCTGTGGGGAAAGCGCAGCTGCAGGATTCGGTCCCGTAACTCCTCCACTATCTGCCATGGCAAAAGCAAAAGATAAACATGACCACCTTTGTCTGGAGACATAAGCCACTCAAAACAAGCTTCCAGAACAAGAGCCTGACTAAATGGAATGATGCACACTTTGAATACACAGATGAGGAGTTTAAGGTCAATTTATTTCTGAGGTACTACAAGGACCAAGATCACAATGCCACAAGGCTCTTAGGTCCGCATTTTAACAACTGCACCAAATATACTTAAAAGCAAAAGAAGAGTCAAAACAACCCAAAGAGGGTTTCAAGGCTGGAGAAATCACCTTCTGTAACTCTAATGAAAAACAAATTAATTGCATGCCAGCTCCTAAACAGAAGCAGTCTAACTACCCACCCTCATTCCTCCTCTCCTCCTCCCCTCAACAGCCAGCAGTTAGTATGAACTAGTACATGTAACAGCCAGACTGTTCCCACAGCTGGTGTGCTCCCCCACTATCACGTGTCAAACCTCTATGGTAAACTGTTTCAACAGCTTAGGCTATATTTTTAGGTTAGATTATTTTTTTCCCATAGACTTTCAAAATGACTTCTTGATTACTTATTTTAGTTTTTAACAGCTTTACTCTTAAACATTTCCAACCTCAACCATACTGCGATTCTGAAGGGACCTTCCCCTTAAACAAGGTGGGCTACATTCTGCTGCCATCCTCCACATGGGGTAGCTAGTCAGCCCTCTAGTGGGTGGAAAAAAAAAGAGAAGATTGTGCATTATACAATTTATGATTTACAACTCCTGATGCAATGATCTGGACCTTGCCCAGAGCTGCAGGGAATGGTGCCTGTCCCACACTTTCTTCATGAGGCAAGTGTTAGCTTACACTTGCCAGAGGGAACTCCTTTGTGAAACCTGTCACTTGGCATTACCTGCCCACACAGCCAGTGCCCAAAGCCTAGATCTCCTAATGACACGAAAGTGCAGAACCACCAGAGTGCCAGAGCGTGGTGTTATCTAAGGTCTTCATCTCAGAAAGGGATGGCCCTTCCTGTATTTATCAACTCAAGAGTTACATTAGCCTGAGGAGAAGCTAAGTGAGACCAACAAAAGATATCTTTCATGAAGATCAAAGATCAAGGTTTAATGATAAACCTCTTGTTTATAACAAAATGTTCACACAGATTAATAGCACATCTGGTTTACCTGGGAACACTTAGACTCGTCTCTGCTACTAGAGCTGGAGAAACAGTCCACGCAGTAACCCCACCTTCTGAATCTGACTGAGACAGCCCATTTCTTTAATAAACTCCCTTTGTTCTAATAACAAAGGAGTTATTAGAAGTATATATAGCAGATTTCCAGCTTTCTAAAGCAATTTCCGTGTGGTTTTTTTGTTTAATCCCAGTACTGGTCATGCAGGGAATTGTTTGCATTTTATCTCTAACTCCTCCTTGCCCAGATTATACAATATATGTATGTAATTCATCACCTACTGAGGCAGATAGCCTAGGGAACATGTAGTACATCCATCTTAGAGGTCTTTACAGATGAGTCAGACAAATATCTGCTGTTCCTGACAGACAGTATTGATTGTGCTTTGGTCACAATGATAGTCTAGATAACCTTTGAGTTATTTCAAGGCCCACAGTTGCATTAAGCAGTGGGAAGAGCATTCATGTGACCAGCTATTCTATTGATCTTCAAGTTTTCAGGTTTAGATCTTTCATGGGCAAGTTTTCTGTCACAGGAAGCTTTGTCCAAACTGTCCCTGCCTGTCACAGTAAATTCACACCCATCTAAGCCTTAATATAGTAGTTATTAGAGGATACTTGCCTACAGTGTTGCCTGCGATCTATCCACCACTTCCACATCCAGAACTATTTGCTTTGCTTCTACCCCTGGAAGCAGCCAGCCAGCTCTCACCTTGTTCCTGGCCTGTGCAGGTGTGCCAATGGGGAAGCCCAGTCGGAGAACCATGCAGGGAGCTTTGGAGATGATCCGCACCACATAAAACGAGGAGGGAGTAGGATCCTCAGAGCTAGGGAGGATGGATAAGTCAGGGTTGAAACAACACAGGTGTTGCTGTTCTGTCAAGTCAGACCAAGGGTAGGCCTGCTCCTCAGAGCTCAGCAGCCACATAACATGGCAGCAACACATTTAAGTTGTAGCATGCAGAACCACCCTCAGCCTCCAGCTAACTTCCTTTTCCCTCCGGGCTCTGCCAGGAACACAATGGCAGCAATTCAGAATACACAGGGTTTCACATCTGCTCGTCTTGCTCTTATCCTCTCCTCTACACATCTGCTTCTGGCCCATTGCAGCGTACTGCAACAGGATCTTTGGCCGGGTCGTATGCCCAGTTCCCCACCCACGGTCACCTCAGAGCCACTCACCTGTGCATCAGTTTGACATAGGAGTAGCCTTCCACCAGCACGAAGCTGCTCCAGTCCCGCAGCAAGGAGGTGAGAGCAGAGTGAGAGATGCGGCACTGGATGGTGCTGTAGCGGCCGTTGTTGCCTGGCGTGTGCAGGTGCTTGGGCACAGGCCTGCAGAGGGTGGCAGACAGCCACTTTAAAACCACGGCATCTCCTCTCCTCCCCAGTGCTTAGAGACTCTTTGCTACATCAATTCCAACTCATCCTCTGACTGGCACATCAGCCGTCTTCCTGCACAGCCACCCATACTCAAACATGTCCCACACCCATGCCTGTTAGTGAGAGCCATGCTCCCTGAGCCCACAGGAACCCTGTTCTCCAGCTTGCAGAGAGCACATCCTTGCATTGTTTTTAAATCCCTTCACATAATACATGGTTATTGTTCATGCAACTCTGCAACTAGGACCAGGCACAAGAAAGCAATGCAGATGTTTTCCAACAGCAAACAAAAACCTGTAGGATAGCTTCAAGTGGATGGCCCACACCCTCTGCAGTCGGGAAATTCAAATCCAAGAAGGACTTGAGAAACAGTTTCTGCTCCTGAGAACAACTTCCCTCTTGACAGAAGATGACTTCCCAACCACAATCTCTCTCAGAGAAGTGAGCCTTTGCCACCCATCCGGTCCAGCTAGCAGAGTCCTTCCCCTGGCCATAGGCACCTGCAAACCAGCTGCAATGCAGCTGGACTGAACTGGAATGCAGTTTCCGTAGTGTTTGGCTGGACAAACTGACACTGTGCTTTTCCTGGCTGGACTATCCCGTGCACACGAGCTCAGCCCTGCCATTTACATACGTGTCATGCTCCAGAAGAAGAACAATACGATGCATGTGCAGCCACCTCTGCCAGAAGTTGGCATCCATGGAAAGGATAGGCTTCCAGTAGGAGGCAAACTGGGAATGGCTTGAGTCAGATCCACTGTGCTGCAGGGATAGCACCTGAGAAAATGAGAGGGTGGACTGGTAAGAAAGCATAATTCAGCAAGAAACCGTCTGGTTTCAGCCACAGAGCACAGGAATTTCTCTAGTGGCTGAGCTGTGTACATCCAGAAGGCTAGCCACACACCCGGCTTTCACAGCAACTGCTTTCCAGCAGAAAAACTGTGTTCACATTGAAACAAGCAGGACAATGCAAGCAAAAATAAATTAGGGTGCTGAAATGTCAAGTTAATTGGGAATTTAGCCACTTAGCATCAAGTAATTTAACTACAGAAAAGATGGCACATGTAATGGTGTCTTCTGTGTTTGAGAGGAGGATATTTGGCTTGTGTCAGCAGAGCAATTAAGCACCGAGACAACCCGCCTGAGAATGCACATGCAAATAGGGTGCCAGTAAACAGAGTACCGGCATTGGGCAACTCTGTCCTGTTTGTATGGTAACACTGTGATCGAACAACTAATAGCAATGCTGCTGACACAGAAATAAAGTGGTGGTTAGCCAAGAGACGGGATGCTCCAGGTATGCTATGGGATGATACGTAGAATAATTTGCTATGTAAACTGAAAGGAGTAAAGGGCCTAAGCAAGAAAATTTAAAATTTAAATTAATTCTCCCCTAACTTTGATATCTGCTAGTCATCATCTTCTGCCAAAGCCAAGGACACTGCTAGCAAGAAGCAGGTAGTATGTTAGCACTCTTTCTCAGTGAGCTTCAGTGAGCTTGAATTTCACAGTGGAAACTGTTAGCTCATCTTTTGTTTAGTTTCTGCTGGGCAGATGACAAACATGCCTCTTTCACCTTTCACATGAGCGCTCAGAGTAATGAGCCTGTTAAATAAAAGCCATTTAGCAGATCCCATCTACCCCGATGGTACTGAGCTACATCACCAGGGCACAAGGCTGCCATCAGCAACTCACATATGAGGCATCCACTGAAAAATCATAGCAGCAGTGTGTTAGCCTCCCCATCAGTCTCACACATCACATCACTCACTACAAGAGAAGGCTTTGCAGCATGCTTAGGAGATTTTCTGTGGGGCTTAGAGGTGAGCTGCAGCAATAAAGACACAGGGTGGTGTCTCAGAGGTGAAGAAGCATGGGATGGGATGTTCACAGGCACTGCATTGCACATGAACTCTGTCACTGATCATGACAAAGAGCAAGAGATAAAGACAGAGTTACAGAAGATCATGGCTGCTTGTTGGGATTCAGCTTTGCCTGGTGCAATACAGAACAGGTAGGAAAGACAACCTGCCCCATACTAAACTGGACAGAAAGGGGACATACCGGGGTGGTGGAGCCTGGGGGGATGTAGAAGAGGGGCACTCCATTCTTGGTGCTCTCAGGAATGGTAAAGTGTTCTGGGACCGTGTCAAAAGACTGCAAATGAACCAACATCTGATCTGTCTGGTTGATGCTGAAAGAGAAGAGGCAGTTAGCCACAAAAGCCCACATTCTCCTCTTCAGTGCCCCAGTCACACAGTGCCTGCACACACAGCACTCCCTGTGTACTGGGAGACCATGTGCACCAACACAGCTTTCCAATGTAATGCTGGGATTCAATGCCTGACTGCAAAGAGAATGACAGGGAATTCAAATGTAACAGCTGAACACAAAAGATGGATGACCAAAGCTGGGAAAGAAGTGCATGGAAAGAAATCTGCAGAGTAGCATGGAACAACAGTCACCCTGGAGAGGAAATAGTGATAACCCAGAGGCCCTTCAGGCCCAAGAGACACGAGGTGTTTTCTTAGTGTGACCGTGCAGCACAGCTACTGCATACGAGCCTGTTGCACTACCAGCCTGCATGGCAAGGCAGCGCTGTATGAACAAACCACCGCCATGGGATCGCAGTCTGAGAGTTAAGGTTTGCATCACAGCATCAGGACTCAGAGGAAGCAGCATCTTAACAATGAGGAAATCTTACAGACTAGGTCACATGCCAGTTTGAGTCTTTTCCTTGGCCAGAAGATAAGCTCGTTGCAATTGTGCCTTTTCCTTGGAAGCACATTCCTTTGAGACCCTGAGTTGGGAAGGCCCCAGCATGCCAAGGATTTCTTGGACTCAGAACTGCTGGGGATGGTCCAGCTCACCTCTGCAAGGTGTTCCAGAAGCGCCGGATGACTGTAGTGCGGTACAGACTGGTGATAGGTTTCCTCATGGTGCAGCTGATGTCATGCAAGATGTCATAGCTTCCCTCCATCGTCACCTCCACCCGTGTGCTGCGCTTTGATGAGTCCAGGGGCCAGGGTGTCATAGCTAAGTACTCTATCCTCATGTTATGCTTCCAAAGCAGCACAAGTTTCACCTCCAGCTGAGACCCACCTGCAAGAGAGCAAAGGGATAACTTCACATGCCTGTTCTGCAAACATCTGAGCTCTCTCTCTCACCAGGGGCTCCCAAGTACAGAGATTGCTGGATCACTACGAGGAGGACAAAATAATCTAACAACTGCTTGCTCTAATCATAGAAACACAGAAAATCCTGAGTTGGAAGGGACCCACAGGAATCACTGAGTCCAGCTCCTGGAGTCCAACTCTAGCTGAAGTCATTCTCTCTCCTCTCCAACAGAGGGAGGCTTTGCTTGCACTGTAGCATTTGGTGAACAGTTATTTAAATATACATGTAGTATGTACACTAGAGAAATCAACTGAAACTTGGGGAAGGTGCTGGCATTTGCAATGGGTTATCGTCTTCACAGCCTTGGCTTTGTTTCCAAGAAAATTTTTGCTTTGCACAGATGAGCAAGGCCTTTAAGCTACAAAGTTTTCTTACCTACAGCTTGCAGTGTTAATCTATCCCACTGCAGAAACATGGACATTTGGACATGATGAGGCCTGAACAAAAAGAACCTGGAAGGTGAGGACCAATTCTTGAATTAAACTGCATTTTTTTTTCCTGCACAGAGAGTATTTCACGCAATCTAGAACATCAAGCATCAAGAGTTTCTCACCATGCTGCTCCTAAAGCTACAAAGTAAAGAATGAATATTCTCTCATTCTTCAAACTGCACAGTTTTATCTCCTTCTTTGGGCTGGCCATTGCATCTGTAGCACAATTAATACAAACACCCGACAGCAAGCCTCACTGAGCCAGGAGAGCAGAAAACTCTCACAGTCCTGCTGACAGTGCATGTGCATTTGTACCAAAACAACCCAGGGAAACACATGACTTTCTCTAGCAGCGTGGTGTTGTTGTTTCAACTGCTCAATCATCCATTTGATGTCCAGCCTGCTCTATAGTTTGCCAGACTTGCAGCATTTGTGAGACAACTGATTGGATGTGCTGGAAACCATCCGAACAGGTCATCAGCCTGGATCCTCTGTTTCCTGCAGAGTTGCATTTGCTGCTGCCATAGGTACCTCATGCCACCCCTTTCAAAGGCTGAATTTTAAAGCAGTCTTACTTTTTGCCCCTGTGTTCCCTACTAGGAGGCTGTCAGTACCCTTCACCCATCAACTTTCAGATGAAAACTTTCACAGCACATGCCCAGTTCATGCTTAACTGTTCTTTTGCTGAAATTATTTTCATTCTGAGAAGCTTCATTTCCAGAAAAATCAATAAGGACTGTGCGCTAGGGGGAGAAATCTTTACCAGTTTCAGCTTTGGCTTGCAGGTTAAACCAAGCCATAGTCATCAGCCTATAACAAACTAACCAACATTCCCCTTAGCAGTCCTTTCCACACTGCAAGAATTCATCTTATCTAAAAACAGATGAGCAAAAGTGCTTACTATATTTCACCTGTATTTCATCTGAGGTCTTTCAAGGGATTTAAGGTCACTAACACTTCTTAGAGCGGGTTCTTTGCATCACTCTAAATGCATTTGCCAGGTTGCACCAATGGTGGTTTCCATATGAAGATTGTCCAGTTTGTCAGATTGACTAAACAGGAATGTATAAATGGATGTCGCTCCATTTTTTACTGCCAAACTGCATCTCATTCCTACTGCACTAGTGCTCATCCATTGCTTTCCGCACAGCATTTTGGTTCTCACAACAAAGCCTTCCTACTTCAACAGCAAACATGATAAGTAAATTCCTACATTTTTTTGCCTTTCATTAATGAAAAATATTTCCTACTTCCAACTGTGTTTCCATTAGTCATCTTGGCTTTGTTCTTGTTATCCAACACAAGCAAAACTAAAAACACAGACAAAACACTTGCTTAGTTTGAAGTCATACACAGATGAATGTTTAACCTGTTCTTATTACTAAGCAATCTATTTCTGGTTCTTGACTTTACAGCTAACGAAGGTGCTTGTTGCTTTGATTGCTTTCATAAAGTCCAGCTCTGGTTTTTAAAAAACTCACTCAGCCTTCCTGACACAGAGAACAGCCATCCTCACTGGCCAGCCTGCGCCCAGCCATTTTTGGTGCTGGATTGATTTCACAGAGGAAGATGAGCTTTCAAAAACCGTCCTCCAGGCACTCCTCTCCTCAGCACACAGAAAAACAAAATGGTGATTTATTTTTATTTATTTTTTGCTGCAGGCAGCAATCCTGACACTGTCCCACAAAGAAACAGGAGACGAGCTGAGGTCCGTCACACCCCACAGCCCTCTCAGACAGAGCTTCTCTCCCATGCAAACTTCCCAGTCCTCCCCCTTTCACAAGGTCTTCTGTATTCCCAGCTAACTATAGCAGCTTTTTAGACACCTAAATATCTGGAATCAAATAGTGAGGATAACCAGAGCACCCATAAATACCACAGACAACCTCTCCAGGCACCTCTGAGCACAAAGCTAACTATTTATTCTATTCTGCCTTTGGCAAAGAGCAGCAGAAAAGCGACAGTGTCAAAGTCCACAACCGCACTCTTTCCTCTTGCTTCACAGCCAGCTGGCTCCTTTGCAGTCTCTAGTTGGCAAGCTCTGGCAAAAGCTTTTGGCAATCCAGGTTAATTAACAGTTCTTTGTTATACTCCACTCTACAAGAACGGCCCAGATCAGCCAAGCATGCTTTTCCTTTGCAGAGGCAGTACTGGATCTTGATCTTTTATAAATTCTACTTTTAGATGTAAGTTCAACAATTTTTCTGATCACAGCCAGCAATTTCCCAGGGCATTTAGCCTTTCCAAAGTATAAGTAACTTTATCTGCTACTGTCCTGAAGGCTGTCTTAGAAATACACACGGTATTTTTGATAACTTGGACGTTTCATTTTTAATTTCCTTCTAAAATAACTTGTGGAAATACACAAACTATTTTTGGCTCAGGGAGCCCCTGAGCTGCAAACAGATTTGGAGTGCTCAAAGGCAGGACAAAGGAAATGAGAAAGGGCATATCTAGTATGTTTACCCTATTCTTATTCCTCCCTACGCACCTGCCCTCAGCTATTCATCACCCAAGGTCACACCGACCCAGCGCAGCTGCTCTTCTAAGAGCAAACCACCACCTCAGTGTCCAACAGCTAACAGAAGGCAGGAAGACACCTAAAGAAAAGTGCAGGGAGCACGCTAAACATGCAGTGATATTTCTGACACATTCTTCCAGAGCCCAGGAATTTGCTGCTTTGATACCTTGGCTACATTTTTGTGCAAAAAGGTACAAGGGGAGTTTGTCTGACTGCTTTCTGAGTGAGTCACACCTGATGCCTCTCCCAGCACTTCTCTATGGGACTTCACTATCACCAAGAGCACTTCACCATTGTTGCCAGACCAAATAAAAGCTCTTTCTCCAGTGTTCTCCAAACTAACTGAACTGGTGCATACAAGGCAACAGAGGTAATACAAAGCTCAGCTGGGACAGGACTTGACTTGTCAGACTGTTTCATGGACACTCCTAGACAAGCAGAGTGCAATGGACCTGATCTGTCTGGACTTAATGGAGGCATCTCGAGACACACCTGCAGATCCGCAGACATCACTAGAAGAGCTGTCTCAACAGGAGACCTCAGTAGATCCTTAATTTTAATAGAAAACTAGCCAAATGAGAAATCAGGGTATTCCTTGAAAACCAGCTTTAGAAATTACGCCATGTAATCTAATTGCCAGTAATCTCCACCAAAACAAACAAACAAACAAACAAACAACCACCCCCCCAAAACTGGTTTAGATTCATTCTGTTTGTAAGCAGCATCAAGCCAGAAGAACTGCAATTTCCAGTAATCACACGGTGAACTGACCATTCAGACTGGAGCAACAGATTGAGATTAATTTACAAGTCCTATTACCTGAAGAGCCGCACATTTAGGAACCACTGAAAAGGAAGCAAACAAACAGAAACAACAAACAAAAAATGTAAAACTCATCAGCTGGAAGCAAAGATGTGTAAGAGGCACAGGAACTTCTGAGCTAACGAGATAATGCAATCATGGAGAGAGCAGGAGTCACATGAGCTTTATCAGACAGGCATGTTACCTCAGAAGCAGGGAAGTATTAGCATTATTGAACAAGGCACTGACAAAACCACATTTACAACACTCTTATCAACTGTTTCAAGAAATATGTAACCAAACTGAAAAGCAAACTGAAAAAAAAAAGTGCCGTTAAGATAAACAAACAGAACAGAAGGCCTGTCCTTTGCAAAAGAAGGCTAAATCATTGGCTTGCTTAACCTGCCAAAAGGAAGATTATAAGGGGAAAGGCATTCTTCCTAAATAAGTTTGTGCAATGCCAGAGGAGGATAAACTTAAGGGCAATAAAATCATACAGGTCTACTTTGGTTTGAGTAAGTTTAGAAAGCAAGCTAAGGAAAGAGCTATGGAGCTCTGGGACAATCCCCCAAGCACAGCATGGAATCAGCTTAGATGGTCTTAAGGCAGACCACAATAAAATCATAGAAAACATAACATGGCATGTTTGGAGTGATTTTCAAATTATAACACAGACTTTGATTTTCTGACATAAAATATATTCCGTGTACTAATATCCCAAAGAGGATAGTGAAGATACTGGCTCACCATATGATGTACATGCTCACACCATATTTAACATACCCTGTTCTATGGTCATTGCAAAGGTCAAAAATAATTTCTTCCCTTGCTTGCAATTCATAACTTACACCTGGATTTTCCCTATCTCCCCTTCAGCTGGGGCACTAGCCACTAGTCACAGCTGGAGATGGAAAGTTTCACCAATGCTCTTTGGTTCTACCAGTTTCTTCCTTTGGAACACTGTAGTTTGGGAGCTTTAAATCTTTCGTACTAAAGGCTTCCACTTTGTGTTAGTATTTTAGAGCGCTAATATGTTGGAGTGCATCTGGAAAGACCAGAAGGGTATAAAAAAAAAAAAAAAAAAAAAAAAAGGAGAAATGCAGATGGATAGCCCAGAAAACTACAACATCACAAGTCATGTCATTACTTTCCCTGCAACAGTGGGGACTAACTTACAAGATACAGAGGTCACAGTCTGTCTGCCCCTCCACACACACATACAGCCAAGAGAGAATGAGCCCAGCAAGTGCACAACTGCACAAACACCCTGGGCAATCCTGTGCCATGCAATTGGTCACTGAACACAAACTTAGTCATGGTCTGGGGAAAATGACTCCTTCCTCCACAACACAGGCACGCTGCTGAAATGGCAGAGCCTGCATTGTGCTCTGCACAGCAGGAGCAGAGTCCTCTCCAAGCTTGCAGGCCCCCTCCGCAGTCACCTTTCGTGATGTTGACCTCACGGATGCTGTAGCCCTCGCGCAGCCGGACTGAGACAATGCTCACAAGGTCAGCGTGCACCTCCTTCTCAGTGTGCTTCTTCCTCCTCATAGCCAGAGCAGGGTTGCTGCTTGCAGACACCAGGTGCTCATTGAACAGTCTGTGCTGCGACACTGCAAACAGAAATGGGGTTGGTGAGGGATCAGCTCCCCCACTCCTCATTCTACAGCTCCCCCAAATCACTTTACAAAACCTGCCTGGAACACCCACGGGACTGAAGAACAGTCTTCTAGGCACCACTTACACCCACTCCTGGTTCTGCAACACAGCAAACAGGTCGCCACGAAGTCCGGGAGAGATGCAGGGTGGGCTGCCAGGCCTAGCTCCCTGTGGGCAGCCTTTGTGGTAAGGCACGCAGCAGAGCTGCATGTTTAGCCTGCACAAGTAGGAACTGCACAGCTGTTGCAATAGTCACCCAGGAAAATTCTGGGCTTTACCCCTTCCCCTGGAAAACCCTGAATTCCTAGGTACTTCCTAAAAGGTATCAGGATGTGGAAGCCTGAAGTTTAAGCCACCAACACCTTATCTTTTAAAGAACCATTTCAAAGTCCTAGGCCAGCTCTCTTCAAACTTTTCACTCTGTGTGTTTTCTGCTGCCAAGTGACAGACAGCACAGATGGCACCAGCATTACAGCGGGCATGAACGGGTGTTTCAGTGTTTTATTGGTAACTAATCTCTCCTGGCATACTCTCAGGCACTAATACATACAGCACAAAAACAACCAAGAGAGGCATTTAGAACAGTTCTCAGGGGCCTAATTTCTCAATCCAAACTGCCATCTGCAAGTCTGATGAGGACAAGCTCTCCAGGATGTCCCCATCTGTGAGCTGGCCAGTGTAGAGGAAAGCTTGGAAGAGAGCTTCTCACCCATTCCAAGTTCCAACATAGAAGGCCTAATTGCAGTTTGCTGAGTGAAGTCCAAAGAAAGAGGAATGGTGCAAAACGGGACATGAGTTTTTCCCCAATCCATCCAATTCTTGGAACCAGAGGGGAGTCACAGATTTGGCTGCACAGCCCAATAGTGCCCAGAGCCTATAGAAGGCATGGAGCTCTGCGAGGTCCAAGATAATGAGCACCCTCAGGGCCCTCTGTCTCACACAGGCACAAGCACGCACTGCTCTTTCTTTGTGTGATTTGGCAGCATTCTTGACAAATCCCACAAACTGCTGCCTTTTCCTTGCCTCCACAATACTCACAATGGCCCACAGGGGACAAGGGGAAATATCAGCATAACCAAGCTGTGGGGAGTCACCCCAATGGCTGGTGCTGTAAAACATTCATCTGCTGGAAGGACATGCACACTCCTCACCACAGTAGTATTCTGGATTCAGGGACTCCCCAGTACGCAGAAAGGAGTACAGCAGAAATGCCTTGTGGTACACGTTCAGATCCAGGCTCAGGGGATCCAGCTCAGGGCATGTGGAGAGGTAAGCACCAAAAGTGGCCATGGCAATGAATTTCATCAGTTCCACATTGGGCACATGGCCAAAGCTGCAGTCATATGAGTAGACACCGCCCACCTAAGGGATGGACAAAGGAGAGACCTGAGAGAGCACAGCAAATGCTGAGGATGTAGGGGAGGACCAGTGAAGGGTTCAGACAAGCATAGAAGTCCCCTCTTCCCCTCCAGACTTGAACACTACCCATAGAAAGTCATCTTCCTCCTTCTGGCAGGTAGCAGCCCCCACATCCCCTGCTAACAGCAGACATACCTGTACAAAAGAGCAGGCCACGGTGCCGCTGCGGAGCTGGTTGAGTAAAGTCTCACACACAGCCACATCAGGGACGCTCGTCACACCATCCGTAATTATTATTATACCTGTAGAGAGGCAGTATCTTAGAGCATCTTCCACCTCAACCAGCTATCGCTTTCAGGGTATATGCACCAGGGGTAAAATTCAAGCAGCACAAAAGTTAAAATCAAAACCTTGGGATTCCCTTTGGACAAAAAAACTTGGGACTGACATCAAGAGCTTCCAAGGTGTTCTGGTGCTGGCAAACCTCCTGACTGGGTACAGTGAAGCACTCACCCTGGACACAGCTCTGCTCACCCTCGGTTATTCCAAGCAACAGTCATGGTTGTGCTTCCTCACAAACTCCCTAATGCTGACACATGGTGCGTGAGCAGTACTGTTGTTCTCTCCGTTCCCAGCACCACTACTGGCCCACAGAAGGGTATGAGCACAAGCTTTCACAACGTTCAGGAGGAAACCAGCCCTCCGTGAACAGCGGGGCACCCTGAAACCCAGAGAATGAAGCCAACCTGCACTGGAGTTGGAGGGCAGCAGCTGCAGTGCTAGGATTCCCTGCCGGACCATGCTGACAAGGCCAACATCAGCAGTGACAACAGACACGCTGGGCTTCCTACCAGATGGCTCCTGCACATCACCAGGGCTCTCTTGGCTCAGGGGTGATAAATCCACCTGGGCAAGGAAGAGGGAGAAAAAAAAAAAAGAAACAACACTATCATCATGCCACGCTCTCCCGTACAGCTTTCCGTCTAGCAGCCCCATGGTACCACAGTCCCGGAGCACTTTGTCAGACTTCACTTTTAGCTTTAAATTCCAAGTTCTAATCACTGGGTCCCCTTACAACAGTTGGGCAAGGCTGCTTGGGGATGGAAAAGAGAACAACACGCTCAGAGCTTTATTGTAAGTCGATTTCTAACAGGGAAGATGAGACACTTTGGGGTCACTCAAGCTTCTTTGTGGAGCACAGCAGTTCCCAGTTAGAGAAGCTGAATACCTCTCTTTTTCCTTGTCATCTAACACAAGCTGCAGCTACCCAGCATTGACTCAAGTAAAGCCCAGAAACACAGAAAACACTGAGATAGCTATGTCTCACCTACGAAGCACAGCAGCAGGGGGAGGTAAGGAGCCTTGTAAAGACAAAGTCTAGTGCCTAAACATTTGACTCTGTTCAAACAACACTAGTTATGCAGTGCTGATGCAAACACAGGTAGGCTTTGCCTGCATCTTCAATCAAAAATATTCCCCAGGCAAAGCCTGGGATTTGTATAATTACTGTTGTGAAGAATTTCCTGTGTTCATAGTCTCCTCATCTCCAGAAGGCTCTGGCAATTCAGCCCTATAATAAACTATTGCTTCATTTTTACTGCTAATACAGAGAATGGATGAAACTCTCCCCTGCAAAGCTACACATATGACTGGAGCTGGGAAAAGAAGTTAGAACTAACTAAAACTAAACTTTTGTTCTGCACAAATGGGAGCATTCCGTCACTGTGACTATTCATCAATTTAATTTGCCAGATGCCTTCAATTCAGACACTTGTTTACAATAATACAACTAACTCAATTCAAAAGTTAAAAAAAAAGTTTCAGTTCCTGCCCTTGCCCTGGGGCCTCCCACCTCCACCCCACAGCCTGCAGCAGGACTTGCCAGTCCCTCTGGCCTACGAGCGCGTCTCTTTCCTCCATTTGCATGGAAGGAGTTACAGGGTAGTTTACTATGAGAGAAATACTGCAGCACCGAGGAATGCATACAAACATTGCAAAAATACCAGTCAGACTCTGGAAAACTATTTACTTCCTGACAGCCTCTTTCTTTTCCAGGATTGGCAGTCTCATAGATGTGATTCTGACTGTAGATCAGCATGGCAATATCACAGGGGCACTTTTACATTGCCTGTTTCCAAGGTCAGGGGAGATGATCTTGGTGAGAAACACACAGACACTCAATCCCTAACAAGTCTCAGTCTTACTTTCCTCCAACACGTTTCTGTTATGCTATCATCAACTTGCTGATACCTATATCCTTGGCTACTAAACAACATCAGGCGCAGATTTCAAGGAGCACTAGAAACCGCACCAGCTGCATATTCAGTTTCATGGTCAGTTTTTGCGGTAACAAGGACATATTTTCATTCAAGGTCATAACAACAGCCAAGGGCATATTCACAGCTATTCATAAACTAATGACACGGGTGTAATCACCTCTCCCACCACCTTCTTCAGAATGAAAGCTCAATCTACAGCCTCTTCCATGATGTCAAAGAAGTCAGGCTGTTTTATCGCACTTTATTCAGGCACTTAGTTGCAATAATCTTGGAAAAGGTAACTGTTTTCATCTGTCCTCCTAAACACTTACTGGTTCTACTTCCCTCAGTGTTCATTTTTCATTACTGGATCCCACAAAGTTCTCTTACAGACTCATTGGCTGTTCCTTCTCCCACTCCACCTGAGAAGCCTCACAGCGCAAACCTCCAGTGAGCCAAGAAACCCCAGCCACCCCTGAGCGCCTCACCTGCGGTTTGGGTTCGTACTGTTGCTGGAGCATCTCTGCCACCTTGTTCTCAAAGGCACATAACTGTGTGTAAACTTGGTGCAGAAAGGCTTCTCGCTTTGTCTCGTCCAGCTGACAGCCCTGGAATAGTACCTGGCCCAAGGACACACACATCAATCATCGAGTTAGGGTTTTATAGTACAGCCCCTATAATGGTACACAGGAACGCAGTTCAGTGCAGCAAAGTTCCGACACGTGCCTTACAAAGCAGAGGTGCAGCACAGGCCCCTCGTCTCTGTTCTGGCCTGGGACCAACTGCCTGCATGCAGCAGTGTTTTGTGGCAACTGCAGTGCACTCTGCAGCAGATGCTCACTTCTCTCTGTGGGAAATTTCCCTCTTGAGTGAAAATTTTCTACTCTTTTGCCTTCTTCTAGAATAAGCAGTAGTCAGGAAAAATTCATGTGGGACCCTTATTAGAAGGCACCAACTCTGGTCTCGCATTTCTAAGGAAGACCTGTTTTCTCACCTACTGAATTATCTCCCAGTAAGTGGCTGGATAATGGAAAAATATGTTCAAATAAAGAGTTAGACTGGACATTACAGAAGAGGCTGAGTGATGTGACAGAGGGAGCCTGCCACCACAGAAACTCCCCTAGCTGTCCAGCACGATGCTGGTATTTATGGCACCATTGTACAGACAACCTCTGCTTGTCAGAGGTATCACAGAACAAGGAGGAAAAGACACAGTGTACAGACTAACAACTCAGCAGACAGCTGGGACATGGCATGTGATCACTTTCCTTCAACCTCAAATGGACAACACCTCACAGCAACTTGGGAAAAGTAAACAATCATGACACAGACAGGTCTTCTGGGATGAGTGATACACTCATATGCCATTTCCACCATAAAAGGAACATGCGGCTTCTTCGGTTGTGCCGAGAGATTACAGTTACTGGCCTTATACAAGAAACTGGTCTTTGGAGAGATCCAAAGAAGCAACTTCACAGTGCCTATTTTAGTGCAAATGGGGTGATACTGATGCAAAGCATGATGACATCTGGACAAGATGACACACAAAAATATCACTGGCAAACAGGAAACTCCTGCTATGCTGATTTGGCAGAACTTAATAACACACCAAAGCGAGGGACCCTCAAGGGAGTGCTCTTCAAGCACTGTACAGACCTGCAGGCTGCCCAGAAGGCTTGGGTGGGGGTGAGCCAGAGGAGGAAGGGGGAGGGAGCAATTACAGACTTACACACTCATTCTGCTGCCACCCACCGTCCCCGAATTTAGCAAAGGGATGAAACATAACATCAGAAATGTGAAAATAATGTGAAGATACTGTGAGATGGAAGGGAACAACAGAAGAAGGATAAACATCAAGAATCTCTACAGGGACAACAGACCAAACTTCAACTCATTAAACAGACCTGCCCTGGCTCAAGGGAGTGTAAGATTACTGGGGACAGCTGCTCTCTCCACCAAGGAGGAACACATTCATACCAAAGCAAAAAGAGAGCAAGGTTTGTAAGAAGAGGAAATTATCACTGAATAGACCACTGCTACACAGTCAGAGGAGGCAGACAAGCTTTTGGACACACCACCTCTTCTTGAATGTTTCACACTAATTACAAGAGGCCCAAAGGAATTAGTCAACAGAAATTAAAATAAAACAAACAAACAGAACAACATCAACAAAACCCACGCAGTAGACATTAGGGAAAGATTCACTATGGTCTGACTCTGAGAAGCACCTGAGACCAGCATTCTCCAAGGGGCCCTGCTCCCCCATAAGAAACCTTTGCTTCCTCCCAGAAAAGAGAAGTTGTTCACCTTCACTTCCCTGTCTCACCAGGTGCGCATTTTAATGAACAAGTCTGCAACACCACAGTTACCAGCGCCCAGCTAACAGACGTCCCCGCTTTCCTCTGAGCTCACAGGAAAGCAATGCAGTAAGCTGCTGCCAAGCTCAAGGCTGAGTTTTACCTGGTGGGACTGCAGGCCAATGATGGACGAGTACGCCTGGATGGTGACAAAGATCTCGGGCTGATAAATAATGTCCGAACCAGGGATACGGAAGGGTCTTAACAATCCCACCAAGCATCGGGAAAGGGCATGAAACACTTCATCAAAAATGATCTCCCCTGTTGAGTCATCCTACAGAAACAGAGAAATGAAACAGTTCTTGCATCTTACAGAACTTGCAGTCTCGTTAGCGATTGTCCCACCACACAGAGACAATTACTAGCCTCCTTCTGCAATAGCAGCTGCATCAGAATGCTCCCTGCAAGCAAAGGCCACACACACAGCATTCAGCAGGGACACAGGATGCACCGCCAGGCTGCCTCACTAGCAGCGCTGCCTGCCTCACTCCTAGGAAATGCAGGACCTCTGCAGAAGCGTAAACTAATGCAGAGGAGAATGTGTCTTCTCAGCAAGGAGAACCAAGCCCAGCCTTTTAGGACGGAACACCCCAATGAGTCAGCTTCTGCACTCACCACAATGCCGGTAGAAGGGCTCAGATCGAGTTCGATCACAAACCGGTACTGCCGTGCCAGGAACGTGACACGCGTAGAGGGCACCAGGAGATAGGGCCTGGGCTGGACAGGCTCGTCTGGCTGCCACCCGTTAGGTAAGATGCTGAGAACATCAAGCTCGTTTTCCGACTTCACCTACAACAAAAGGTAAACGATAGGTGAGAGGACATCACACCACGCCAAAGGAAGAATGAGGAGGAACAGGGTCAGCATCTCCTCTGCTCGTGAGCAGCAGCAGAGCTAGGCTGACACATCGAGATGTGGGGACACCACCCATCAGGACACGGGTATCCTTCTATGCATCCATTGAGACACCATCCATGCATCCATGGGGACGTGAGGACACCATCCATCCATGCATCCATCCATCCATCCATGCACGCACCCATCTATACACCCACCCACCCACGCCGCCCTCCCCGCAGCCCCCAACTCACCAGCTCCGGCTCGGGCACAGCCCAGATGACCTGATGGAGCCGGCTGAGGACCCAGGCGAGGCGCACGTTGCGGGAGATGCGGTAGTCCTTCTTCATCAGGAGGAAGACGTGCCCGGCCTCCTCCACCTGCAGCGCGCAGAGCGCGGAAACCCGCTCAGCCCGAGCAGCGCCGGGGCCGGGCCCCGCGGCAGCTCCCGGCCCCTCCGCAG
>VXAV01007916.1:494121-505627 GCA_013399715.1 Alectura lathami
AAAAAAAAAAGAGATTAAGGGCAGAAATTGGAGTATTTAGGGCACAGACCTGATGGTCATTTTGCAAATGGCTGTGTTGCGTGAAGGCATCACTGTGCCTGTGTCTGCTGTCAGAAAGGGTTCAGAGAATGCCAGTCTGCTCTGAGGTGGGGTGGCATAAATAGGTCACAAAGGCGGTGTGAGCTAACTTTGATAACTTTGCCTGGTGTGGTGAAAAAGCAGATGGAAGTGATAATGTCTTTCCTACAGTCATCTAGATCTCAAAAAGGACAGCTAGCCAGAGGTTGGCTTGGTTACAAGTTGCTTGCCTAAGTGTTCTTTCCAAGGAGATGAGGTGAGTGTGAAAATACAGGAGTTTTATCTCCAATGTCTGTGTTTCCTTCCCCTGAAAAGGAGGCTCTCTGTAGGATAGAGTGAACTGTGGATGCGCACATGTGGAACCCTGCAGTCGCTGGAAAGGTGCTAAGCTTTGTCCTCATCCCTGTCTTTTCTGCCGTTTTTTAGAGAGAGGAGAAGCAGCTGGAGCTGACCCTGGAGGCGCTCATCAGCCAGGTGGCTGACCTGAAGAACTCACTGGTCAGTTTTATCTACAAGCTGGAGAATGAGTACGACCGCCTCACATGGTAAGGCAGCTCACGGAGCGGGGTACTGCTGATCACTGCTGAAGCTCTTCCAGACTCTGCTCAAAAAGTATAATTAAAAACCAGTAGCCTGTTGTCAGTAGGCTTAAATTTGCTTTTCACATTCCTACTGAAGGAACTACTAAACATCTTCCACCAGAAAAACAGTTGATATCCATTCCTTCCACACTGTGCAGCAATAGTCATGCCGACACCCTTGAACCTGAGCACTTTATGGAAACTAGTGTAGCTGCTTGCATCTGCAGTGCCTGGAAACTGCTTGGACAAAATATCGTACAGACCCACATATGCTGTGAAATGAGCACCCATTCTTTCTGCATTCCTTGACCTTTTTGGCTTTCTCTGGTTCTGATATAAACTGAGTTCCTGTGCTTGTGGTTTGCTCCTTTGGCATGTTTTCTCAGGCAGTTTGAGAGACTTGCAGGGTGGCATTCTCTTTCTGATGGACCTCGGGGATGATATATCTACAGCTTAATAAATGATACAGTATCCTAGTCAGTTTATGCCACTGCAGCAAAGCTTCACAGACAGTTAGCATTTGTAGTTAGTGTTGCAGAAGGGAGGAGAGGTGATGAATTCCCAGAGGGAGCAAACTGAAGAGGACCTCCTTGGCTAGATTATCAGTTATTTTGCTTCATTATCCCCTAGTCTGGATAGCCAAGCTATAAATACTGTCTCTCCTGGCTGTACTGCTTAGGACTGAAATTGTGTCTCAGACCTTGCCTTAGAACTTTACTGGGAGAGTTAGTGGTAAGAAAAGCATTGCACCTGTGTATGTTACTGAAATCCCAAACCACTGCTGCTTCCTCCTTGTAGTGCCTCTGGGCTATCTGCAGCATTGTGTGTAGGGATTTGTCCACACCTGCACATTCAGCCCTAGTTTTTTCTCCTTACTCTCTGGAGTACATTGTTTGGATGAATAATAATGTTATTTCCTCAGTTTCCAGACATTTGAATGATGAAGAGATAAAAGCCATCCGTGCTATCTGTTTCCATGTTCTGTTGTTTTTACTTCTTTTCCCAGGCCTTCAGTTCTGGACAGCTTTGCATTGCTCTCAGGACAGCTGAACACTTTAAATAAAGTCCTAAAGCATGAGAAGACCCCCATACTGCGTAACCAGGTTATCATACCCTTAGTGCTGTCTCCAGACCGTGACGAGGAGATCATGGTAAGAAACTTCCTGCTGAGTGTTGGACCTGGAGTACCACAGTCTGCTTCTGTACCTGCTTCAGTTTGCCATTCCTTGTGCTTGGCATTCCTAAACTCTGGGTTGAAAGGAGGGCTGCCTTGCCAGCTCCTGATTTCCTCTGCCATAGCTGTGCAGTTTCTGTCTGACGTCTGGATCCAGATTATAACTGGTTGTCATCTGACCGACATGTGGCATGTTACAGAACCTGCGGCATGCACTGGCAATATTTATTCTCTGCTTGAGTGAGAAAGCATTTCAACTGGTAGTGGCCATGCTGGCAGGCAGCATGTGGAACTGCAGGCCGCTGCGTGTTGCTCTGATCGAACAGTGCAAATTCTTAGACAAATTCTGTCCTAATGCTCCCCAGGCCAAGGCTTCCCCACAATGTTCTAGTAATCTTGTTCCAGTGCCGTGGCCTGGGCTCTGGACTGAGTGCCTGGCTGGAGGAGGAGGAGGCCCTGAGTGTAGCTTGTCCAACTATTGCAGCGGCAGACAGAGGGGCGCGTGCCAGTCTTCAGCCACGAAGTTGTGCCTGACCACCTTCGAACTAAGCCTGACCCCGAGGTGGAGGAGCAGGAGAAACAACTGATCACAGATGCAGCTCGAATTAGCCCTGATGGTGCACAGGTAGGTGAAGAAGTTTGAAACTTCTGCCCCTTGGACCTAGGGCAGAAGATGCCCATTAACTCTGTTTCATTCACCCTTCAATCTGACAGTTTTTTTCTTTTGCTGTGCCCTTTTCTGCCTGAGATTTCTCTGGATGACCCTAGCTGAGGTTTGTGTTCCTGCAGTCTCACAAAATAAGTGTCCAACTCACTGCCTGCTCACAGCAGGTGCCATCAGACCAGTCAAAGAAAGGCAAAGGCTATCCCACCCCAACAGTGCCCTCCTTCATGCATTGGAACTGGGTTACCAAAACGTTTATGTTTGCTTACACAGACTCTAGGAAGAGAAAGATTTTTCATTTACCTTGCTGACTTGTACTGCATTGGAAGTATCCTGGTGGTTACTGATGGTTTTTATCTTGCAGAAACAGATCCAAAGTCTGAATAAAATGTGCTCAAATCTGCTGGAGAAAATCAGTAAGGATGAGCGTGAATCTGAAAGTGGAGGTATGTTATTGAGGTGGAAGTGAGATACAGGGTCCAAGCAGCAGGCTTGAGAGGGCAGTTGCAAAATGGGTAAAACACAAAGCCTAAGGCATGGGACATGCAGATAAGCAGCACAGACAGAAGCATGGAAAAGCTTATGGTGGGGACATTCTTGTGCATGTGGAGGGATTGGTTTCTTCTGCCCCACCTCTCTGAGCAGCATGTGCTCAGCAAACTATCAGAAAAGTAAATTCAGGACCACCTATGAAGATTTTTGGACTTGATTGCCAGAATGCTCCAAAGTCTTTTTTTTTTTTTTTCTTTTTTCTTTCTTTCTTCTTTTTTCTATAGGATTACGACAGAACAAGCAGACTTTCAACCCTGCAGATACCAATGCACTGGTAGCAGCTGTGGCTTTTGGGAAAGGATTGTCAAACCGGAGACCCCCCGGCTCCGGAGGATCTGTCCAGTCAGGTCAGCCAGGAGCTGGTGCCATCATTGCAGGGGCTTCCGGCATGCAGCAGGTGCCAATGTCAGGTGCACCAGCTCAGCAGCAGCCAATGCTGGCAGGAGTGCAGATGGCACAAACAGGACAGCCAGGTAAATATGTTGTGTATCTGAGAGTGATTGAAAAGCGGGGAGCAAGACAGATGAATGGAGCAGTTTGACTTTACTTATCCAGTATCTAGACTCTAACCTACTTGCATGTATTTGGGAAATGGATATTTGATACAGTATTTCTGCACAGACATTAATTAAATGTTCAGCTGAGGCTAAAAATGCAAACCATGTGTAAGGAATTACTAGGAAAGGAACAGAAACAGAGAATATCGGTAGGTTGTTGTGTAAATCCATTGGGCACCAACATCTTCAATATTAAGTGCAGTTCTGATCTCTTGTCTGCAAAAAAAAAGTTACAGTAGAATTGGAAAGGTTCAGGGAAGGGTGATAAGATGGTCAAAGTTCTGGAGCGGCTTTCATTGAAAGAAGAGTTCAGCAAGTTGTAATAGTTCATCCCGGGGATAGCTACTGGGAATAGCTATGGGTGGGAGGAAGAAAGTATGGAAGCCTATAGAACTCCAAATTGTGATGTGAATCGGGAATGATTGCTCACAATTTCCCACGATACTGAAGGATCAATGAAAGTGCACCAATGAAATATAGTCTTGTAGGTTCTGAACAAATGGGAGATGCTTTCTGAATACTAAATAATCGCACCGCAGAGCACATTGCCCAAATGCGTGGTAGATATGTAAAGTTTATATGGACTGGAAAAGTAAATTTCTGGATGAAAAATCCATCGATAGGTAATAATCCTGAAGACACCATCTCTGACTCATAGCCCTTGAGCTTCAGTGTGTTGGAAGCCAAGGGGGTGTTCTGCAGCAGTATCACTGCAAGTTTGCCCTGTTCTGGTGTTCCTCCGTAACTGTCCTCTGCTAAATGCTGTCAGAAGTGGGTTTGGCTTGGGGGACCTGCAGGCCTTACCCTGTATTGTCATTCTTATGTTCATGTTAGTGAAGATTTTGGATACCAGATTGATTGGTGTTTTTCTTGCTTGCATAATGACTGTGTTGTTCAGAAATGAACTTGAGCAACAATATTAACCCTAAATTAGAAAGTAATGTCCACTGTGACTTGGAAACAAGATCCCTGTGATTTCTGCCTGGATACTCACAAACACTGTCTCCAGGATGGGAAGGCATCCCGTCTCATACAGCTTCTGTGCATCAACCTGTGCACTGTTACAGTAGCACTTGTCCAGCCTATGTTACCACCACACCTCTTCTGATATGAGCAGCTGTACTGTTTGGTGAAAGGTCAATCCCATTATGCTGGTCCTGATAGTGCCCGTGGTGGTGGCTCAGAGAGCGCAAGAACAAAGCATATGGTGACAACACCTCCAGCAGTGGTTGTTTAGGGATATTTTAAGCCTGAGTTTGGTTTAAAACCAGTGATTATAAGAGCCGTCGATGTCTGCAGTTCCTTTCTGAATTACAGTTTTGAACCCTACAAGGCTTGTGGCAATATATCCCACAGCATTACTTCACGTTCTGCTTAACATAATTATTAACATAATTATTTCTGTTTATATCTTTTACCTGATAATTTCATTGGGTGTTTCCTCTTTACCTATGATATGGGAAACAGGGAATAATCATTCCTTAGTTATCTTCTCCATTCTGTTTTTTACTTGTTAGAAGTCTGTCATGTCCTCTACCCTGTGTCCATCTTCTCTTCTCTTCTCTTCTCTTCTCTTCTCTTCTCTTCTCTTCTCTTCTCTTCTCTTCTCTTCTCTTCTCTTCTCTTCATATCTTTGTGTGAAAATTTTAGTGTGTCTTGGACAATTTTTGTCACTTTTACCTGTACCTCTTCTACATGATTTCAAGAGTGAGAGGATGAGAACTGCTCACAGTAATCCAGATGTGGGTGAACCATACAGTCCTGTTCACTCTTCCTTTTGGTGTAATGTGTAAAAGTTGTTGTCTGCTGATCATTAGCAAACACCGAAGTGATGTCAGATTACCTGACAACTTGTTTCAGGCAATGACCAGCTTTGGATGCGTTAGAGGTTAATAACTTCTACTCTGTTAGCCAGTTCATGAAATCTTTTCTTGTCCTGCTGCACTACTACACTCAGAAGTTACCATTTTTTTTTTTCTGTTCTCATTTGAGCACTGACTCCGCTTTCTGAATGAGTGTTCTTTGGATATCCCTCCATGCTGCTCTTTAATCAACATCTTTTTGTTTATTTTTCTGATTGTCTTAGTTTTGTCTAGCACCGTATGCTTACCATAAGCTCCTAGTGTGATGTCTTTGAACACACACCCATGTGTGATTGGTATCAGCAAAGTGTAATAATGCCCAGGAGGTGGATGTGGTTAAGAGAAATTGAGATCTGAGAAAGTTTAATTACATAAATACATGCCCTGACTATATATAATGCTATATAGAAGGAGAAGCCTGGTGTGTTTGTATCTCTGAAATGAAGTGGGGATCAGTTTGGTTTTTTGTGTCAGAGTTGTTGCTAGCAACTTCTATGAGACTGAACGCTCCTGTAGGAGCTTCCAGAGAAAGGCTTAAGTTGGAGCAAGGATAGAGTTAGCAGGGGGACATAGGACCTGACAGGAAATGTCAAGGAGATTTCTCAACTGATTTGTAGAAGAGACAGGTCATAAGTTCAAGGATGCTGTAGCTAATCAGCCTGGTGTGGTGCCTGGACTGGGAAAGGCAAAGCTTGAACAGGACTGTTGTGCCCTTTGCGTGCTCCTAAGCAAATATCCTTTCTTATAGCTGATTTTGTATTGCTTTTTTTTTTGTTTTTTTTTTTTTGTTTTTTTTTTTTTTTTTTTTTTTTGCTTTCTCTCCAGGAAAGATGCCGAGTGGCATAAAAACAAACATCAAATCTGCCTCAATGCATCCATATCAGAGATGAGCCACCATGAAGCAGACCCAGGGAACAGCAGTTACCTGCATCAATCCTGCTGCAGCCACCGCACCTGGTTTCCTTTTCAGACTTCTGAGTCCCTTCACATATACACACACCATATCCACAGAGCCAGGAGTTATGAAACCCTTTCCTGTGTTTTATTCAGTGCTGGGTGGCTTGTGTGGAGCTGCTAGTGGCTGTGTCTCCTGGACACAAGTTCTCTGTTCAGCCAGAGCAGAGGGCTTTGCTTGAGGTAGCAATCTAACTTTCCTCAGCTTTGGCCAGGAAGGCACCTACCCTTTCTTGACACAGAACCTGGACAGCTGCATGGACTGCTCTGCTTCTTGTTTCTGTTAGTTGATGCAAGATGTCCCTACTCTTCTCCCTGCTGTTGAATAAAGACCTTGTTCTGCACACGGTGAGACACTGGTGTTCATTTCCTGGGTCATAAGGAGTTTCATTTCTCTTTGGGTAAGGTAATAGAGTAGCCGCAGTCTGAATTACACAAGAAATTTTGGAGGCCAGAAGTTGGAGCTGCAGGCTTGTGTGTATAGAGCTGTTATAAAGTGAGTCAGCAGAGTACAAACATAAACAGTAAACATCTTGTTCATTGTAAACCTATAACGGTTATTCCCCAGAAAGCAAAATACTGGCAGCAACTATTACAAGACCCACAGCAAGAAGGCAGCATTTCAGGAGGAGAAGCACAGAGCTTTTGCATTCTGATGCTGCTGGAAATCCCAGCTGAATCCAATTTTACTTGCATAGTTCCCTGCTTCTGCTTCCCTATAGAGTTTCTAAGCTACTTTAAGAGTAATTCTTTGCTTCAGAGAGGTCTTTCATTCTGCTCAGGACTGCAGCACTTCTGCGTTAATCAGGCCATGAAATCTGGCTGTTTCTCTTTGGAACTGGGCATTGCGAAGCCATCTCTGTTCTACTGTCTGCCTGTGAGCTGCAACATATAATCTGCCTAATGAAAGATTCCTCTCAATAGTGGGGACATGTACCCACAGAGCACATTAGCATGTACTAGCTGTCTGAAAGAGAACCATCTTGCCTCTTGCTGCTCTTGCCTGGACTTCCCTTTTGACTTGTGGTGAAAGCCAGCACTGTGTTTTACTCAACAGCATCTGTCAGCAATCTTAAGGGTGAGGAAATCTCCACTCAGTGGTTGCAGCCTGCAGCTGCTCCTGCACTGCTTGCCTCTGAGCTGATCAAATCCAGCTTATTGGTGGAGGCTATGAGCTGTTCTCCCAAAATAACCCTTCCACCACACTGTGACTAGGGCAGTTACCAACCCGTTCTGATGTGTAGACCCTGGGAATTGTCCAGTGGAGTTGTGAATCCTACAGTGAATTAAAACCTGTTCCTCAAAGAGATGCTTTGCCGAGTTATTCTTTGTGGCTGCCTAGATGTCATCCTCTTATTGCTGAGGTTCTGAAGATGGTGGCTTGAAAAGCACTGAACTGGGAAGTAGAAAGTTTAACTGTAGGCACAGCTTGTATGACAAGCAAAGCAGCCCCATTACCAATGAGCCCAGCTACGTGCCTGCAACAGCATCCTCCCAGCCCGACCGATGGGTCTGCTTTTTGCTCCTACTGAATGCAGAGTTCCCTGCTCTCTTGGGAGCCACTGGCTGCTGTGGGGAGCTGGTGTGAAGGCAGGGGCACGCTGCTGGCTCCTGTGTGAGGGTTTTGGGCAATGGTGGGAGCCAGATGACAGGCCGTGCCCTGCAAGAGGCTGAGCCGCTGCAGGGATGGCTGTTCCCTGCTGTAGCCTATGCCCCTGTTTTGGCTGGGAAGGAAGGCAGAAAAATGTCAGAGGAATTTGTGCCAGACCCGTGGTGTTTGTGTTCATACACAGAGCCTCAGCTCTGGGATGTTGCTTTGCTTTGTCCCCCAGAATGGCTTCCTTATAAAGCTAAAATATTTCAGGGCTAGGGCAGCCTGGGACACAGGCAGAGCATGGCTGCCTGCCACCCACACTAACCTGGCTCCCCCGAAAACGCCTCCAGAGGGGCAGGCCAGACCTTTCACACACTTGGATGGGAGGAAGGGAAATACGGGCAGGGTTTTTTCCGTAGATTACAGAGCTGGGGAGGCCGGCAAGCTCGCCAGCGTAACTTCCTGTATGACACAGCCTGCCCTGAATTAGTTCTTGTGTAAACTGTTGTTAGGAAAACAGTTGATCCTGAAGTGATACGTCTGTGCAGTGGCTGGTAGGTTGTCACAAAGGTTAGTTTTCTTTACTTACTGCACCTTATGCTGAGGCTGCATTTCTTTAATTCCCTTCAAGCTGCTGGATCTTCTCAGCCAGGGAGAGAGCCCCCAAGTTGTTAGTCCCATGGAGAGGAGTCTGGATATTATGATCAAGCATTCCTGATCCTTTTTTATGACGAACTGAACTGATCCTTTTGCTTTAAGGCATATTTTCTGTTTTTCAACCTTTGGCTCTCATCCAAATCTTCTTAATGCATTTGTGTCCTCAGGGACGTGGGGCTAGGACATGCAATTCTATTTGTGGAAATGGGAATTTCAAACGCAGAGTGACTTTAACCTCTCATCCAGTTGCTGCCAGTGCTCAGATTTTTAAGCAGGGAACAGGAACAGGCCTTTTACCCATAAAGTCATGCTGGAAATTCAAGGTCCACTGACTCACTGTCGTCTTAAGTCCAGCAGGGGATTCGCTGTTCCTGGTGCACTGTGTCAGAATAAAAGCACAGCCCTGCAGGGCCAGGGCAAAGCTCGGGCTGTGTCCTGCTGTGGCAGCAGGCTCTCAGGGACGGGCACCCTCCCTGCAAGTACAGGGACTGCTGCACCTAGAGCCCTTGGGGCTTTTTCTCCTGCCTTGTCCAGTCACTTTTTGAACCTGTCTCTTCTCAGTCCAACAATGTCAGCAGAGAAGAGGCTCAGCCTGGCATGAAAAGCACTGCTGGGCTGCCTGGGCCCCAGCTCGAGTGCAGGGGTGCGATGGAGCACAGGCATTGATCAGGTACCACCTAGGTACTGGTCAGGCTCTGGACCAGATGATGGACACCATTTTCTTCAAGAATTCCAGAGGCTGCCATGAGACTGCTACTGTGCCTCCAGCACCTGGGACAGCATGCTTTACCTGTCATTACTTTGCTTCCTTGCAGGTCGTCAGCTTTACACTATTTAGCATTCCTTGCTAGAAGCACATCATTTGTGCCAGTTCCCCTGGGAGCATCTCCTCTGCTGCCTCCTGTTTGGCCAGGCTGTCAGCAGCCTTGTTCCTTGATCGCTGCGTTACCAGCCAGCTCTCTCACAGAGAACTGAGAGTACACAGTGCCAGAAAAATTATCATGTTAGTTTGACAGGTTCGCTGTCTGCAATGCTGATTATTAGTATTTATATTTTTCTGCCGTGTTTATCAATACGATCACATATTTTTCTGTCATTATTTTGCATGGAATGACTGTTGCATAGAAACACCTGTTTACAAAGCCACCCTGTTTACTTTTGTAAAATGCTGGCATAATACCAACTTTCTTGTCCTCTGGAGCTTCTCCAGTTTAACTTGTCTTATTGAATACCCACGTTAATGGTTTAGATGTTTCAAAAGCAGAATATGTTGGTTTTTTTTTTTTTTCATTTTGAGATGCAGGATATCTGGACTTTCTGTATTTTTAATGTTTGCCTTGTGCAACTGTTGTTTAACATCTTCCTGCGTTACTGTTAAAGTGGAAAGTGTTTCACCCTTGTGACAGGAACGCTTCATCTGGCTTCCTCCCAAAGGCACAAGAGAAGTTTATCGCCTTTCCTTCCTGCCCCGCACTCACCACTCCCACTGTTCCCACCTTGTGCTGATGTCCAGCTGCGCTGATGTCAGCACAGCCTGTCCCACTGCTGCCCAGGGCTGCTCCTCTCCTCACTCCATGAGCTCGCAGTGGTGCCATCATTTCCCAGTATCTCTCTGCATCCACCAAACTGCACGACCAACATCTGCCATGTGTTTGTTCTGCTGGCCCATCCCCAAGCTGAAATCTGCCTGCAGGTTTCTTGTTTTCATTAAAAAAGAAAACACACTTTTTTGTTTGTTTGTTTGTTTGTTTGAACATACAGGTCTTTTAAGTAGTTGTCATCATGCCTTTATGGAGGAGGTGTGAGCAGAGATGAGACCAAAAGGCCAGTAGGACAGCCGAGGGAAGGCAGCCCTTGCAGTCTGTGCTCTCCATACTGAAGCCAAGGTAGGCACTCGGCGTGGGCTGTGGGCTGGCTTGAATCCTGCTGCTAGGATGTGGCCTTCCTGACACTAATGTCTGGGATGAAAGAAGGTTTCTGGTGGTTGGCTTGACAGAGTCTGACCACTTTTTTTTTTTTTTTTTTTTTTTTTTTTTTTTTTTTNTTTTTTTGCTAAGAAGAAACAAAACAGTGTGCATGCTGCCAACATGCGCCAAGCCACGTTTCACATCTGCATCATCCCCAGAGCAGCTTCACCTGCACAAACAGATGGACACGTCAGCAAAACCTGCGTCTGAACTGGAAACCAAAAATCTCAAAAACTGCTTGTAAGTCAAAGGCACATCCTGAGGGAAAATGGCCAAGTGGTGGAAGCAGGAACCCCAGGCTGGCTCTGCATTTCCCCTGGGCTCCCCTAGAAGCTTGGTGGCCCCAGGACAGCCAAATCAGATCTAAGTGACAGCTGGTGTCTAAGCATAAATATCAGCTGGTGTGTAAACATGAATATATGGGCACTTCAGAAAAATCCCCTGGAGCTTCTCCTTTCAACCGAGTGGAATAAATCTTCATCCTTCTCAGAAGTAAAATGTTACCATTGTGTACCTCACATAGATGCATAAAAGCACGCTCAAGAGATGGGATGTTTGGATGCATCTGTAATATATGCCATGGACTGTCAGAGGTCAGACTGATGTGACTCCACAATGTATTTATTGTCCTTGTGATGCTGTAGCTATCTGGATCCATGAATGTTGCTTTGGCGGAAACCTGCACTAAGAAATAAGTGAAAACTTTGTGCAAATTGTGCAGGGGTAACCCTGCACATGAGGGAGTGCCTAAGACCAATGCAAAGTCTGTTGGCTGGCCTCTTGGAAGGAGAAGCTTCTCTCTTTATTTATTTTTTCTTTTTTTTTGGTTGGTGTCTTTTTTTTTTCCCACTTTTATTTACTTTTTT
>VXAV01007917.1:0-25252 GCA_013399715.1 Alectura lathami
GAGCCCAAGACATGACCGCTGCAGGTGGGCACCGTGCCACAGCCCAGCTTAACGATGGGGACAGTGGGAGACAGGAATTAATGCCTGAGACAGAAGTTCCAAGGCCTCTTGCTAACAGCTGCTAAGCCCAGTCCAACTTACAAAGGTGGAACCGCAACACGGCGCTCTTTGCTCAGCAGGAACGACGGCATGAACGGGAGGAGAAGCTGCCACCAGAATAACACCACCAGAAGCTTGGGTCTGAATTCTGCAGAGACATATGGTGTCCCAGTAAAAGGCTCCACCCAGCAGTAAATACGGACACAACTCATCCTGAACGTGTCTGACAGTAGGGCCATAAAGTCTGGGAAGCCGAGGACAGAACACATCTGCACTGCAACCCATGTGCTCGACGCCACAAGGCTGGAGACAAATAATCGATCTGCCTTAATGAGGCTGCATCCCCCTGCTGCCACGCAGCCCCCACTTGACAACGCACAGCGAGGTGAAACCAACTCCTCACGCATCAGGAATCACGGGATGCAACCTTATTTTGGCTGTATTCCCGCATCACAGAGGCTCACTCTGCGAAGCCAGTCATGGTATTTTTAATTCAGATGTTACTTGTAAAGCATGCCATCGCTTATCTACAACTTGAATTTAACTAGGGGAGAGGATCTAATCCATCAGCACAAATAGCACTCCAAGGAAACTGAGACAAAGAAATGCTGAGATAAAGGCTGAGCACACACTTGGTACAAAAGTAACTGTTCAGAGCAAGAAAATCCTACTAAATATAAAACAACTTTCCATATTTACGTGCGCACTTACTTCAGTCATCTTCAGTCATTGATTACTAATCAATGTAGGAACAGCCTTACTAACACTACTCCATGCAGCTCTCTTAATGCCACAGGACCGACTAACAGGTGCTCACATGCCTCAAGAGGTTGGAAGAGGGGACTTACTCTCTCGGATCAAGTGCATGTTGTGAATTACTTGTTTTTCTTAGGAATAAGATGATAGAAACCAGGTAACTGGTTAAAAGAAACAATCCACCCTAACCTTGCTGCCTACAGAAAAAGTCTTGCAAAAGCTGTTTTAACATCTGAACCAAGATTTGAACTATGCTGCATGTGCGGTAATGAGAGAATGGGGCTGCATTAATTCCTCCCGCCCCAGCACACCCGAGAGTCACGGGACAGCCATGTCCCAGCTCCCCTCCAGGCACACAGCTGCTATCCCTAGGCAAAAGCACAGCAGCAGGAAGATGCAGCTCTCGGTATACCACCCAAGCCGGTCACAGCCATCCCACCCAGCACAAGCCACGGGACAGTCCTGATGAGCACAGTGTATTGATTACCTTTTTACCCATCCAACACTGTCACACTTCTCACAAAGGAAAGAGCTTATTGATTATAACTGAACCAAAAAAAAACACAACCCAGCTGCTACAAGCTACTACTGATTAATAATAAATCCAACTGACATACAAAGAATTCGCCACCCCATGAAAGCCATGCCTTCAAAGCTTGCATCCAACTTCCATCATGCTCCAACAGCTGAGAAAGTGCCTAGATGGGGACTAACCATTTTTTACATGGTCTGAAATCCTGAAATGTGTGCAAGAAAGCTAAAAACCGCTCAAAAGCCTGTGCCATTTTCACACTGTTAATGAGCCCTGCTCTGTATGGAACACACATCCTTGGTGGGTTCGTGGAGAACATATGCAGGGACTTCTGCCACTGGGATTTCCATAGACAGAACGAGTAAATAACACGCAGTAAGGAACTACGCTGTAGGAGACACTGCCCTAATTTTGACGGCATATGCTTTAATGTACTGTTTGCAACCAGTCAATAAAACCACACAAATCTGTTTGAATATGGAAATGAAAGCATTTCAACGTGAGTTTAATTTTTAAGGTTGTGCCCACACAGCCGCATGTGCTGTTATTAAACCATTGAGAAGAAATATAATTTATTTTAAACAGCCTTTTCAGTATTTTCCCCCCACTGTCCTTACCCTTAAACATTCAGCCAAGTCCATCACAATAATTGCATACATATTCATTAAAACTATGTCGATGTGGAATGAAACATTAATTTGTATAAACATAGCATATACCTAAACACCTCCCCGCTCCCACTACAACTACACCTTACCCGGAAAGGTACAGGATGCCATTCTACCAATTTACTCTGCTGACGATCAGCCAAGAAATAGACACTATCAGCAAAGTGGTGATGTGGTTTAGAGCTCTCCAGATGTACGGGCTGTATTACAAGCGTGTCTCTAGCAGCCATTAGCATTTTAGAGGAAATGCAGATTTGGGAACCTAAGCAAGCCAAAGCTCTACCAGCACAACATGGACTGAATAACTAGAAGGTGAATTTCAGTGGTTAATATTTAACTATAAATTGTCCCATTCTGCCAACTTTGTTAACGTCACTTTTCAGCATAATGACAGCCTCTGGCAAGAGGGTCCACGGTCACAATTTCAATCAACTTCCTTCATCTTTATCTCACAGGTCACCTGCTAGAAACACACGTGCACTACTGCTTCTCTCAGAACAAGACTGACTGCAGCAGAGGCAAAGTGCTCCTCTGAGCCAAGCAGGTCACGCCGCCGCAGCTTCATGCTGTACGAGTCACTATGTTGTATGATCCATCATTGCCTGGGCCTTCCTCCGTGGCTTTGGGGCTGAGCTGCCCTATGCCCTGCAGGTGGGCTGCATCTCTGTCCCTTAGCTGAGGAAATGAACCCCTGGAGCCATCGCCTTCCTGCACCGATCTCAGCAACACAAGCTCCCGCTAGCCACAGCGGCCCTTCACTGTCTCATACAGGTATTGCGATCAGCCGAAATGCGCTCTCTTGACTGGCTGAAGCATTTCTTAGTGGCCCAATTCAAAGCCTACTGAAGCTTTAAAAAAAAAAAAAAAAAAAAGTCTTATTTCAGAAGGCTCCAACTCTGTCCCTCTTCTGCCACAGAAACAAGCGGCAGGTGCCGTGCTGCAAACTGCTCCAAAAACAAAGCACTGACAGTTCTTCACGCTTCTCCCACCAGCAGCACGTTCGCACAGCAATGCCTTCAGCCTGTGAACCCACTGGGAAGACTGCACGCCTCTCGCAAGATCTAGGTCCAGTCCCAGCTAGGTGACTTTTCCAGTCACCCTTGTTTCAAGCCACTGTAGGGTGCGTATAGGCATTAGGTAACTAAATAAATACATATACTTTAGGTATTTACCTCAGACTATCCAGATATGCAAAGGTTTTGGGGTTCTCTACACATTTTCTAGGTAAATAAGTCATGTAATCAGGTGTGAGGGTAGGAATTGAATGACTTGGCCCAAGTTATAGATCAACAAGTAATAATCTGGAGAAGAACTGCCTTCATGCAACCAATTTTCTGATACAGCATCTAGAAAACTCTGTTAAGCACTATAGGGTCATGCCATCACAGAAGCTACTTAAAGTTTGTGGATTGCTCCTTCATCCCCATCCTCCACTGTATCCTCTTTTCCAGAAACTGGATGACACCGGGTAAGCAGGATGGACACTCGGGTTTGCAAAGAATCACCAGATCCGTGCCTGAGGCCTATAAAAGACAAAACTAGACCAGAAATACTCAATGAGGGAAAATCATCATGGCAAAGCAACTGAAGCAAGACTCAAACACGCCTTTGCTGCTGGACAAACCCCATCCAGGTCCAGGCAGAGCAGGCATGGCAAAACCCGACTGCCCACTGCCACAGACACCCAGGGTTGTTGTTTTTTTTTTTTTTTTACCCAAACATGTTTGATCTCTTCAATCGATTTTGCACCCTGTAAAAGTACCTGTAAAAGTTCTATTGCTCTGAATTTAGAATCACACCCAGCTCAGCGTACTTAGTTACTAAGAATACATTTTCATACATGGAATCATGTTGCGTCTGACTGTCCCCACACCAGCTTCACGACTCTCAAACTGTTTTACTCAGTGTGCCTAGCTACGTACAATTACTTGCATTTTCTTTACAACGACCTTTCTGCCTCCCAGTGTCTTCTTAGTTTTGCCTATGCGAGCCTGCAGCAGTCACATAGCCCTTTCTCCTCCTGTCCTGAAGGAAAACAATGCACAGAGTGGCTGATGCAGGAAGGCTAAAGCCTCTGTTTCTATGTCTAGTTACAGACTGCAGCAGAATAATGCCAAAGCCACGCTAAAAGCCAGTCTTCCTTGCGCCTATTAAAATAGTCACAGCTTCGACAGTTTGTCAAAGGAAAGAATTTCACTTGGGCGCTTCAGCGTTTGCAGCCCTTTAAAAAGTCTTCACTATCACTGCTGAGAACATCTGGCTCACACACATCAATAAAACATCAACTGCGGACCAAGAGCTTGCACCACTCGCAGGCATGCACTGCTGCAGACCCCCTGCAGCTGCTGCACATAACCAGCTTTGGACGTGGGCCAGAGCTGTGAAGAACTTCAGTCTGCTCAGCACTGCCAGGCAGACAGCAAAACCAGCCACCAGCTTCTGAATCAGTACCATCTCTTGACAGACAGCAGGTGAGCAGAGCGACTGATGCAAACCGGCACAAAGAACAAGCACTGCACATCTGCCCTTACGTTTTCTTACCTTTCTTACCGTTGGCCCCCTTAAAGCTCCTTCAATCCTCTCAACTCTTACTAGCAAGATTTTTCGAGTGTTCCCTGAAGCATCTGCCACGCCCAGCCCTTATCTTCTCCAAACCTTGGATTTATTTCCCCGCTAATATATTACATTGTAAAATGAATTTCAGCTTTTAACGCCTAACGCTACAGCTACTGGTTTCTGTTTAGAGCAAAGCACTCCATTAAATGCCAAAAAGAGTGGGAAAAAGGCTAATCTACTGCTATTACAGTGAGACATTATTTTCTGTGAAGAAAAGGAGCAGCTCCTTTATCCAGTGATGAATGCAGATTGACCAGTGGTTCAGAGGCCTATCGAGACACTGCTAAAGATAAGAACAAAACAAAGTTACGCTGTGTGAAAGAGGACAGATGGCAGCCACACAGCAGCCATCAAGTCTATTTAAACAGCTAAGTGCTCTTCCTACGCCCATCTCAGCCCCAGACGTGCTGATTCAAAGCCTGGCTCTCATCGCTTGGAGCCCTCTAACCTGAAGCAGGTGCGGAGGTCACGGTTTTTCCTTCCACGCCAACATTTACAAATTCACCCATTCTCCCCGACAAGCGCCAAATAAGCAAAGCTGGGACAGATGCTCCTGCCCAGCAGCGATAAGCTGTGCCTTTGACTCGGAAACACATGTGCAGGAGGCCAGCGCAAAGCAGCAGGGCTCTGAGAAGAGCAGGGGAGCACCCGGTTGGCAACAGTGTGGGGCTCTGAACCAGAGATGAACGGTGTTTCTAATGACTTCATCAACCTTGCTTCAGTAACAATGTTTCAGAATATCTAAATAGTCCCTAAAGTGACAGAAAATACGTCTTCAAGGGATGTCAGAAAGCTAAAAAAAAAACAAACAAAAACGTGGCAGAAAGGCTGTGCTTTATAAACTGAGAGAAACTTCAGGCGAAGGTACACTCCTTTTTCCCCTCAACATTACGGATTTAAATTTTACTTTTCGGTATGCTATACGATTATACATATATATACGTAAGCCAAAGTCATATCTGGTTTCTGAATGAAGCTGACTTGCTCCAGGAATTAGTTTATCTGCAGTACTTCATCCCAACAGAGCTCATAAAAATACTGTTAACTGCAGCATTTCTCCACTGGTAGAGGGGAGAAGAGTTTCATTCAGCATCTCCTCGGCCACTCGGATACTGCTGAAAGGCATTTTATGGGTCAGAACAGTGTTATTACAGGGTTCCTCGTAATACAGAGAGTTCCAGAAAATAAGTGCAAACACCAACAAAATGGAAGTGAACACATGGACAAAAACGCGATGATTTGATGGTACCTCCTTTCCCTAGGTTTCACTGCTTTTCTCCTTGTTCAGTCAGAGGTTGGTTATGTTGGGAAGGAAAATGACAAATATATCACAAAGCTGAATCCATTGCCAAATACCGATGTTCATGCAGAATGAACTTCACTTAACAGATGAAAACAAACAGTTCTGGATTCCACAGACGAGAAGTATTTTGTAGAGCAGTCATGATGCTATCCAGTTGCCATCCAGTTGTAACTGTGGTACCCCTAGTGCTTGAGAAGTCCCTGAAGCAGAACCACAATCACCTGCCAAGTTGCCTACAGAGAATATAAAGCAAGTGCACCAAGTCTCCAGGAGCCCTGTGTTGCATATGGTTAGCAGAAGGCAGAAGCATTTTCCAGCACAACTCACCTTGCAATTGAGAGAGGAGAAAAAAAAAAAAAAAAGATAGAACACATTGCTTTAAGCTCTCAGATCCGTGCAAGCCCACATTGCCCTCAGCAGCACTGCATGATCATGAGCAAAAAAAGTTCCCCACAGATGAATGTTGCTGGTCAGGAACATGGACAGTAGCGTTTGAGCTGTGCTTGAGCAGAGCCCTGCCCCACGCGTCCCCACAGCGTCCCAGCTGGCTGCTGAGGGGCTCCAGACACCTCCCACTGACTTCCTTACCAGAAATAGCTGTAGCAGCACCGCACAGCAGATCACCGTGGGCTGGCACCAGCAGCCACGCCAGATTGCAGCGTACAGTCACATCCACATCAGATCTGGGTTGTCCCTACTACGTGCCCAAGGCCTCAAAATGCATTTTCTTGGCGTGGCCCCTTTTCCCCACAGGTGCCTTTCATCACTGCCAGCCACAGCACAGCGCAACACAGCTGGTTCTTGGTGATACTGCCGGCTCCTCCAAAGCTGCCGCACAGCAGCTCGTATGGGGAACCCGAGCACTGCTCTAAGGCAGGGCTGCAGCGGGCAGCAGGCTTCAGCTACTGACCAGTCTGGGGAGAGAGAGATTCTGGTGCGTGTGGAATGACAGCAAAGCAAACACACAAACAAACAAAAAAACACAAGCTAAGTTTAAGCATTGGTAGATCCTTTAAACATTGGCAAGGCGAAACCGAGTTTCAGGACAAGAACACAGAAAATATCAAGATTCTACCACAACAATAACATGCCTACTCGAAGACTCCAAAGAACCCTTCCCAGCTAGCCCTACAACACTCAGAGCCACGCATGACAGTGCACAAAAACCACTCTGAAGCTCGAAGCCTCTGACTCCCCCACTCTCGGAGCCCTCCTTGGCAAACACTATACAGCACACAGCGGACTGAGCGGGGACTAGGGAGAAGGGCCACAACCCAGGAGCCTCATCATCTTCTTTTGTTTGTAAATATCCTTTGAGCAGTTCTTTCAGGGAGTTATCCTTGGTTTGTACATGGTTTGCAAGAGGCATGGATGCATTACTTGGATCACAGAGCACTGTCTCCGCCCCTTGCGTTCTATAATTTATCACTGCAGTGCTCAAGTTTCTTGCTTGTGTGTAAGGCACACAAGAGTATTCAAGGTTTGTACAGATGCTGGTTAGCGATACTATTGCAAAACTACATTCAGTAGTTTTACACAAGTCTTGAATTTGCCTTTTCAAAATTACTTCCACAAGTATTTCATGAAAGGAAAGACACTAAATGCAACAAACCTAAGAACAGACGCATTCATTTAAATACTCGAGGGCATCCTCAGTATTTTGCAAGAAATTATGCTGCAGTCAGCAATTCTGTCCATTCCTCACAGCTGCTGTTACAAATACTGCCGTTCTCTTTATTAATTACTTAATATCACCACTACAAATAATAGCATCAATTCTCATTTTAATGATTATGAATGCGCTTGGTTGTACTGCAGGAGTACTTCATGGCAACCTCCCAAGGGTGAGGATTCAGTCCTCCTAGGCACTGCGCATCAGTCCAAGGAGAAATGAAGCTCCTGCTCATGTTCCTTTTTTTTTTTTTTTTTTTTTTTTTACCCGCATGCTGCTAAAGCCAAGACTTGCAGACCTCTACTTTCCACTTTCTTCTTGATGCCTGCCTCAAATACGTAACATATACATACACTGCAGGAGTACTTCATGGCGGATGACAGAGCTCCTCGCTGCAGGACATGGCCAGGCGCTCTCTCTAGTGCAAAAACTACATGTCGGTTCAGCACTCTTTGCTCTCTGCTGTGCTACTTACGCAGCAGACCATGCTGTCCCGTGCACACAGGCGTCAGTGATTTGTCGAGGAACATTTCACAGTGACTTGCTGTGGGTTTGTTTCATAACTGCCTTCAGGCCATGGCCATAGCTCAGACACCTAAATGGGGAAGGGGAGGACGTGCCGCTCGCAAGGTCCCTGAGCTGTCACATGTACCTACCCAAACTCAGGTCTATGGTTTCCACCACGAGATGATGTTTGTCAGTACTAAATGCTACAATGCTGAGCAGCACAGTGCTCAGGTCCCTTCAGGCACAGGGATGGAAGTGGCTCAGAATCAGCAGACACAGGCTACTGAGACAACTGGACGATAGCAGAAGTTTTATTCCGACATGTAAATACACAGCTCTGTGGTCTCTCCCCCACTGCTCTCTATTTCTATCTCTAGCCCTCATGAACATCTCCCCCTTGATGATGAAGAGGGTAAAGAACGGCACCTTCTTAAATGTGACTCATTTTCTTCCGGCCAATTAAGGAATACATTTGCATTTTTAAGAACAACTACACACAAAATGTAAGAAAAAGAAAAACTGAATCCAATTTACTAACCACACACACTGAAAAATCACCTTATCACAAGAACCAGGATGACTCAGAAAACAAATGTAAATAGCTTCTGTGATTTAGCACTGACTGACACTCAATGTATTAAAAATAAATTGCCCATGATTTCTCACAAGCTCCATGCTAATGTACTCCGAAAAACGTCACTGAAAAAGCAGCAGCGCATAACTATCTAGAGGCCTCAGTTAGTGGCAAATAATGTAACAAATTGTCCTCTGACCAGGCCAGGGAAAGGAAGTTTATCTGCATCTCCAGCCTTTCGGGGAATGTTCCAGGTTTGCAAAGCGTGAGTCAGCAGCATTGCTGCTCCATAGGATTTTTCCTACCATGCTACCGGCAGCGCTTCTTCCGGCTTTCCCAGCTCTGGCATGCCAGCCTAAGTCTCGATCAGGGAACAGCAACCTTTTATATAAAATGGGGCAGGTGGGTTGATTGCCATTTATTCACCACATTAAAAGCCAACACAGACCCGTATGATCACAGCATAATTATATACAGCAAAGAGCACCACAGGAAGAAAGTATTAAGTTAATGAGTGAAGGTAAGGGAAATCAGTATTTCACTAAATGTATTCTAACGTTTTTGTTGTTCCTACTACTCCATTAACACCAAAACTCCCTTAGTTATTGCAGTCAAGACAGAAGCCACCATTCTAATTCCCATGAAGTTGACGAATACAACTATACTGAGGAGTACATTAAAATCTCACTTTATACAGACAAAATAAGGAAGAGTGGGAGGACACAAGCATGCAAAATGTGTCCAGCAGCCTACAGCCCCTCACCCCAACTGCAGGTCTGCGCCTAATAGTTTCTTCCTCCAACTGGGGCCATATGAGCTGAGCTCATCATTAGTTTCTTTCTCCTCTGGATTTCTGTGCTTTTATGGTTATTTTCCTAACTGGTTACACAGGGTATCCTTCCTAAAGTTACCTAACCAAGGCTCTGCTATTATAATCGACTGTCCCTAACTCTAAATATTTAAACATAGCTTGACAGACAGTGAAGGGTAGGCATATATTTTCCTCTGAGAACTGGAGAACAAAGATGAGATGAGCCCTCTCTTCCCTCAAACAGCAAGAGCACTGATATAAGCTCACCACTTACTAGCTGCCTCTGACCTTCCAGCCTGGCAATACACACAGTGCCAGCCAGACAGCACCCGGAGCAGCTCCAGCACACACTGGGCCCTGCCCAGAGGGCAGCAAAGGGTTACAGAGAAACTGGGATGCTCAGGTGCAAAGGTAACAGGAGATGTGGCAGGGGAGGAGAGGCACAAAAGATGTAACCTCATACAAAACCAACCTTCATCATCAGGACCATGATCCATCAGCTCCACCCTAACCCACAGAAACAATTTTTACATGGATTATGCTCTCCCCAGCTACTAATTTTGAGTCCATTGGCCAGCCTCAGCCTGTTTTGGTGCAGAAGAAGAGAACTGGGCTCCTATAAGCCACATAAGAATAGACATCCAAGTAGATGAGACAGAACCTGCAAGAGACCCCTAACTTCAAAGAAAGCCATGGCACGGGACTCCTATTTGCCACTGAAAACTTTGCCTAGGAGACAGCCCTTCTAATCAGTAAAACCTCCACTGAGAATTCATCATCAGGCACAAGATAAATTAACAGGAAAGTCAGCACCACTAATTCTGATACTAAAAAAAATACTTGTTTCATGTAACCATAAAAAGAAAAAAAGAAAAAAAACACATTAATGCCAGTAGTCTAAACCCAGCCCTGGTGAGAAAACTGAGGGTGTTAAGATCCTGCCTAAAACAGCCATAAAGCAAAACTCCCCCTTACCTCCATTGCATGTGCTGAGCAAAGGGCCATCTACTGAGCACAGTTAAAATCCAGATGACAATCTCGGGCTGGAGGCAGATAGGGGGGCCCAAGCTCGCTGCTGATGCTGCTCCCCACAAGGAGCCCCAGGGATGAACTAACACCACGCGCTGCTTCTGGATGCCTTTGGCGCATTTCGTCACCGTGTCATTCGTTTAAGTGAAGGAGAGTGCCAAGCATCACGTCATTCTGGGCACGTGCCCCAGAGCCCACAAACTCATCTAACACACCTCATTGCCACTGCAAGCTCTGGCTTCTGTTGCCTTTCTGTATCAGCTAACAAAATGTTTTCCTTTTGATATTCCAAGCCATCTTATTCTGCCCCCTATGGCCATGGGATTTGTAAATCTTGTCAATCCACTTTTAATTCTCTTCTATCAAAGTATGTGCCTCATACCTCTACTTCAAGAAAATAGCGCTGTTTGATTTTATTTCTATTTTTGCCAGCACAGCATCTCATTTTCTTCTTTGCAGCCAGAAGGAGCAATTGGTAATGTGCATCTTAAAAGCCTCAAAAGCCTCCTCAAATGAGGAGGTTAAAATGACTGATAAATCAGAGGTGTAAGAAATGTACATGTATTATTTAAAAAACAAACAGATTAAAAAAATCACCCCTGATTTATTAACATAAAGCTCACACCCTTTCTTTGTTTTCAGGAGACCGCAGAGGTCTGATGAGATGCTGTACACAGGAGATAAGAAGCATTCCGCAGAAGACGAAAACCATTCATCCAATCATTGTCAACAATTTTGACTCATTATCCAGTGATACTGTAAAAACTAGGCAGTTCTACACGCCTGCTAACAAAGCCTTCACTTCCATTTGTCAGAGATCCTTCCTTTTCCCTTCCCCAGTGCCGCAGCAAAGCCTTGGAATTTGACATCCAGCCCAGCAAGCAGCAGTAGTCCTTGAGACAGAGTTTGCAAAACATTAATGAAATCAGAATGAGACTGCAGTTTGGCCTGTTGCCCCTGGATAATGGAAGTGAAATTAAAAGTAGAGGGAGGAGAAGGGAGCTACACTTAGCTAGAAACACATCACTGAAAGCATTTTTTTGAGAATTATAGTATTTTATACACTATTTATTTCAGGTTTTTCTATTTCAATGAGTCTGGTGGTAATCACTACCAGGAGGAAAGTGTTAAAAGCAACTAAGGAAAGCTAACAAGTAAAGCATTCCTTTGAAGAATTTTATTTAGGCAGGAAAGCCTATTAGGCAAGAAGATGCCTGCCAAAGACAGAAAGAATACAAGGGCCAAGATAACAGAAGGATGTGTAGAAGAGGAAAATGAGGAAACAGAGTGGTATGTAAGACACCAGGAGGGAAAATATCCTGAAAAATTGACTAAGGCTTTCCCTCCCCTACAAAGAGCACGAACAGCCAGCCTCAGCAATGTATGGCAACTAAGCTGATTATTCGGAACATTTCAGGGATACACTGCTGCTAGCAGCAGCCCACATCCTTGTCCATGCTGAAGTTCTGACTTGGGGTTCCTGCTTGTCTGGGGACCCACCCTGGGCATTTCATGAGACCAGGTTTTCTCACTAAGTTAACATGATTCCTGGTTTTACCCATGCCTGAAATGCAACTGCCTTGCCTACAAACTAAAGACACATTTTGCTTCCTGCCCTACGAACACACATATTACCTTCAGGTCTATCTGCTGAGCTGTAAGTAGGATGACACTTCAGAAGAACAATGCATGAAAACACCTTGTTTGGAAGGCATTGGATAAGAACTGGCACCTAAGAAGTTAATATAAGATGAATGTTATGGAACATTACCTTTCCCTCTCTCCATCAAGGTGGAAAGAACTGGTTTTCAACACTGCCTAGCTTTTTTTTTTTTTTCCTTCCCTTTTTCCCTCTAATGGTTTATTCCCTAAGGGCACAGCCCCACTGCAAACCAATGAGATCAATATTCCTTAACACATCTGACAGTTCAACCCAAGCTAAGTTGCTTAATGTATTTTACTCCGCAGGGGTTTATCCCGCCATTTCCTTTACAACCACAAAGGGTTAACGCAACTAAAGCCAAAAGGTATTAAGGGAAAGAGGATAATAAACTTCTCTTGGGAACTAGCAATGACACTGTCAAAAAATCCCAGCCCATCTGCTTTATTTTGGCATACAGAAATGATTTCTGAAGGTCTGGTATCTCAAAAAGCCATCAGACAGAAGCTCTGCCAGCACTGCCCCGCCCTGCCAGGCTGCTGAGACACTGTGCATAAAGCCCAGAGAGCTGGGCAATACGCATTCCTTGGCAGCAGTGAACAGGTTAAAAGAAGTTTCCCTCCTCCGTGAAAGCAATACAGTACGAAACCAGCACTATGCTTTCTGCTGGCTGCCATAGATTGTACCTGCTCTGAGCAAGGCACCGAGTTTAACCCTGTTCTCACGAGGCTGCAAGCATCTCACCAGCGCTGACACCACCCTTAGAAAGCCCCCACACCCAGTACAAATGGAGATGAGTCTGTACCTCAGTGACACTGAAGCAAGGCAAGCACTCAGGTTTCACCCTTTGGTAGCTGCAGCTGAAAGGACTAACTAAACAGCCAGAGCCTATGTTTACACATCGAAAATAACTTCAGAATGCCTGCCAAAACAATCTGAACATCTACGCAAAGCTGCGACACAGTACAGTTCAGTAAAATGATGAAGAATAACTATTGTTTAAAACTAAATCGAAAAAAAAAAATCCGCAGCAAACAAAGAACAACCCACACCCTGCATCACATGCAACCCCACATTCTCAAAATTGCATTCAAATATAGAGGTGCCCTACCTTTGTGATCTGTGAACAAGCAGATGCCAATCAGTGCGTCACGTCCAAGACGATATGCTGGAGAATCTGTTAAAATAAACCAAAGGCGAGCGGGGGAAAAAAAAAAGAAAAAGAAAATATTTTTGATGAAGAACAATTTCCAGTAATGAGAAAAGTTGGTTTTTTATTCCCCCCATTATACAAAAGCCTAGATGCATTCACAGAAATATCCATACCAGTACCTGTGCATGAAGGAGTGTGTGCTTATGTATTATGTATGCATCAAGCAAATTTATAAGCACAACCACCGAAGTTTATTACCTATACAATTTAATTCATTCAGTGTGCACCGCTACGGAATTTACTCTACAGCAGACTAAACTCAAAAAGCCACAGCATAAAGGTATATCTTGCAAATCCTCAAAAAGCAAACAAGGCTGATATTTAAAAAAAAAAAAAAAAAAAATCATTACCAGCTCATATGCTGCCATACCACAAAAGCCTATCCTCAAATAACTGCTGCATAATCATTCTCCCGGAGCGTCGTTATCCATCGGCTCGCTGCCTATCTCCAGACAGACGCAGTCTGCAAGCCACCAGCTTGTATCTACCATGTGTACGTCAGGAAAAGGAAAACTGCAAATTAGAAGTCGTCCCCGCAGTGGTGAAAAGGAAAAGAGGGTGAGTGGGAGAGGAAGAGGGAGTTCACTGGCCACAGAAATTTCCAGAATGATGACAAACCCGCCAGCTCCGCCATCATCCACTTACAATAGGATGCCGCACCTCGCGGCTGCCTAAGCGGTTTGTCAAGGGGCTTCTGGTATCAACTGCCTGACAGGCATTTTAATTGCATCCAGCCAAGTGTGTCCCCAGGAATCAGGCCTTTAAGCCCATGAATATCATCAACCGGTCCCTTTTGTGCTGCTGCCAAACACACACAAGCACGCCCGGCACACAGGCAGCAGCGCACACGGTTTCCATCGCGATGCCGATCCAAATCCTAGACAGGTTTTACGGACAGTATACGCTGAAAAGGAGGTCTGGAGGGATTTAGCGTTTTCTGCATTACAGATTAGGAGGGTGATTTACTCTCCCCCTTTATTTTTCTATCTAGTGCTTCTGTTCCCGTGTTGCAAGCAGCTCATTTACACTGTCATCTGAGCCTTGCATTTGTTTATCCACACCAAAGGGAAGTAAAAACAGGGAAAACTCCCAAGTGCTGCAGGGAGGAGCAGGGACCCTACAGGACTCACAACACAGGGCAGATGTGCTCACACACACGCTGCTGTGAGGGGTCCAGGCTTACTGCCCTGTGCCTGCCCTGACCTCTCCTATGCGTTTCAAGGCTTCCTTCACAGCAACAGCCACCTGAGCAGGACAAGGGACCAGTGAGCTGTGAAACCACCTGGTGTCTGGGGAGGAGACACAGCACGGCTGGGGAGGGGCAGGGGATGAAGGAATTACAAAGGCTTTGAAAGATGAACTCATTTCTTTCTGAGCTTTGTAATTCTGTAACGAAACATCAGCATAAGCACACAGAGGCTGCTTTTAGCCATGGGACAGTGACGAGAACCCACTGAGATCAACCCCACTGGTAAGCGCTGGAGATGAGCTCAAAGGTCCCTGCAGTGAGACACACAAGCCAATTGGACCCGCTCCCCAGTGTAAGCCGGCGCTTTTCTGTCCCTGCAACAGCAGAGCCCTTGAGAGGGAAGGATGCCCACAGGAGGGAAACACACCTCCCTGCCCCAAAGTTTGGGAGAGGTCCAACAAACCCCATTTTCCTTTGAGAGGGACAAGGGACTTGCAGGAAGGAGCAACAAAACTCATGTGGACTCCCAGGGCTTCTCTCTCTCCCAGAACTTTGGGGGTAGAGGGCTGCAAAGGGAACCAGTTCCCTCCCATCCTCCCTCACAACCACGAGGATATGACTTTTCACACATCCACGAAACTTCACGTCAACAAGAAGTTCCACCCTAGTCACTGCGAACTGATCCTAGCGCCTCAGAAGCGCCTGCCCTGCCCTGACAGCTCCCCCCCCCCCCCCCAAAGCACCACAGCAGTGAGGAGGAGGAGGAGGACGAGGTGGATGGTGGCCCCCCTCAGACAACCTGCATGGGCTAAGGACAGTGATGGAGCAGATACCACATGGCAGCAAAAAGGCCTTCGGAAGGAACGGAAAATCCAAGCAAAAGCAGCACTAGCGCAATTCTTAGACTCTCCTCTGAGAAAGCCTCCTGTGACTCACTGGAGGGGTGCCTGCTCCTGCCAAACCTCCCACTGCAGAGCTCATCCTCTGCAGAAAACAAGGAAACTCTGCTCCTGGCCTCGTCCCGCTCTGCTCCACCATCTCCCAGCTGGTGCTGGCTGCGAGCCCTGCCGCCAAACCTCCACAGCCCCCTTCCACCTGCTGCTCTTCTCCTAGGGCAACCAGCAGTTTGGGGTGTCTCAAAGCCAGCACTGTGGGGCTCGGCAGGTCAAGGGGTAACAAGAAGTCCTGAGAATGCCCAGAAATTTCTCTGAGACATTCCTGACAGATTTTGCATGGTTCACAAGGGACCAACATACGTTGCCAGGCTGCGCACTACGTTCTGGAGCCTACAGTTGAATTTCCAACTGGCCACACAGATTGCCTTCACTCTGCCCATGCAAGCACCTTCCATCTGCCAAAATAGTCCATGGCAAACAGTTCTGTAAGATACCAAAAGTAAGAGACACTCTTAAGAGACACCAGGTTTGTCCTGGCTGCTAGGCCACATGTCTTTTCATATTCTGTAGAGCTCTGTAAAACATTCCTCACATTTCTGACAAGACAAAGGCACAGAAGGAGGCAGTGACGAAGGGCTGATGCAGAAGATGCTGGAGCCCAAAGGATGCTCAGTCCTGTCTGAGACTTAACTCCAGGCTGTCCTGGCCCAGTCAGGAAAGCAGAGGCAGCCACAAAGCAAACTCATTTCATACAGCTCTTGTACCCAACACAGTGAAACTGGAACACCTGTGAGCACAAAGAAAACATGGGCATGCTGACAAACCAAGGCACTGGAAAGGTTTAAACTATGAACACAGTGATACGTAGGATGCAGTTTCTTCACCCTGCCCTCAAATAGGGATAAAGACATTTACGTTTCAGTAAAGGAGCTGGTGAGACTGCTTGAAGCTCAGCGCAAATTCCAAAAGATTCTGCACATTCAGGTGTTTTTTTCTCTTTAATTCTGATGTTCGTTTAGGATAGGGCACTCAGTTTCACTACTGTACTGTAGGAGTGCTTATAAGACCCAACTGCAGTCTGGGTCAGACTGTGCAAGGTGCTGGGCAAGAGACAGTTTCTATTACAACATATTGTTTAAAAGCCAGAACACAAAGGGGGTAGTGGTAGCATCCTCCTCATTTTAAGGATGATGAAAAGAAAGCAGTTAAGGGGCATAGGCTTGCCCAACGCTACACATAGCCTCCACCGCCAAGTCAAGGTGAAAGACCCTCCCAGAACCTGAACCTCAGCTCGTTGCACCCAAATCATGCAGCCAGCCTTTAACTAAGGACCTGGGGGGTTGGATGCCTCTTTTTTAGCAAAAGGCTGGGTGAACATTTTATGCAATGCCTTAAATAGCATCTAATATGATCTGTGACTTAGATTAAAAGGAATAAGGCTGCTGAACAGAAATTGCACCACTCTGGTAAAAATAGCCCTAGAACAAGGAGTTTTCTTTTTAATCCTTATTGTTTTAGCACTTACAACAATGCTGGAGATGGCTGCCTGGTGGAGAGGCTGAGATGAGACAGGGGCTTTTCTAGACTAAGTATTGCCTGCTCTTCTGCAATAAACATCAGAGCACCTATTTCACCAGCCAACTGATGGAGAACCTTGCTTATCTTTGTTCCGTCCCTTGAACAGGAAAAAAAAAATAAAGTCAAAATAGAAGGACAATAGTTAATTCCAGAAGAGCACATGCAGCATGCCACACCAGCTCCTTCACAGGGGCTTCACAGTGAAGAAGCTGGGTCTGGAGGCACTGTCTGCATCTCTATGGTTACTGGTACAGAGAGGATGAAGGCTGGGGAAGAGAAAGAGAAAGCTGCAGTCTGAGGGAGCAGCTTCTGCGGGTAGCAAGGTGCAAAGGATTTCAAGGCAGGCTGGAAAGTTTCACGATGCAGGGTTGGTTTTGGTCTCCTTGTTGTTTTTTCCCCTCCAAAGACCAAGTACGCAACACAGCTGACCTACCCACGTCATGCAGCCAGCCCCTCCAGAGCCTCCTCAGCTGGGTTAATTCCTTCCCATCAGCAGTGCCCTCCGGCTTTGTACCAGGGCACATTCCAGCACCTTCACGGGACCTGCCTGTCCTTCCTCGCAGGCCACAAAGGCACGTCCTGGTGATGCTGCCCTCCCCAGCAGGCAGCCCTCCACACCACGCAGCAGGGCCAGCTGACACAATGCCAGCTCCTGTGCAGCACCAGCACACAAACAAGCCTTCAAAACCCAGGCAAACTACGTCCACTCTTCCCCTTTGTCATCTCAGCTCGTTATTTCTTTTAGAAATGTCAGATGTATATTTTCAGGCACAATCTCTCCTTTGTGAATCCAAGCTGATTCTCCTCAACTAAATAATAGATTTGAAGAATACCTAGAAAGGGATCTCTCATTTCCATTTCGTTCTGTGCTGGCATGTCACTGAAATCACGCTGAAAGATGTGGGATATTCAAATCCTTCCAGGCCTGCTTTTCAGAAATGCCAATGCTGCACAGAAGCTTTGAAGTTGCCAGATAAATACATTCCTGGGTTTTCTTAGAAAATCCTTGAATTTCAGCTAAGCAATCAGTGAGAACAAAAGAGTAAGAAAGAAAAATTAGTGAAAGGTGCTTGTTAGCCCCCAATCCTTGTACCTAGATGTGGTATAGTTGCTAACGACTGCTACAGTGCTACGTTTTGTATAGCCATCCCATAATAAACCAGCAAACAGCCAGCTGGAGGTGAACAACCCAGTCTCAGCACTCACCCAGCCCACTGCTTTGGGGGTGCTAGTGTCAGTGCTGGCTGGGCAAAACTCTCCAGGCTCAAAGCCTATCCACAAGGGAAAAGTAAACCTAGTTTCAGCATGGCAGAAGCAAACCTCGGTCTCAGAGCCACAGAAACACCAGTGAGCTCATCTGGTGCGACCCCACTGGCACAGCCTGATAGTGCCTTGTCACAAACACCGACCCAGAGATTTCTTCACTACCCCTGGAAGATGGTTTCAATTTCCAGCTGATTCCTGCAGCCTGTAATATCAGAAGTAATCAACAACACCAATACCTAAATGAATGACAAACATCTCATGGCTTCTACAAAAATAAGACCCCAAAACCATGCACAAATGTGTACATAACCTCTTTGAAGTCTGCCAGATAACTCCACAGTCAGCACTGCATTACAGGGAGCATCAGAGATCACAGGGGCTAACACAAAGCTCCTGCCATACCGTCCAGAGCCACTGTAGGCAGACAGTCCACAAGAGATCCATTACTCTTTAAAACACATAGGTGAAAGTGGTGAGTTCATTCTTTTATATTTTTGTCTTTAATTCCATTTCCCATAGGAAGATAAATGGTACAGCTTTGCAGTACCAGATAAAACAGTAGCTGCAGTGTTATAGCCACAACAAGGTAGTAAGGGAAATCAGGTTTTCTGCAAAAAATATTTAATAGAATCATAGAATCATTTGAATTGGAAGGGACCTTTAAAGGCCATCTAGTCCAACTCCCCTGCAATGAACAGGGACACCTACAGCTGGATAAGGTTGCCCAGAGCCCCATCCATCCTGACCTTGAAGGTCTCCAGGGAAGAGGCATCCACCACCTCTTTAAGCAACCCGTTCCAGTGCTTCACCATCCTTACTGTAAAGAACTTTTTCCTCATATCCAGGCTAAATCTCTCCTCTCTCAATTTGAACCCATTTCCCCTAGTCCTATCACAACAGACCCTGCTGACGAGTCTGTCCCCTTCTTTCTTGTAGCCCCCCTTAAGATACTGAACGGCCGCTATCAGGTCTCCCTGGAGCCTTCTCTCCTCCAGGCCGAACAGCCCCAACTCTCTCAGCCTGTCCTCACAGGGAAGGTGTTCCACCCCTTGGATCATTTTTGTGGCCCTCCTCTGGACACTCTCCAACAGCTTCATGTCCTTCCTGTGCTGAGCACTCCCTGTCTGGACGCAGCACTCCAGGTGGGGTCTCATCAGCTCAGAGCAGAGGGGCAGGATCACCTCCCTTGACCTGCTGGGCACACTTCTCTGGATGCAGCCCTTTGCTCTTTAGAGTAGTGTGGGTGCACACTGCAGTCAAAATGTAAATGCTAATTAATCCTCCTATCGACCCCAACATGCTGTTCTTCCTACAAAGTCTCCCTCTCACATAGACAAAGTGGAGCCAAATCCCCTGGACACAGCACTGCAGGACTTGGTGTTCATAACTGCCCAGAGCAAAACGGGAGGTGGAAGTTTTGTCAGCCTCTCAGAAACAGGATCCATCAAAGTGTAAACTGAGAGTTATGGGTGTCAGAAAAGGGCAAAGATAGATTGACAAGGTTAAAAACAATGCTGGTGGCATTACAAGCTGACACCAGCTGCTTTCTGTAATTCCAGTTCTCAAAATCCCCCTTTGCTACCTGGCTGCTGGCTCCTAAGCTTCACAGAATCATAGAATGGCTTGGGTTGGATGCTTCCTCCCAGCTCTCTTCTGAGGACCACTTTGTTCTCGCTCCTCCTGTTCCAGATGTTTCCCATTCACTCTCATCACTGCCCTCTCCTCCTTGTGCACCCTCCCTTTCCCTTGCTCCTTCTGACAACCTCCCTCACAATCCCTGCCTCCCCCAACAGGTGAAGGATGCAGTAGTCAAAAGCCTGAACAGCACATGCTGCACAACACCTGTGGAGCACTGCGTTACTTATTCTGCTCGGCTGCATTATTGTCCCTCCGCATCCTTGTCCTGTCTTTAGAGGCATCTCTGCTCTTCCTTCTCTGCCTGCAGAGAAAAGTAGCGCGATTGCCCGCTACACGTCCATGATGCACTGATGCTTAAACCAGGCTCCTAAAGGCTGTAGGACCCAGCCACCAGCTAATGCTGAAAATCATGGCCAACGTTCCCATCACAGCTGTGCCTAGAGCAAGATGCTTTTGCAAGCTCCTAAGGCTTGGCCCCACCAGGTCCAGCCCCCAGTGCCACTGGCCACCAGGGCTCTGGTAGCACAGCCCTGGTCCCAGCGCCTGGCCCTGTGAGACCCTGGCTCACCGAGTGGATCTCAGGCTCACTGAGCGTTTCTCCATGCCATCACACTGACTATGAATACTGCAGTTGCAAACTCTACCACTGCTTCTCATCGCTTCTCTCTCTGGGCCTACAGGTGGGGTGACAAATCAAAAACTTGCTTACAGTAAAACATCATAGCTTCTGTGAAAGAATTTATTAAAATGTCAGTTTGTACTTTTCCTAACCATGTAGTCTAATGGTTTTCAGTTAACTGTCATGTCACACTTTATCACAAAAGTTTTGGCTATTATTCTGTATTACATTTATAAATAAAATCTTAAAAACTCATGATTCATTTGTTGAATCAGATTTTGCATGACATGCAATTAAAATATAACCTCTGAGCTGGCATGGCATTAAATATATATATAAAGCAATGACTGTAACGTAAAAGATACAAGTTGATCTGTTTTGCCTAACCGTGGGTTTTGGAGAGCGTTTCAACTTCAATTCCATTTATATTTAGAGAAATGTGCAAGCAAATGTTTCAGTTCTGTTCAATTCCGTGGGATGCTGGAGAGTAGTGAAACGCAGTACTGAAAATAGAGGTTGTCCTGCAATGGGTCTGTAACTATGAGCCCCCTCAGAGATGAGGCATTTGCTCCTTCATTTTCACAATGCTAATAAAGCAATTGGGAATTCTATCTATTTCTTCAGAGATACCCTTCCCAGCAGCTAAATACAGCCTTCCTAAAATCAGCCAACTAGTTATTTTCTCCCAGGTCCACACGTTCATTTAAGAATCCTAAAAAAAAAACTGGCTAGCTCTAATATCTCACTGCTTTTCCTCGACAGCAAAACCAATGACACAGGCAATAGAAATCGCAGCAACATGTAGTAGCGTGTAGCAGAATTGGTTTGAACAGCTTCTCACTTAGCAGTACTTTATGTAACGGAGGCAGTCAGGCAGAAACCCAGGCAGGAGCTACCAGCAGCCTGGCTGCGCAGAGGGGAAGCCGCTCTGTGCTCTCTAAAGGGGAGATGACAAAAGTCGCCTTATGAGAACACTACTGACCCGCATGGACACTGCTGTGACACCATGCCGCTCTGATGTGACAGCTTATTCCCGCCTTGTATGGGAATCCTGGTCCTCTGCATGGGGACGAGCCTCTCCCATGGCTGCCCTTTGCAGACCGTAGGTTTCTAGTAAAAACAGCCATAATTACGAGCCATTTTGACCTCTAAGACAAAATCCAGCTAAAAAAACCCAAAGCCTTTCCCTACCCACCATGCATTTGGACCAGAGTTTGCATTTTTCAGACAAAGGCAAGGCGGGTGGCAGCGCACACAACGCACGAAGCAGACATCCTCTTGGCAGAGGACCCCTCTGCAAACGGTTTCTTAATGGATTTTGACTGTTGCATTTACTGTGAAACGAACATCGCAGATACTGCCGGCTAATTCATTAGCTACTTGTGATTGACTCTTGCTTTCATCACCATAAAAGCAGATTTCCTGTGGTTAATATAATGATCCTGATTCCCCCTTTGCTTACACACATTAAATAAGCTAGAGCTCCACCGAGCCCACAGCAGTTGCTACATCAAGACCAAGATGGGTTTAATGACTGCAGTCTTGAAGAGTGTAGCTCAAAGGTAGGTTTCATTCCCCTGGCCTCATACCGCTGTCCAGAATGATTTTGAAGCTCTGTACCTGAGAACTGCTCCCCTCCACTACAGCAGGTAGCTGCCTCGAGGGTGAAAAGCAGCAGCAGTTTAACAGTGCTCAGTTACCGTGCACAGGAGCCCGGGGTGCAGGGGGCAAAGCCTGCCACATCCCATTGCTGCTAGTGTGAGGTCTGGGGACCGTAACATTGTTGTAGTCACAGTGGGCTTACCAATGGGCTGGAAGATAAAGTCACTCGGCAAAATGGAATTCTGGATAACCAAAGGACCTTGGAACTTACCTGATGTACCTCAGGGTACATGACCTTCCTTAGATGGAGAGGTGCTTGGATCAATGGCATTTTGGCTGCCAGTAAATTGGGGAGCTTCTCGCGTTGTTTGAACAACTGCTGCAGCAACTCCTGCTACCATTAACCATCCAAACACTGCTTTACAGCACGCTGTACCAGCACAAGGGAAGGACAGTCAGAGACCAACACAACTGCACTAAGCTTTTTAAGAGCCTGAATATCCAAATACATACAAAAAGCAGAGACAAAAGCCACGCAACTTAGGGACAGCAAAAGCACAGGAACATGACCGGAAAAGCAAAGAACCAAGATGAATTACAGTTAGCAAGGAGCATAAAATGCAACAAAAAAAAGGCTCAATATGATCTGAAAAGACAACAGGGCCAGTCATGGTTCAACAGAGAGACACAGCAGAGATGATGCACAGAAGAGTAGGATGCAACATATTCAACATTTGCCTCAATTTTCACAAATAAAATCAAGGATGGTAAGCAAGGACTGTATGCAATTAATTTTAAAAAGAAACAGAACCTCGGGTCACAATGGCTAACAGCAGCGCATGGAACAGTCAAAACAAGCTAGACAGAGTTCATCAAATTTTGCAAGTCCTTCCTGACTCAAAAAGAGCATTTACGGTTTCAGAGCAGGTCCCAGAGACCAAACATTGCACCTGCTCCTAAAAGAAGCTATGGGAGATGACAAACCAGTCAGCTTAACCACAGCTTCACAAAAAAATTTGGCACAAATACAAACAAGCAATTTATAAGCACCTACAGGACAGGAGAAGAACTGAAAAACTACTGCTTGCAGCGTTGGTTTATCTTTATCAAGTCCACGCAAACTGATCCCATTTTCTCCTAGGTTTGCATTAATAAAGTTTGGTTTTGACCCCAAGCTGGGCTGAACTTGTCACACTTAGGAAAAGATCTCCCACATCTAAAAGCAGGAAATAAGAAAAGAAAGAGACAGAACAGCATATTGAGAGACAAGATCTCAAACACATAGCTAGACAAACAGGGAGCAAGTAGCTAGGCAGGAGCATGGCAGGAAAAGGCCTTGTGTGGGCAAAAAAAGCCAAATCACAGTTTTACTTCTCCTAATGGGAATGCTGTCCCTAAAACACTGGGATAATTATTCCTTTTTCTTTGTTGGTGGTGATGTCTCAGCAGGAGAAGTGCCAAAATTTGGGTCTTGCATACTGAGAAAGATATTGGCCAAGTAAGGAGAGACCAGATATAAGAGGGAGAGTTTGGGAAAACATTCTTCTAACCTTTTCTCTTGAAGTACAGGTTTCAAGGTATGTTTCACTAAAGCTCAGAAAATCAGATTAATAAAAATCTCCCAAAGTATAAGTTCTGAAGATAAAGTGAGCAAGCAACTTCATTGTAAATCAATTTGGGGTGGGGGGTGTAAAAAAATTCACTCTGCTAACTAAAAACACAGAAGTTTTGGTGAAGCATTAAAAAAAAAAAAAAAAACAAAGTGGTACTGAGGAAGATCAAACTACCATACCTCACTTACTACATACTTAATTTTATACAAAGAGCAGCTGGGACAGGATCCCCAGTGTTAAGACTGCTCCCACAAGAGCAACAGGGTCTCCCTGGGGAGCAGCCAGGTGTTACAAGCCCTGCAGCTCTTCCACATGAATGCCAGGTACTGCTGCCCGCTCTGCTGCTTGAACGCCTCAGGAGGGCTGGGAGCAAGCAGCTGTGGTGGGCTGCTGACCTGCCATCCCCCAGGCTTCTTGCTGGTCCCCAGGGTGGGACAGGTCCAGGTGAAGCTGCTTGCCCACGTGTTAACTCCACAGCAGAGACTGAAGGATGCAGCTGCTCCCAGCTTTTGCAGGGAGGCTCCCTACCTCATTTTATAAAGGTTTGGAACCCAAGTCAGCCTTTGGGGCATGACAACTCTTACGTTTGAGCAAAAAGCCCAAGCACAATACTATCAAAAAAGAGTGCAGAAGGAAAGAAGAGGAGAGAATAAGTGGAATAACAAACACACATTTGCTCCAAGGTTCTCTCTGCACCAATTGGCAAAAAGAATGCATCTGAATCATTAATAATTGAAGGAAGTTGAAGACAAAGGCATTTTCAGCCAACGTTAGACAAAGGGATGAAAGAGGGCTGTAATGAGAATTCCGATGATGGTATCATTTGCGGGGGGATGCTGGGAAGGAGAGCATTATACTTAAAAGAAATGGTTCCTTTGTAAAATGAGAGCGAGCATTCTCATTAACTAACGCAGATAGACACATCTGAAAGGCCTTATTCAACCGATGGTGTCACTGAACACCCTTTTGGGCACAAGCTCTCCACTAATCAAATTAAACAAGCATATGAGACTGTTGCAGCAAATATAAAGTGCCACTTGTTTATATATTTTAGCCTCATAAATCATTAAGGGATGAATATTAACAAGCACCCCGTGCGCTTGTTTCTTAGCTCTGCTGATTCTCGGCATGTAGCTGATGGAAGAAAGGCCAGCTTGAGCTTTCTGTGCTCTTTGAAGCCAGCCCCATAGCCCAAGTTAGGCCCAAATCTACAGCACAGCGCCGGGCAGCTGTTCCCAGGAGCTGCATCTTGGACAAAGGAAATTCCATGGTACCTCTGGAGGCCAGCAGCAGTGGTGTCAGACACCTTCACATCTGCCTCTGGTACTGCACAGGACAGTTTCTGAGGAACCAAACCATGCAAAAACACAGACAGTTGGGGGGGGGGGGGGACTGTATTTCACATAGCTCC
>VXAV01007917.1:25282-41110 GCA_013399715.1 Alectura lathami
CCATGCAAAAACACAGACAGTTGGGGGGGGGGCGGGATGTTCATTCTACTGGCTCACTGTTATATTTTGAGGGAAAGATGTCATGAAAACTCACTAAGAATGAAATGTATTGCCTTCATCATACAGAGTAAAACCTCTAACTTTAAAAACGCTACAATCAGATAAACTTCCTAGGAGAAGGGAAGGAAAAACACTGCACCGTCTGTAGGAAGAACAACTTCAAGTTGCCATGAACCAAACACACTGTCAGGCTAACCGTCTCCAAAATAACTGGCTATCCTCAACTTTCCAAGCCTGAGGAATACAGCAGTGCAAACCACAGAGTCCACTCCAGAATTACACTCTCCATCATCACCCACCACAGCTGAAGTGGTGGGAAATGACCAGTCAGGCCTACCCTATTGCTCTACAAGAAGTTGACAGAAAACACAACAGAGCACCATGTAACAGTGCAACCTGCCTGCAACCCCAAACAAACCAAAGCAGCCACCAGCAGGAGGGTCCCAACTCCACGTGAAGATCGTATTTGCTGCCCTACGAGGCCTGCTGGAGCCACCTTCTCTCCCCTGGATACCTTCCCTCCCTTTAACTACTGGAGATGGCTAACATGCAGAGTCAACTTCACAACTCCTGCCTTTTGGGTTCCACATTACTTTATTGCGTTTCCCTGGGCTTTCTCACTTTCCAAACCCTGCTGTGAGCCCGGGAACACCTCAGTGGCTTGGCAGTTCTGCAGCAAGCAGGGAGGCAGTGACAGGTACCAGCCAGCCCAGGCAGCCGCCCCAAGGTGCGCACAGACCATGTCAGCCCAGACAGGACACCTAAACCTGCACAGCTTAAGTACATTAAACCTGGGATTCACCTAATTCAATGGCAGCCCTGATTCATACCACTTGCAAATTGCCTAATATTTGGTACTGCTCTCACTAATCATTTTTAATTGCTCCCCAGTCAATGCAAACCAAAAACCTCAGAACTTGGGACAACTGGCAACTCCCTTCTTCAACGTTTTGTTGTGCTACAAATTACCTGAGCTTTAACCACTACAATGCTGGGAAACACACCTCTTCCAGCCCTTTTTCTTCCCTCGGCAGATTATTTGCTGATACTTCTTGCTGGATTTAGGCTGCTTCCAGTCGCTGATCCCCTCAGTCCTTCAGGAGGGGCCCTAACAAAACCATCCTTCTCAAAACAGATTTTCCTCCTGCTGTTATATTCACCACTGTTATATTCAATGGTCTCTGCACCGTTCTCTTCTCTCGCTGCTCCTGAGGGCAGAGGTCAACGTTACAGAGGCAAATGACGTTAGGAGTACATGCCAAGGTTCAGTGAAAGGCACTGACAGGACAAAAAGGCTTTCTTTTTTTCCCCTTACACCCTTTGCAGGGGTTTAGGATATCTTCTCAGAAAAACGACACACTTCATATGCCCCACCTGCTGACAGGCAGACCAGCTGATTCTTGCCTCACAGCTTCCCAAATTCCAAAATGCTCTGCTACTCTCGAGGAGTTTAACAGTTTGGATTCAAACTGCTGCCAAACCTTCACTGGGGCTGCCGCTGGGGCAATCAAAATGGAGCAGTGTTTTCTCTCCACTTTCCCCACCTAATCTCAAAGCCTTTTTCCCTGTCTCTTCCCATCCCCTTGAACAAGAGAGAAGCCACATGGAAGAGCCTTCTCTATATAAAGCTGTATTTTATTAATAACCATACACTCATACATATGTTCAGACTGACTCCAGCATATAGCCAAGACAGAAATAACTGAACACTGATTTATTTTTTATGGCTTGGTAAAAAATAATTTTACACTTCAGTAAGTTCAAAAACAAGTCACTACAACTGGCAAATGCCTTGTGCCCTTCAACATGCACTCTGATGAGCAGAAGGCAGCGTGCAAACGGCAGGTATCACTCAGAGACAGAAGTCTCCAGACAGCATGTCCCTAATATCCATGCACTGAGCAGGTGTTTCCATCTGATGGAAAACTCAGAGAACAAGATGAGCTAAAAAGCTTAAGGGATTTTTTTTCTTGCTATCTCATTTTGTTTTCAGCTGCTCCACATGTTGCTGTTTAATTTGTGTGGCTCAAGGTTTTGCCCCTTTAAAAGGCCAAAAGAATCTCCCTGTCCTGGACTAACCTTTCCCCCTAGATATACCAGCTGATACTTATCTGCACTGCCCAGCCAGCTACAAACATTTTCCTTCCAAAGCCCAGGAAGACTATTCAGGAGTGAAAGCCAGCGTGAGGCTCTGCACAAACACCTGCTAAGAAACAAATGAGTGAAAGGAGACCACATGCAGGTGGGAGTGGGAGAGATGCCGGAATGGGCAAAGCAGCCCGCTGGACCCAGAGGTGAGAGCCCAGCCCAGCTCCTGTGTCCCACCCTGATTTCCAGGAACAGGCTGAGGAAAGCTTTCCTGTAATGCACCTTTTTGTTTGTTTGTTTTGCCAAGTTGGTTGACCTTTCTTACTCACTAGATAAGGTCACACTACCCAATGTACATAGCCCCAGTGCCCCAGGTACTGCAGCTGCTTGCAGCAAGCTTATCTGCTGCACAGCAAACAGATGATGCTGACAGGCAACATCTGCCAGCAGGACGATAGAGCAGTGTCTCGGCTGGGACCTGTTGATTTTCAGCTGGCACTTCATGACACAGGAATCCTCTGGGGACAGCAAAGTGGCTCAGCTGCTACAAGACACCTCCTCATACCACCTTGTACTGCATGCAGCAGGATAGAAAGCAAAAAGGATGCAGACAGAAAATGTACAGCAAGTGGCCCTCCAGGCAAACCTCTCCCCCAGCAAGCTCCCAGCAGGAGCAGAGGCACCAAAGGCAAGGCCCAGCGCTCGCCAGCACAGGCTAGCTGGTGCAAAGCCCAAGCTGACAAACAGGCTTATTCATTTGCTGGCTGTTTATTATGTATAAGCACTGCGCCATCTGCTTTATTCCATCCTTTAAAAGGCTGTAGCAGCAAGGGAAGGCAGCCTGCTTGCCATCCTCCTGCTGCTGCACGCCGGGTGCCCTGTGCAGAGGGGAGGCTGCTGATGAAGCAGGGGAAGGGAAGCAGAGAGCTCACCACACAACCTGGTGACTTGGGGTCTCATCCTGGCACTACCACCGAGGGGGTGCCGGCCACTGTAGAGCCGGGAGTGATGTGGGATTCCAGGCTATGCTTAGGAGAACAACAACTAACTGAGTGCAACACTGCTTGAGCCACTCACTAGCGCACAGCCCTCAGCCATACGGCTGCTCAGGGAGACTGTCTGGGCAAGAAGAGGGGACTCGCAGTCCTGTAGCTTTGCAGGGCCAGTCCTCCTTCACAGAGTTCTTCTTCTATAAGGGTCATTCCTTGGCTGAAGGCAAACTGCCTTGGTGTCGAAAGCATGGAGTAAGATTGAGGCCCAGGTCTCTGAAGAAGTTTGTTTACTGATTTTAGGGCAGCTACAACCTCAGGGACACAGCAACCTCAGAAAGGGTGATTTGAGGCTGCCACCAAACGCTAAGCTGCAAGCTACAGGACTGTTCATCTGACGTGCACATCTCCCAGTGTTTAGGGGATCCCAATATTAGATCAGTCACTCACATCCCATCCCACCATTGCTTACTGCATTCTCTCCCCCGCACACCCCTTCAGAGGAGCTGGTAAAGCCTCAGTGCAGCCCTGTGGAATCAAGTGCTAGAGAACTCCATAGATTTATAAATGTATGTACATACACACACACACACCACATAACTGTGAAACACCCCATCTGCTCACGTTACGACACTAAATGCATGCAATTAACTGAACTGAAATGGCATAAGGATCTGGATCAGTCAGTGGCTTTTTCCCCAACTCCCACTATTCCCACCTTCCTCTCACCCTAACATATGGAATGCCATATGAATTACTGAATGGATCAAGCTAAAATTGGAGCCTGTAAATCTATTTTTAATGCAGATTACGGGGGGATATTGTCAGTCCATAGTGCAGCATTGTTTGCCTTACAAGCTTGGTCTGTCACTACTTCTGGGAAGCCCCACTTCCAGTGCTGACAACGGCTCTCCAAACTTTCCAATATTTTCTGAATTAGATCTCCTTTTCCTTCCAAGTTACCTGGCAGGAACTCTGCAGGAGCGGCAGCTCAGGTAAGAGTTAGCGCAGAGTTAGTTTCTGCATGTTCTTGCTCCCAGTACAAACTGGGAAGGTGTTGCCTTTCCAGCCACTTGCTGAAAGCCTCTCCACCCCAAGAAGCCACAACACCACCGTCAAAATCTTAGCAGAAGAAATCAGAAGAGCAACCTGCTTCATTTATGTGCTGATAATTAAATCCCAAGGCAAAGCTAGGACGAGTCACAGCAAAAAACCAGCTGCAGACGCAAAGCCTCTTTAAAAGTTCCCGGCAAGCTCTGTTACGTATTTTAAAGTCAAGGCATGGCAGGTTGACCAGGTTGTTATTAGCTCTGAGCAGCCCATACATCACTTTTAGCATACATTACCAGAAAACGCAATGGTTATCAAGAACTGCATTTTCTCCTACCCGTGAAAATCAATTAAACCATTGCCAATCTCATCTCTATAGCCAAGTGCATCATCAGCAACACAGAGTCAATCCAAAACCAGTATCATATAAAGACTCCAGCTGAGGCAATATGAACTTAGAGGGAACATCAAGTGCCAAAAGAGTATGATTTCTGGACAGCAGCTTTCTTTTTTAAAACAAACAAACAACAAAAACCCTACACAGGCTCATCAGAATCCAGCTCTGCAGGAAGCATTTTCTCCCACAGTGAATTTAACCACTGAAAGAAAAGCAGCTCACACACGTACACGGCCAGGTGAATACATCATTTGTAACTGATCCCAGAAATGATGCTCACATTTGTGTACTAGATTTTACCTGAGAAGATGCAGGTGCTGTCTGGGTAAACCAGGAGGCTGGGAACAATCCAGCATTTCCAGCTCTGGCTGGAGTGGAGATGGACGAGCCAGTGGCTCACAGAGTTCCCAGTGGCTGGGGAAGTGATGCTGGGTGCACTGAAGCAGCTTTAAAAGTGTTTAACAAAGCAGAAACTGGAACTGATGTGTCACAAAACACTATCAATTACCATGAAACTGTTACTTCATTTTCATGTATAACAAATCTAAGCTTGCCTCTTCAGGGTACCACCATTTCCTAAGTAGAGGCAGCTCAGATCCTCACACAAGTGTTTTCACAGATGTCTGCTTTTCCCTCAATGAAAAATAAATCCCCAGCCATTCCTTCCTGGTTACTCTCTGCAGGACTCAAACTTTTGAAATGCTCTCATGTCTTTCCCTGGGATTCTGAAATGTGCTGGCAAGGCTCTGCCTTCCTGTTGCATATCTGCAGATCAGACTTTCACCCTTCACATACAAACGCTCTGTCCTCTCACCACTCTGTGCCATAGGCATTTTATTTTACATTCCCCAATGTAATCACAGATCAAATGACCTGAAGGCTTTTTAAAGCAGTGCTAGGATGTGACATGGATTAGGCACCTGGAGAGGAACAGAGAGACCTTGTGCTCCCACAGAAGCTGCCTTCTCTTTGGAATGGATCATATAATAAAGCAGGTCCCTACTCCTGCTCCTCCACCCCAGGAGCTAGGGACAAACAGGTGGGCCCATACTTACGATCAATGTGTCTACAGTAGACTGGGAGGGCAGCCCAAGCTGGGAGCCAACCCACAGGAAAAGGCAGCCGTGGGGAAGCAACAGGGCTCAGGAGAGGCAGTGTGCAGGACATGAAGCCCAAGGAGACATGAGCCCGGTCTCTGTGGCCAGGCCACCATCCTCACTCAGAGCAGTGCCTCACGTCTCAGCAGAGCCCTTGGTCTGCAGAAGCTTCCCCAGCCCATATGTTACTTTGGCTGAAAGTGTGATATGCTACTCCTTTGCTAAGGGAAGAGGAAGAGGGGCAGGAGAAGGGGGGCAGATGAATTCAGAAGCTCTTGGCAGCCTCGAAAATAAAGGCAGAAGTTTATGTAGAGCAGGCCTATGCTGCCAGATGAAGTCACAAGTGGCTCAGTTCAGATCTGAGTCTTTTTATTATTGTTATTGTTATTATTATTAGCATTTGGCAAAAGGATCCAGGAAATACCTTGCTGGTGATGTCTGCTTCTCCCAGCACGAGTCTGTTAGGAATGCTGAACGGCTTACCCTGGAAAAGGGAGAACCACGCTATTTCTGAGCCTTCGACTTATACTGCCATTGATCTAAGCCACATTGCAACAATTTCATTTTATTATCGTTTTTAAAGAAGTTAATACAACAAGAGCAAACGTTCCCAAGAATACTTTTCTTTTCCTCCTCTGCTATTAATTGGACATGGTCTCACTGTGAGGGGGAGATTTCCAAATGCACAGACTTTGGTTGAATTTAACAGAAAAATACCTCTGTTCATTTTAAAGCCTTATAAAGACAAAGAATCTGAAGGAATCCTGTCTTTCAGATAAGTAAATACAGAACCAGAATGCACCGGTTCATCTGAAAAGTGAAATACATGGTCCTATTGCAGGATATAAATAACTCCCAGCCAAGTCAACGTGAATGACTTGCTCCCTGCTGCAGCAGAGCGTATGGTCTGACAGGGGAACTGCTTGTGAAGCAACCTGTTTTTAACTTCTGGGCAAAGAAGTTTAAGCTTAAGGAGGATGAAAAATTCTGTATGTTACTTACAGAAACAGGCCCAGTTTAGCAACATATAAAACATGCTTTGAATTCATAGAATACTAAACAAGCCTCCTACAAGGCTTTTGCTTGAAGTAAAAGCCAGAAATACAGATTTCTGTCACAGACTATAGCCCTCCATCTCTTTGCTGCTTCAGGTCAGATTAAATACTGCAGTTTCCTAGAAAGCTAAAATCAATTTTACTTAAAGGGACCCTTAAACACTGACACGCAGCTCTGCATGAAGTTCTTCTTCCTCTCCAGGATGCAGCCATGAAGAGCCACGTGCCACTTCCAGGAGACTCAAAACAGCATTTCCTCACACAGGGCTGGCGGACCAAATGATTACCTCCATCACATGACATAAAAGCAAATCTGGGCACTTCTGGGTGGGCGACAGGACCAGACTGCTCCATTTCTGTATGGTGATCTTTCTTCAGAGCAGAAGCAAGCTCCACACTTACATTTCACCCAGTTGCAACACGGTCCCATTTGCACAAACACAGCAGCATTTTGTATTCTTACGAGCAAAGCAAGCTTCTGAGGTCAAGCAACCTTTAATCCAACAGCCTGGCACCAATATCATGAATGAACATGATAAATATTCAGATACATATAATCAGTGCGAATGTTTCCCTTGCATGCTGTTGGAAAACCAGGACTTGGATGTCCTTTGTTTGAAAGCACATCGCTTCTGTCACCTCAAGTGTCGGTGGGCCTCGAGCTGCTTGCACTGGTTGCCACCTACCCCACCTGGACGGGATGCCAGCACATTACACTCACCGCTTGGAATACACTAACGTTCAGTTGAACTGGCTCTTCCATGCCTGTTCTAATTTGCAAAAATGTGTTACCTGTCCCCCCTAACTGCTTGCTAAAAGCTGTGGACAGCTTACATCACTACGTAAAAGACTGCTTCGTAGCGCATTGGATTACTGAAGGAACAAGCTCCTTCAAGAATAACACCTAGGAGTTTAAATGCAACGTTAACCTTCTGAAAACTGTCGTTACTGAAGAAGTGTAGCAGATGCAAACAACAAAGCCTGGGAGTAAGAAACTTGACATACACTTCTTATGAAAGGTATCTGAAACAGTTTCTGAAGTATTCAGTATAAATAGCAGCTTCAGAAGCAGCCCCTATCCATGAACATTTCAGACAGCTCCATTATTTCAGAGCCAGCATCACGTGCTTTACAAGGCTACATGCCTGAATCAGCTCTGTGCTAATTCATTGTCCTTCCCTCTTGCACTATACCATGAACTCTTGATGCAAACACAGCTCTGGTAAGCAGCCATCTATAGGTTGCTATTTCACATCTTGGCCTCGCCCACTTATTTTCTTACAGCAGTGGCTGGCAGAAACAGCAGGTGCGGGCTCTGTACTGCAGCAGGAATTGCCAGATTCATAGTCGCTACCCAAACAAACGAGAAGCCAGTGAACAGACCAGGGAACTTGGTGCATTATAGTTACTACCATGTTACGTGCATCTCATAGTTCGGAGAAAGGTAGAACTCAAATCACAGCATCTACCCAGCTCTTCAAGAACTGTGCCTGATGGCGTGGGGCCATCAGGGATAAATTCCCACCCAAACAGCAAACTAACATAGAGCACCAGGTACCCTGCACACTTCAGTAGTCACTGTGTTGTGACACTAATTGCTGTTAAATCATCACTGCTGTATCTCCACAGTACACTGAGGTATGTTTACATGTATACACAAAACCCAAATATCTATAGCTTTGTAGGCTGCTGCAGAAGTCCTAATGCCTGAATCTGGGTACGTTTGCTATATAGCAAAACAGGTGCTGCACTCATGGTGTGGAAAAACAAAGCTGTCAATGGCAACCAGGGGCTCATTCATTTACATGCCACCAGAACAGGTGTCACCCTGCGTGACGAGCAGCAGGACAGCCATCTTCCACAGAAGGCCAGGATGGCACAAAGCACCACATGTCCTCCAAATTAAATGCAGTTCTGCCCCTTTTTCAGCTCTTCCCTTTCAACCTCTCATTGTCCCTCTAAGCTGATACAGGAAAACTCCAGTTTGACAGAACCACAGGGCAAGGACGCAACCATGTTACTCACAATCCAGAAAAGCTGTCTTCTGAATTAGAAGCAGTCAAAGGCTGAATTCTTCAAGGCAACTTGCTCCAAATACTTGATGTGGCTGGGGATAAAGCTGACAGGTCAGAAAAAAGGCTCAGATTTAAGCAATCAATTGCTGAGCCACTGAACCGAATACAACTGCAGATAGGACTCCAGAATATCACTAGACATGCTTTGTTTTAATTTGCACAGCAGCAGTCTCCCCCTCCTCACCTGTGCTATGCAGATGTAGTTGAGGTCAGCAGAGCTGTCTAAGCTGATGCATCCCCCCTGCAAACACCCCAGACTGATGGCCATTTCTCTGTCAGCATTATTTGCTGTTCATTCACTTGGCCTATCTGCTTTGCTGCAGCAATGAAAACCCTACTTCAGTAAAGCATGACCTGCATGGAAAGACTGAATCACCATGAGTTAAGTTTGGAGAAAACTAAGATATATGTATTGTAGGCAAACATTTCAAGATCGCAGTGCACTGCAGGGAATGTATGCAGCAGATATGAAAAATAAGTCTATCAAAGCAACAGAACCTAGGTCGTTATGGCAAGAAACTTCCTATCAGTAAGGACAGTGAATCAAAATGAAGCAGCATGAGCTGTAGTGTATATGCTGCATCCCTGAGTTACAGCCAGGGAAAAGGAGCACCAGCTCTAGCTCCTGGCTAACCAACCTCCTTCACCCAACCAAATACTTTTACCTGGGATTTTGGCAGCTCCCAACATGGCTGCTTCTCCCCCCTATTAACTGTGATTTTCAATTTCGTACACCATCATTTCATCCTGCTACGTTTCCTCTGAGCTAATATCCTGCTGCTAGGGGCAGCAAAGAGCCTTTCTGCTGGCTTTAAACCTTCCATCTTCTGTGATGTGCAGTGCACCGTGGGGTGCACACTGCTAAACCGCAGAAAGTTTTAATTCAGAAGCAGCTCCACAAACACCTTCTGGGCACTAGCTGGGCCATTTGGTGAGACAAAGCAGCCGAGGAAAGCATGAGAAAACCACTTTGCGTATGCCATAAAAAGACAGATCATTTCTTCAAGCAACGGGGTGCTATTAGATGACAAAGCCTGCGCTGCTTGTCTGCAGTCAATGCAGTCAAAGGGCCGGCTATGGCTCTGTGCCGACTTCACCACAGCAGGAAGCAGCCTGGCCCTGGCCGTGGGGAAAAACCGCCACGCTGTCCTTCGGTGCCCACAGGGGATGCTGAGAGGGTGACATGAGACGGCCCATCAGTCCCCGAATTGCCGCCTTATGTAAGGCGCTTCACCCGCCGGACAGAGCAGCCCTGTGATGTGCCGGTGTCCTGTCCAGCCCTCCTCCCTGCACAGAGTTTAATGAAGCTGTTTTCGAGCAAGGTTAGGAGGAAAACAATCATCTTTTTGATTTGTATGAACACTGAGAGTAACTGAGCAGGGTAAGGAGGAGTGGGCACGAGGGAAAGAGGGAAAGCCTTTTCCCCTCTCCTGCATGTAGCTCTGACATTAGAAGTACTGCTAAAGATACAGTGTCTGAACTGGAAAAACATAAAAAGGAAGAGCAAGAATTAAAGCATTCACAAAACCTTTCAGCCTTTTCCCTTGACCCTTAAAGGAGGCTGCTTGGGTTTTGCCACTCCAGCCTCCAAAATCAAAGAGCAATTGCAATAAAACCAAATTTTTTTGTCCAACCACAAGATTTTTCTTTCCTGAGATGCCCAATACCAGGCCGACATGAAAAATGGTCTTGCAGGAAACATTACATTCACGATTTGCTCAGAGGGGAAGAACTTAGTTTGCCTCCATCACAGCAAGGCTAGGCGCAGCTCACATGTCTCATCAGCAGGACCCAGAAAACCACAGAACAGCCAAGCCAACTAGTGATGGTACTCAACTGCCCTGCAGAAAGGATCCTCTCCTCCAACACCGTGTTCCGCACCACCTCTTGGCAACCACAGCTTCTCCCATTCTTGTGCTCTCACCTGTACTGCTCTGCAGAGGAACAGTCCCCACCCTGGTGGGCTCAGCCCCACGTGCTGCCATCCTACCCCCACCCCGCACCTTGCACGTGCTTTGTCTGGGCGACTCACGCAGCACGACCTGCCGGCAGCATGCTGAAGAGCTCGCCTTGGTCCTTCTCTTCGCCCAGAAGGAAGTGCACCTTCCCAGCTATGCATGCATTGCTTCTTACGCACAACAGCACTCCACCTGAGCACTTCTGTGCTCATGTTTATGGTAGGTTACACTGATTTAGGTGATTATTATTATGTCTTATTTTGATTACAACAGCATTCAGGAAACAGCTGAGAATGGGGCTGCGATGTACCAGGTACTGCACAACATTCAGCAAGATTATTTATATGGACGTGTAGGTGTTGTACAGTATCAATGTTTTTATGTAAAATCAGCAGTAAAAGCACATCTCTGGCAAATTTCGTATCAACTCCAGGAGCCATTTTTTCACAGGGTAAAAATGCTCCTTTGCATGAAGTTATATCCACCTGTTTTCACTTGGTGGGAACTTGTGTGACAGAAAAGATTGTAGGTTTTAAAGCTGCTGGTATTGCTGAGAGATGGGGGAGCATTCTGCAAAGGGAAGATCTCCATCCCAAACAGTTAGCTGTCTTAGTCATCATTAGATACCAAGAAGGAAAAACAAACTTCCTTGGCTTATAAGATATAAAAGTTTCTCTAAATAACCATCTGATTCAAAGACTGCTACTCAGCTGCCTCGGCTTCCTCTTAATGTAGTTTTTATTATTTTAAATGTCTTAGGCTAGAAGACAAAATCCTAAGTGTGCCAGAGGGTCAGCATTTCATATCAGGATTTGGTGGGGTGGTTTTTTTTTTTTTTTTTCATTCCTTTCTTTACTTTCTCTCTTTTTAAACACAAGTAAAACAATGTGCACAATTCTGTTCACTTTGCCTATCTGCTTTGTTAACACCTGCAAATAAACTGAAAGTTAAGTACCCTAGGGCACTTGTCATCAATTTCAAAACTGTTGTAAGGGATGATTAATAAATATGATTCTGAGTGGAAAGACTCCCTATTGTACCATTTTTTGAACTGTCTCTGGAAATGATAAGGATTATTCACAATCCCAAAGGGATGGGCTATCTGGGAAACTCTGTCCTGTTTCCCGCCTATACTAGCTTTATACTCAAGCCAGTTTTTGTTTTAATACTGACTGAATTACCCAAACTCTTTTTATGTTATGCATATACCTACATAAATGGGAAAAAATAAAATGGGAAAAAAAAATAAAAATCACACTTCCTGGTGATTTATTTCCATGGTAAAACATGAAAAAGCCAAAATGCAACAGTGATTCTTGTAGCTGCTGAGCACTAGGCTAGTTCCCCGTCATCCTCACTTCAGTGGAAGTTCCTACAACATCCTCTGGGATAAACTCTTTAAACACTGAGTTTACAAAGCATTTAAGCATCTCTTTAGGCACTTGGGCAATCCATCCTCACTTAGGAGAGCACTTAGGCACTTAGAGTAAATCATGTGCTTGGTGGCTTTCCCGATTCAAGGCTTTACTGTTCCAGCTTCCATGCTGCAACTGAAATACACAGCCAACTGCTCCAGAAGTTCCGGACTGCAGTTACAGTGCAGTGAACTGATAGAGCACATGTACTATAAGCCTGTTATGTGCACCACATAAAAAGCTCTCAGGGATCAGATGGTGGCAAATGTCAGTAATTTGCTCTTAAAAGAAATAGAAGTATGTGTTGTGTCAAGTAACCTTTGGAAATCTGCAGTACACAAAAGTACTCTTCAGGATTAAGGCAGGACTGGGCACAACAGACGATGGCAGCAGGTTCAGTGCTGCCTACCTGAAGCCCTGCAAACAGCAAGGCTGGAATCTGCTTCGGCTACATTTTCCAGTTACAGCTAAGTCCTGGTTTTGCTGAGTTTTTCAGCTGTTGTCACCATGGCAACACACCTCAAATTAAGGGCTACTTGCTCCTCTCCCTGCCCTTCCTTCAACCAGCTCTGAACAGATTTGGAGCTGTTTATGCAGTTTTTATTTAGCATTCTCCTCCATACACACACCCCTAAACACTGAGCTCCAACAGGTGCTCCAAACAGTGAGGCTCTGTATTGTGCCCTCTGCAGGTCCCGAGGTTACTGGTCCGTATGATCTACTTCTGGCATTGATTTCTGCACTCCAGCAGAGTAGTGTGTAAATTACTTAGCAGTTTTCATCACAAGCCCACCAGAGCAAAGGGAAGGCTTGCTACTGATACAGTTACTGCAATTTCCATTCATCTAATCAACAAACAAAGAAAAGGCTCTGAACTCCAAGGCATCATCAGCCTCTGGTGTATTGACCCCTTGTCACCTAGGTTTAGAAGTCTGCAGTAGAATCCTAAATGATACGGACTCATCTTCACCAACTATAACACTTTTTCTTCCCCTAAATTAGTGATGGTAAAACCTGTATTTATGAGTCTTGAAATGCTGTAGAAAGGACAGCAACATGTTCCGTTTTCAGAAGAACACAGGGTTTGAGTACACAGAAGGAAAAGTTAACTAGGCCAAAAGAGAACACTGGCTGAAGGGAAAACAGACAGCAAGACGTGCTGGCAGGACCAAGCTGTCCTCAGAAAGCCCCACAGGAACAGAAGATGCTAAGCATGTGCTCAGGCCATCAGTTAAGAGCCTGCTGTCAGATCAGCCTCACCCACCATCCCTACTGCAAATCCCTGGCTCATGCTAAGAGGATGCTCCAACCCAAGCTCACTGGACAAAGAGATTAGTCATATTCAGCATCTTAGCACAGGCCCAGACTATTAATGTGATCTGGACGGCTTTGGCACAGGAAAGGCAAGGCACGCTACTGACGGCCCGGCAGCAGACAGAAGATGGCTCCCCCTTGGCACACTTCAGATGCTTCGATCCAGATGTAACAGCAACTTCTTACTTCCCATTGCAGAATCACCCAGAGCGAGGAGAGCTGCAAGAACTGCCAGAGAAAGGCAACAGTCTTCTAGACCACCATGCTGAAGCTCCAACAGCTGAGATCAGTGGGGGGACAAAAGAACCAGGAGGAATTTGAGATGAGGTCACTCACTGGACTGTAAGCGTCCCACTCAATAAACCTAAAAAGCATGCAAAGCAAGCTGTTTATAAACAGCTCAAGTCCTCAGGCATTGCCAGAACAGCACCTCAGACTGGCCAAGGTTGGCAGAGACCTCTGGAGATCCAGAGGTCAAGTCCAACCTCTTTGCCCAACAGAGGGCTGCATCTGTTCATCTCAGCAGCTATTTCTCCAGAAGTAAACCACTCAAAACAACTCTTTAGTCCAGTTTCATTAGAAATTGGAAAACCACAGTCCTGCACATTAATTGATTGGGTCAGTGCATGTTACACTGAGGCCTTTCCCACCTGAAAAATATTGATTTTCAGATTCATAATGAATTGTACCACAAGTCCTCGGCTTTACATGGCCCAAAGCTAAATGTGAACATCAAGCTTAAGTTGAGGCACAAGACATTTTTTCATGCGTTCTTCAGGAGCACCCTAAAAGCATTTTCTGCTGTACACACAACTTTGAGCAAATGAGTCAGCACACGCTGCATGTGAACTTGCATTGCTCTTCACTCCCTGTTAATTTATCTAGGTGTAAGACAGGAACAACCCTGCTGCTGTCAACTTAATTACATTAAAGAAAGGAGAAGAGCACACAGCCCTCTAAATGGAAGAGGCAGTATCACGTTTTATTGCTTGCATAAAACACTGCATGCTATTACAGGCGTACAAAAACATGAGTGCTGTATACGCAATTAAACCATCCTTACTGTCCTAATACAAGAGCAACACCAAAAGTGCAGGGGATAGAAGTCTGCCATACAAATGCAAACCTAGCTGCTTTCTGAATTCCTGCTAACACCAACACACATACCTCTGCTAAAAGGATCAGAAGGAAGAAACAGAGCAAAAAAAAATAGGAAAAGGATGCAAGAGAGAAGTCTGAGATGCAAAGTAGGTAAGAAAATGAAAAACACACATTCAGGACTGCCATTTTTATATACTCAGAGGTCAGTTCTCAGCCCCACCATCAGGCCTGGGCAACCCAACAGAAGCACAAAGCATCCGCTAGCCACTGATTTCTTTAGCACAAAAGTCCCCAGCAAAGACGTGCCCAGCAAAGCCAAGTGACACACTCATGCTGGTGAAGCAAGCCTCTAGCTCGCCTCCCTGCTGCATACCTCAGCTCCTCACGCAGGTCTCACCGCTGCCTTCCTCGCTATGAGATGATGCATCCACCTGGAGCAGCCCCTTAGAGATGCCCCCGTTCTGTCTCCTGCCTGCTAAGCCTCTTCAACCCTTCCTTGCTTTGTGTGACTAGAGACTAAGGAAGATGCCTTGGCTACGTGGAGGGTAGAAATACAATACGGGACACTTGCAACTCAGCACTGCTAAACTAGAAGGACAGCTACTTAATTAGCACTGATTAAGTGCAAATGGGGGGAATTTCTACAGCTTAAGCCAGCCTAAAGTCAAAGAACAAATCTGTGCATTTTCAAAGATGGGGATAACAGCGAGCTGTTTAGGGAAGTTGTACAGATGAACATGTACTGACACACAAAGTCTGCACTATCTGAAGGTTTAAATGTCTGAGCTGAAGTTGGGAAGAAAGCTGGTTGTTGTTGAACATCTGTATGCTCCTCAGGTAGCATAAATACACTTCTTTAGAGAGGTGTAGTCTGGGTTTCCCAAACATGAGAAGCAAGGGATTGAAACATGTTTATCGCCTTTCCTGTGCTCTCAGTGTCCTGTGAGGATGATGGGGCTGCAGACAGCCAGACTGGAAAGGACCACATTTTCCCCCAAGCTTGTATCCCATTGCCAGGCATGGCAGACTCAGTTTTAAAGCTTTTTTAGGCACATTTTGTTTCATTCCCTTTGCCCTTCCACTGACCATGAGGTTGATATTCTCAGGACAGGAGAAAAGGTCAGTAACACTTCTTCCGCGCATCCAAAAAAAAAACAGAGGAGAAGGACATTTAGCTGTACAGGCAGCAACATCAATACCCAAGAGTTCTGGCCACAGCTTTTTTTTTT
>VXAV01007917.1:41171-58983 GCA_013399715.1 Alectura lathami
TTTTTTTTTTTTTTTTTAATAAAAAGCCTTATATAGGGGCATAAGTTTAATCATGTTCATAATCCTCCAGAGTCTATTTAAGGGCTTCAAAGTTAAGCTTGTAACTTGATTGTTTTTCTGAAGGGAGGAACTCTATGATTTCCTAAAGTGATGGAAAATAACAGCGTTTCAGTGCAACTTTACTTATTTCACTATTTAATGTCCACATTCCTCAGATCAGCATTTCCAAAAATAAGTGCCTTTAAAAACTCCATCTGCAGCACTAGTTATATGATTAATTCAACATTTAAGTGCAAAACAAAATCAGAATGAAACTCAGTAAAAGGGAACACCATTGGAGCTCACAAATTACAAAAAGTCCCTCCTATTAAGATATTTTCCACACACATCAAAATATTTGTTGCTAGAATAAAAATGATTGAGGCCCTCTAGCCCAAAGGTAATTTGCAAAACAGCTCACAGAAGAAAAACAAAAACGAAACAAAAACAAAAGAGGGATTCAGAACAGAAATGTCATCTCGCTAATGACTACTCCTTCTGTATCAAATAGTTTCCATTAGTGAGGATGATTCACAGCAAACACCACTTATACTGCCAGTCTACCCCCAGCAGTATTTAGTCAAAATGATGTTGCAACTCTCAGGAACAACAAGAAATAATCATATGAAATAACCATATGATTCCCTGCAATGCTATGTCAGCCCCAAGTCCAAGGCTGCTGCTGTGAACACTGCAGCTGTGTCTAATGAAGAACACAAGCACTTCCACACCCCCAGAAATGCTTCGAAGCCATGGTGTCATCTTGAGAGGGCTGAAGTCACACTTTTTCTCAAATCTGCCACTCTGATGAGTTGTCGGCACCGCAGTAGAAATATTTTGCCAGCATTTCACGTGGAAAAAGGGCCTTTCAGCACACGCTTCGCTGAATTTTTTTTTTTTTTTAAATGTACAGAAACTTCTGATTACTGAAATGCAAGAAGTGCCCTAGAAGTTTGAAGGACCAGTACCCAGCAACCGGGGAACAATCCTGAAGGCAATCTGAAGGCTTCCCCTTTCCAAGACCAGAGGACCAGATGTGCTCATCCTAGAGCAGCCAGGTTAACCAACACTAAAACCCATCGAGGAAAAGGCAACTGTAGCTAGATGTGACTGGTGCAGACTGTGCTTCTTATGCCAAGTGACTTTCAGGGCTAAATTCTCATGAGCAACCAGGGACACGCATCTTCCTAATTAAGTATCTAACTCCCTTACTGCGGGCACAAACCAGGGTGACTGCAGGCACCAAAATGCACATCCACTTCCCTGTGGATAGGAAGCTGTCCCTTTGCTCCGCGTGCACGTTGCATTCTTCTAGTATTTTAACTGCAGAATATGCAGCTTTCTTGACCCAGTCCAAAGATAAAGATGATTTATCAAGTTAGGGGAAAAACACATGCCTGAGGAAGGACCACATCTTTTCCAAGTAATGCCTGTGAAGCAGTAACCATCACAGCATGTCTTTCATACTTCTAGGAATGTGGCTATCTAAATGTCATTCAAGCAGAACTTCTACCATCATAAAGTGCTATCTCCCGCAGCCCACACTCCAGCACGACGCTAAGTGTTTTCTGAAAGGTTCAGATTCCAGACATCTTGGGAGAAAGTTCAAACAGGCTGAGGTTGGGATTAAATACACACATGCCTTGCAGCATGATACGTCTGTAACTGCAGCCAAGACTTCCATTTACTCTAAGGGAAAGTGATGGTTCTAAATGAGCCCCCTCGCATCCACCCTCCTGCACTCCTCCTTGGCGCTCCTGTCATTTCCGCACTTCCCCCACACACTGGGATCTCCTCCAGCCTCTTCACTGACCACAGGCTTTAGATTGGTGGATTCCTCCTGCACCCTCACTTTAAGTCTCCCCAGCTTTATTTGCTAGAGCCAGGTGAACACCAAGCCTGAGGCTGCAACTTCTTACATGCACACGTTTATCGACACAAGTAACGTAGTGCGTGAACGTAACTGCATCGTGAGGGACAATAAGATTTTGATGGCAGTAATCTGCAATGTTACAGTCCCAGCTTTCACTCAGCAGCAGGAAGCAGCATAGCTGATGCCGACTTGACGAGGTGACTCTAAAGCTCTGACCAAGTGGGATCAGGATACACGCTACCTTCATGGCTTGCGTTGGTGTCTTTTAAAACCCTGGCCTGGGTACAAAAAGCATTATAGTAAGAGAAGGCTAAACAGAAATATCATTTTACCAAGGAAAAAAAAAAGTAGTAACAAGGAAAAAAATAAATACAAGAAAAAGGTGGTAAAAATAGAACTGGCTGGAAACCAGAGACCACAAGAAGAGCTGGCTTATAGGAAATTGCCCTCATCAGTTACTAGATGGGAAATTTTTTCCCATGTACTACATGGATCATGCAGAGACAGGATGGTTGTACACACATGGAAGCGTATTATCAAGGGACAACCTAGCTTGCAGTCCTGTATGGCTGGGGAGAGAAAGGGAACAGAGCAGCTGTTTCTTTTCAGTTCATACCAGCAAAGTAGAACAGATCCCAGATGATGCCCTGTACAGTGTATTAGCAAGTTTCAGTTACTGAATTTTAAAACAAAAAATATTAAAACATTTCTGCCAAAATAAAGCATAAAAATGAAGCCAACAACACAGTAACAGATACACCACGAAACATGTAGGCTCACTGCTCAGGGAACATTATTCATGGCAATAATGTTTTGTTTGCTCAGGTCTTAGCATGCCATTTCATTGCAGAAGTATTACACCTATTCTCACTGTGCCACTCTAATTGAGCTTAATAGCATATTACTTAAGCAGGTCTACAGCAACAGGGAGAGCTTACCTAGTGCCTTTTAATACAAAAATGCTATATTTCCTAATCTGCCAATAAAGAGCTTTTGTCACAGAATCAGCACACATTAGCACAAACATGGCGGCTTTTGCAAGACAGAGTCTAACCTATGAATGAACAAATAGCTACATCCCCTCACAAACAGACAGCCTTCGTGATGTGCAATCGTAATCACAACCTAGCTGTAATGCCTGGCCAGGACCTCTAGTAGCTTTTACTAGTTACACCTCGGTGCTCTGCAGGCAGCAAAGTGTGGGATCCTTTCAAAAAGCACCGACTTATTCCCTGACAATTTGTTTTCCTTTGTGCAGCCAGTTCTCCTACCAGCAGCACTGCTAATGGACAGCACAAGCAACACGCCCACTCCATCCCCAGCTCTGCAGAACAGTACTTGTACCATCAGCCTCATTTTTGTATTGCTTGAGGTCACCTACCAAGTCAATAGCAGAGCAGGGTTTGAGCACAGCCCGCTCCAACACCATTCTCCTCTGCTGGCTGCAGGACCGGCACGCACACAGAGATTATGTCACGCTCTGCCTCATGTCACAGTGCCCAAAGTCTGTCATGGCCACAAAGTGAGTTCTTCTACCAATACAGCAAACTTTGGGTCAATGCTGACATCACGCTGATGAGCAACAAAAGCTAGGACTGTTTCCCACCACTGCTTCTTCCATCCGCTCACTGCCACATTTCACTTCCACTGCGTGGCTCAACATTATCACTCCTAGAAGAACCACTCAGCAGCATGGACTGGTTACCTTTCCCATGCCCAGGACCCATTTTCTGTCTCACTTAAGGAGCACACTGCCTCCCACGTGCATGCTACCTTGTACCTTCCTCCCCATGCGCTCCCGCCGATGCACTGCAAGCCGGGCACCGCAGCTGGCAGAGCTGTGAAGGACCAGTAGTCAGCTGGGGTGCCAAAGGACAGACAGTAACTGGGCTGCAACCACTGACATGAAGGCCAAACTGCAGACCATAAGAAAGAACTAGCCTGGTGAAGTCACATGAAACCGCAGAATTTCAACATGTTACATGTAAAACATCTGGCCTAGGAAGTCTAGAGAAGTTAATACATCCCCTACCCAAATACACAGGCCAGATGCAGCATTACTGTCCCCTCCTGGCGCTTGCTCCCAGAATTACATAATGGCAGAAAATCACAATCATTTGAAAGTTAAGCTTTAAGGGCCCTGCTACGCCATTTCACATCTCTCATAATACAGCCATGCAGCCATTGCTCCTGTATTTTTCTAAACCTTATCTGGTTTTTCTCCAGTTGTCTACATGCAGGCCATGCTCTACTGAGCTTATCACCACAAATTCCCCGTGAATTCAAGCCAATACATAAGGAAAAGCCAGGCTCTATTGGCACAATTCTCCTTGTCAGGGACTACGCCAGCATACATCACCTCTGTGATGACAACCGGGGAGCTCTCACGCTGCCGTTGTCCTCCACCACTGCTCATTTACCTGACTCCGAGCACTGACCTTATGGTCAGCTTTATTTCCTAGCTGCTGCACTCCCCACAGCTTCCACTAGCCCCAGACTAACCTCACAATGGGAAACAGTCACAGTCTGTGCTCCAGCAAAATTCTCATCTGTACTGCTTGATTTTGCATAATTTTCCTTCACTTTGTTATTCCTTCTTGAATAAATTATTTCCTTATCCCTGCATGACTTTTTTGGAGTCCTTACCTCTAATGTCTTTTCTACCCCATCTTGTTCAGCACCAAGGAAGCCTACGGATGACTCTGCAGCTACCTTTTACACAAAGGCACATTCCTGCTATTTACCAAGTTCTTTAAAAAGCAGAAAACTACGCAAGTCTTTGCTCTACCCCAAGGAGCAGAGGAAAGGTCACATTTTTCACCGTTTCCCTGCTGATAATCCAAGCAATCCTGCCTGTTCAATTTGCAATCAGCACTCAACAGTCTTGCAGCTTAAAAGCTCGTCCTAGCACAACTGCATTGCACTAGAGCAGACTGACAGAGTACTGCAGGGCTGCGGGGAAACAGGGCCCCACACAACACCCAGCCTGCTCTCTGCAATGGGGCCATCTGCAGGGCAGCTGAGGCACCTGTCTCCAGACGGCTCACCTGTACACCCTTGCTCTGGTCAGGTTTGCAGCATGTTCTTGAATCCAGCACGCACAGAGTTCACGTAAGCCTACAAAACTAGGGAGTGTATTTTCTGAGAAATCAGAGGTGAAGATGGAGCCTTTCAATAAACACAAGCACTGACATTTTACAGGCTGCTTCTCAAGAGCATGGATTTATTTCACGCTTAAAGTATTTTGCTCCATCTGCCTGGAGGACAGGTCAGGAGCCATCTGACCTGACCAGGTCTCAGGCACTTTCTTTAGCACAAGAAAGTGGGTCTCTTTTCAGCCTCCTAAGGTAGACTGCAATCTCTCAAGACCTAAGACCTGTTGTTGATGCTGTGAAAGTCAGTATGAGAAAAAAAATAAATTGTGGCAAAAGTCTGCGGAGAGTCTCTTCATTATGTCTGCACCCGCTCATGCAGAACTCAGACTTCCTCTCTCCCGGCTTCCAACTCCACACATACTACTGCTGAACCTGTACCTGAGTCCTAACTTCCAACTGCTGCATGAAACCAATTAGGAAGCACTCCTGCTTCCTAATCAAGGCAGATATAGGCAGGGCAGTGTGTACGCTGCCCAGAGACGGACACACCAGCCACCCCTTAGCCTTACAGCTGCAGGGCTGAACCATGTCACCCTCTGGCAGGAGCTCCAAGGGCTCCACAGGGCTCTGTGCCAAGGGGACAAACGAGATCTGCAGACAGGTCAGCAATATTTCTAGACATGGAGGACTAAGATTGTTTTTTGCTGCTCAACATCTCCACACCAACTTTTAAACCAGAAAAATACCCCACAGCTTTTTGAAAACTCCTGGACTAGCTCTCAGTTATTCTGCTTTGTCTAAAAGTTCCTCTTTTTTTTTTTTTTCCCCCTCTCACAAGAGCAATCTTTATTCACATAGTTATGTGCTTTAAAAACTTCCTGAATCCTCAAATCATAGCTGTGCCCAGGCATGTGATTCTTTACTACCATAAAACTGAGGCTTTTTATTTCTTCTGCACTGATACTAATTCCAAAGATTAAAATCAAGTGCAGATTGCTTCTTCTGCAAATAGACTCCCCAACCTTTCTAAGAGCTGGGCAACCTTCGGCCTCAGGTGCATAAGGGCTTGTTACCGTCCTTAGTATCTCCCTTCCTTCTCTCCTTACCTAAGCAAAATACAAAGCTCGTTATACTCAGAACATGCCCTAAGATGCCATATTTTTGTAATGTCAATCTTGGATATCAGACACATGCCAGAGAAGGGAGCTTCTGGCAACATCATACACAATAGAGTCCTTCTTAGGGCAGCCCCTAACCCTTTTCTCACAGACAGATACTCAGTGAGGTGGCACAGCAGCAGAGGACCAGTCCAGAAGCCTACAATAAGGCCAGTCACAGTAAGGTCACACGACTGCCTGACATTGTTCAGTGAAAGCACGAGAAAGCATGACGTTCACATTCGGATATGCCCAAAGAAATTGCAGCTGAAAAAAAGCCTGCTGCAAGTACGTCAGTGGCCAGCATCTGCGATCTGTCAAATGCTGCTTCCAAAAGAAGCATCTTCATAATCCATCTTTTCAGCCACAAACACAGGAGACATTTCCACACACAACAGCAGCTCCCCCTGTGCTGGTCAAGGCTTTCACCCTTCTCACAGCCGTAGGGACTCACTGAGGAAGGGCAGTGAAGTCAGCAGGGAGGAAAAAGAAATCATGGCCCTGAGTTCCACCTGAAAAAAACTAGACTAGTTTGTCCCTACTCCAGACAAACTTGGCCAGCACAAAGATGGTTCAGGCAACCTGTGGCATCCCTATGGCACATCCCTCGTGAAACCCACGGGTGGCAGCTCCTCTGTGTGCTGCCCCACTGAATTTGAACCTTCCTGCCTTGGTCAGCAGCTGTGAGACCCCCCCCCCCCCCNGGAGCCAAGGGCTGTGGGACTCTCCCATCGCTCTCTGATTGCTTTCTGGTCACTGCAGCCAGGAGGGATAGGAGTTGTTTTATTCTTGTTAGTGGTTACTAGCGCGGTAGAAACAGAATGAACACTCTGAACTCAGCTCTAGTTTTCTTTTGTAATCTCTCTAAGTGAAACATGCTCTCCTCCTCTACTGCATTTGTAAAAAACAGAATCATATCTGTCTATTCATAGAAAAACATTAAAACAATCAGAATAAAACAAAATGGAAGGAATTAGCCCATGGTGGGCAGAACGGAACTAGCACTACGGAGTTTTGTGAGACGTCCTTCTGTCTCACACATGGTGACAAATGAACACTGAAAGCAATTTTACATCTTGTTCTGTCAGCACAGGAGACACCTAATAAATCCCAAAATGGAGAAAACACCCAGAAGGCTTTTTTGTTTCTCTTGGCTGCATAATTACAGGCAGTATTACTACTCTAATGCTACCTCCCTCTCTGCAGAAACAATAGGCAAACAACGTGAAAAACACAAAAGATGCCAGGGGAACACCTAATTGCTAACTTGGAATAAACACAGGACATCTTTCAGGCATCTGTTGGGCTTGCACAGGACCTGGTGCTATTATTCACAGAATGGCTCCATGCAAGTAATTCATTTTCTTAAATGGTTCATTTGCATAAGACTGTTGACACCTGACAGCAGGCGAAAAGCAGCCGCAGCAGCAGGTGCTGCACTGATCTCAGGCCTCCATGTTGATGAACACGGGTGGAGAGACTGATCCCAAGGAACACACAAACACTGCTTGTAGCCCCCACTATTTCCCCAGCCTGGGTACCTCGTTCTGAGCTGCGCACAGAATGTACTTCTTTTCTATCCCCAGACAACAGGGTAAAGCCAAAGGGGCTGCCATGGGACAGCAGCCTAACAGGAAGGGGCTCCCGCTGCCCATGCAGCCTGCAGTAGCGCTACAGAGGTGCTGGAAGGAAAAGAAATAATGTGGAGGTTCAGATCCAGCTGGTAAAGCTTCTGATAGTTCCAGCTTCACAGGCATACATGTGAATCCCATGGAAAGCAAAAGTAAAGCATAGAAACATAATGGTGCTTGAGGTCTTCCTAACTCTATGTGCTGATCCCTCTGAATCAAGGCTGAGGTTCCTCAAGGCTGGGTCCTTGTGCCATAAACACAACTGGCTATTGTTTTATATTTGGTAGGCATTACACTCCCAGGCAATTTGGCTAGCCTTACCAGAGCCTGCCCCAAAAGGAGGCAAACCCTCCATCACACCATCACGATTAGCACCAACATCTAAGACCAGCAGTAACGAGAACAGCATCAAGGCTCTCCTGTTGCCATGTTACGGATGTTGCTTGGTACCTTCATGTGCATTTCTGAGACCCAAGAGGCTGTGTGCTGATCATTATAAACGCACATGGGTGCAAGCCTACTGAAACCAGCGGAGCTACAGCAATTTCAGAGGTAAGTAAGCCTCAATGCTTCAGGCTTCCTAGCACAAACACAACGTGCACAATTGTGTTCTGACAAAGAGCTTAAGCACAGCAATTTTCAATTTCAGCTCTTGCTTACTAGGAAAATATGTATTTTTTTAATACATAAATATAATTCTGATTTATTCTGACGGTATTTAAAAATCCAAGCTTTCTAGACCTGAGCCCACAGCTTACATATGAAACTTGCCTTTCTATTTGCTTGAGAAAAGCAGCAGCTTTTCATCCAAAGCAACATCCAAAGCAACCTGATGGACCAGGTCCATATTTTTCCTTCTGAGCATATTATAATGGGGCTCAGATGCATGCACCCCTGGTTCTAATTCGAAACAAAGACAAGTTCACACATGTATACGCCCTTACTGTTGTTAGACCAGGATAAGCTGGTAATTTAGACATAGAGTGGAAACAGGCAGTTTGATGGAAAAGACAACAGCACTGCACAGGGCTCAGGAGATCAGTCTGATCCTGGCTAGGCTGCAAAGTTGTCTGTCTGCAGATAATATTAGTGTCTTGAGCTGTGCCTCCCCACCCTGGATCATAACATTCCTGTTGTACTTCAGGAATGGATCTCCATAGGGACTCCTCCTTCACCTCAATTCTGGAACTGACCAACTTACCTGAGGCGTAACACCGCATTTTTCTGGCTCCTAAACCCAATCCCCCAGTCACAAGGAGTCAGAGCAGAAGCACAGGGCTGCACGCTGCAGGGAAACACATGCTTCCCTCCCCACACAGCCTTGCATCATGGTTCATATGCACTTTGGGGCAGACTCTCTTCCTTGACCAGTGTTTTTCCAAACCAGTTCCAGGTCAAGAAACTCTGCACCAATACACACTTCTAAGACCATAGAGCCTTGTCTACCACCTAGTTTCTACTCCACTGCACATACTCCCAGAACCATTTCTACGGGAAGATCACTACTTACTCAGCAGGTACCTTAAGGTTTAAAAAAAAAAAGTTTATGAAATTCTACATTTCAAATGCAACACTGATGCATTATATCTTCCCTAGCTCTAAGCGTAAAAATTTGAAAGACTGAAGTTTTCACATTTTCAACCACACAATTCCACTTGACTCTTGTTCACAAGACTGCTTTTTGAAGCTTCAGCTCAAAGCAACCATCACTCCATCACTGCAGCATCAAAATGTGAGATAACAGCATTTACACTATGTCCAGCAAACCAAAGCACTGCGTTATACGGCATTTGGATTATAACAGTGACCAAGATTGATAAAATTAGCCAAGCATAAACAGACCCTTGCACAACAGTGGTTAAACAAGGACATAGATCACTTAGATCACTAACCAAATTTTTTTTTTTTTTTTTGGTCAAGAACAAGACATGATGAGGTCACACTCATGCATAATACGAGCTTTCCAAGCGTAGTGCAAGCGGAATTCAACACAGCAGCTCCAGGACCTCTCTTTGGCTCTTAGTTCCCTCTCTGTGTCTCCCTGTGGTGTAGCAGGAGCCAAAAGAAGAATGTCTTCTCCATCTAAGATTCAGATCTGTACTTTGCACTGGTTAGTATGGTCCCACTTGCATGCAAAGAAATACATTGACTTGGCAACGAGTAGGTGGGGAAATGTGAACAGGAAGATCGCTTCCAGGTCTCTCAACTCCTAGGTTTATATTCCCTGCANTCGCTTTGGTGGTGCCTAAGCTTTTTTGCATCTTCACAGCAGGGGAAAAACACCCAGATTTTACTTTTGGATTCTATTTGGCAGTGACTTGGCAACGAGTAGGTGGGGAATTGTGAACAGGAAGATCGCTTCCAGGTCTCTCAACTCCTACGTTTATATTCCCTGCACTGAATCGGCCTGCATTCCGTAGCAGCATAGGGCTGACTTGATTTCTTGAGGATTTGAGACACCAGTCCTAAACAGACTAAAAATTGCAAGCCCAATGGCTTGACAGTTATTTTAGCTATATCCAAATATCCTGATAAGAGGAAACAGAAGTTGCATAGTTTGTGTATCCTCTAGCATGTTGTGTTTAGTTCTTCATGCAGTAAAATAACCAGATGATAATAACAGCAAAAATTAGTTACAAGCAAAAACAGTAGGATGTCACAGTGTTGTAAACACTAGAACACAGTTATATTCTAGTGTCTACAGCAAGCTGTAAAATTAAGTAATTCCTGGCTTAATACATAACCCAGACATGGGAAATTGAAGCTCAGATAAATTAATTGCATTCTACAATCCACCTTTCAAGTATGAAATTCAAGAATTTGGATCATGGCTCCCATTAATATGTGCAGTTTCCCAGGCTTCCAAGGTGAGCAGCAACACATAAAGAGATGCTATAATACTCCCAGATAACAAGGCATGTTTATGCCAGCAGCAGTCAACAGGAAGAAGAAAAATGACTAATTCTTGCAACAAAGGACAAAGGACACTTGCAGGCCTGGCTGCACAGAAAATTTGACGTTCCCTTCAGCAGAGCTGCTGTGAGACCCTTCACGGTACCCCATCAGATAAAGTTTTGACCTTGGTTCTGTTGTTACTGGTATCAGGGGGAGGGGAACTCTACAGCTGACTCCACGGGAGCAATGAAAGGCTCTTGATCTACCATCTATTGACGGCTGACAGTTCCGCAAAGATACGAGGATATAAGGAAGGGAGATAATAACCTATGAAGAGCATGCGAGCTGGGACTGTAAGAAGTTTCCATCTGTAAGCAGTACACTCTGAAACACTCTCTTCCTGCACATAACTAAACATACTGGAATCATAAAGGTATTACAGCCACCAAGCTCAAAGACTGTAACTGAAGTATACATTGTAGATAAACATAACATCTACAGATGGAAGAAAAAAAAGAAAAAAATACAAGTAGAAAATAAAACTTTTGGGAATAGAAACATTTATCCAGGTCTTCACCACTTACCTGAAAACTTTTTTTTCCCTGTTATATCAGATAATGTAAGACATTTTCTCTCTCAGAAGAGACTCATCTTGCTTATCTTAAACTTCTCAGGTTAGAACTCAAGGGCATAACATCTTCTGAGAGCATGTTAAAGAGGAGATGTCACTGCTGTATTACGAAGAAAGGGCCTGGCTCCTACTCCCACTGAAGTCAAGAGCAAAACTCCCATTCGTTCCTCTGAAGGAAGATCTAATCAAAATTATTATCCCACTGTCTCTAAACCTCCTGGTTTATGCAAGAGGGAACAATGGATATTTTACCCCACTGAATTACTAAAATAAGAATTAAAAAAAAAAAAGCATATTGTAAGGGACTACTGGCTGGTCAAATTATAAATTCTACATAAATAAACTGCATCAGAGTCTGAAGATTTAGCATTAAGTAGAAGCAGGCACGTGCAGTTCTACAATATGTTGTTTCCTTTACAAAGGAAACCACCTGTAACTTCTATTTGCTGGGGTTTTTTTTATTTGTTTGTTTTTTCCTGAAGACTCTGCTGGAAACAGAACCAGTCCTTACTTGGTTAACTAACCAGCTGGCATCAAGAACAACTTCCTCAAATACTCCCTCAATAAACTTTTTTCTGGCCCTGCCTCTGGGTCTCCCATCTGGTGTTTGGTAGAACATTAACTCAAGGATTTGCTATCACTCAGAAAACAGCTTTTTTTTTTTTTTTTAAATAAAATCCTGCATCTTTATATATTGTATGTAATCTCAGGCAATGAAAAGCAAAGCTAGCTTTAAAAAGCACACCTATTTCTACATAAACATAATCTGCTGCTTTGAATGATTTGAGCGAGTGGGGTGTTGGACATGTAGGCTGAAGGCCTAGTTGAACCTGCAAGGACAAAAAGTCAGCTGTTCTGCCATGCAGTACTCACATATTTGTGCAGCCTTCAGTAAAGCCATGCCAATTAGATATCCATTAGGGCCAACACTGCAGGCACAGCTGGCTCAAAGTCATATGTGTACCAGCTGTTTCCCTGCACCACTGGGGAAAATACAGTAACAGCCCTCCTTCAACATAGAATCATAGAATGGCTTAGGTTGGAAGGGACCTCAGAGACCATCCAGTTCCAACCCCCCTGCTGTGGACAGGGCTGCCAGCCACTAGCTCACTGGATCAAACTGCCCAGGAGCCCATCCAGCCTGGCCTTGAACACAGCCAGGGATGGGGCAGCCACAGCTTCTCTGGGCAGCCTGTGCCAGCGCCTCACCGCTCTCTCAGGGAAGAATTTCTTCCTGATGTCCAACCTAAACCTCCCCTCTTTCAGTTTCAGCCCATTCCCCCTTGTCCTACCATTATCCACCCAGGCAAAAAGTCGGTCCCCCTCCTGCCTGTAAGCTCCTTTCAAGTACTGGAAGGCCGCAATGAGGTCTCCCTGGAGCCTTCTCTTTTCCAGGCTAAACAATCCCAACTCCCTCAACCTTTCCTCACAGGAGAGGTGCTCCAGCCCTCTGATCATTTTGGTGGCCCTCCTCTGGACCCGCTCCAACAGCTCCACATCCCCTCTGTCCTGGGGGCCCCAGGCCTGGACACAGCACTCCAGGTGAGGCCTCACAAGGGCAGAGCAGAGGGGGACGATCACCTCCCTCTCCCTGCTGGCCACCCCTCTCTTGATGCAGCCCAGGATGCCATCGGCCTTCCTGGCTGCGAGAGCGCACTGCCGGCTCATGGCCAGCTTTTCGTCGATCAGGATGCCCAAGTCCTTCTCCGCAGGGCTGCTCTCAGTGAGTTCTTCTCCCAGTGTGTACACACACCTGGGATCGCCCCGACCACCTCGCTTCCTCCCTGGCATACGTCCTAGGGCAGAGAGTCTTCCCTGGTCCACATCTGACCTATGGACTCTCAGGAGGAAGGCATACATAGAGATCTGTCCTGCTTCCCCTGGTATAAGCAAAGAGAGTGCCGCACTGCTCTGCAAGGCGCGCTCTTAGCCCACAAGGCAGGGCTGGTTAACATCGCAGTTTGATGGTCTCATTTCTGAGCAGCTGCATGCAGCCTAGAACATGTGTTTTTCTACCTCTGGGCACTGGCCAGACCACAGCCGTCCCACACCCAGAGCTAGCAGGATTGCCCAAAGCAAGTGCACGGCACTGTGCTGCACATCTCAGCAATGTGCTCCTGGGGCAAACACCACAAGAGAGCTCTAGACGGACAAATCCTGCCTCTGCCCCTCATACACTGGGCTCCTTCCTATAAGAGGAGCACTTGGAACAACAATATAAGGAGCACTTCCACTCAACTGGATTTTTTTTTTTTATTTGGTAAACTCAAGTTCCTTGTGACTTCAACATGCACAGCCAAGGTTTAGTTTAAATAGCTCCTGCCTCACATGACAGAACACATGCTCTCCTTCTAGCCAAGGTATTTAACAGCCCTTAGCATCACAACCAAAGGATGCTGGATATGATGTTAATGCCTTTAACAGAGAAGTGGTTCTAGCCCTTTTAAAAAAAATAAAAACAAATAAAAATTAGCACAAAGAGTAACATCACACAAGAAATCTGTAACAGGGAAAGGAGACAGACTGAGCATAACATCCTTGCTGGACTACCCCCACTCCCACGTAGCACACGAGGCATCACCCTCTGCAGGGACCCCTGCTGCAGAAGCTGGTGATATAGCTGAAGCTCTTCAGTTTCTGCTCCCAGCCATAGAGCGGGAGCCACTGGTAATGATGAGACTATGCAAGGAGTTGTATAAAACAACTGGAGGTGCATCACCTTACACTGTGAACAAGAGATCCAGTACACTGGTGTGATGACTCTTGGATTTCTACAAGAGACCAAGTTACTTCTTACAAGCATTGACTTGTTGCTGTACTGCAAGCCATTTCTACGGGATCGCTGGCTCAAAACAGCTGCATTTCTGAAGACTTGAAGCAGGAAAGCCTTCATAATATACATGGTGACTCCAAAGCATAGAGGTAAACTCTCAACTAGCACTCCTGCTGTTTACAGGACTTTCAGAACACCTGCTCATCCAATTTCTCCATACCTCACATTTGACAGAGAACAGAGATCCGCAAAAGCCAAAAGCTTTTCCTAGATTCGGTGGAAAGACAAAGGCTCTCCAGAATCGGCCTCGACCACACGTGGCTTTCACAGGCCTCCTGAGGTGCTAATCTACAGATTTCTCTCCCAACTGAAGGAGAGCACACATCTTGCGAGCACACCTAAGGGCCTAACATTCAGTTAGGTAATACAGGTCTTTGGGCTTTTGAAAATATCTGTTTTTTTTTTTCCTGTACCACTGGGAAATTAGCCATGAATTAGTACGTCTGGAAATTGTCTCCTACATACATTAATATTCTTCCTGTGAAATATTCAGTTAAGATTTAAAAATACATTTCTGTTGCATGTTTTCATTTTATTTTTCAGATTCTCAGTAAAACACAACTGCTGCACTTGCATTTCATGTTTTGCTTTGAGGATGTGGGTTTCATTGCCATGCAAGTATGAAAAACTAGGTAATATTTAGGTTCAATATTTAGATTCAATACATGCCTGAGCTTGCACAGACAGGCCTGAGAGAAACCATCTTGCTTTCATTCCCTTGTGCAAGATATACAACTGCAATGTGATGAGCAAGGTGATGGAAACTGCTTTGGGGCAGTCCAGAAAGCAATGCAAGAAATGGGTGAAGATTTTTTCAGTGCCATTATATGTGGGTTGCCTAAAAGGTTAAGCAAGGGCTATAAGGAAGGCTATCAAGACGAAAGGGAGACCTGACCACAGTGTGCTGTGAAAAAAAAGTAACATGACCTGAACGTGGCTTAGATTTATGCAGGAGAAGGAAAAAGAATAGTATCGGAGGGAACAAGAATCAACAAAAGACTAATGATAAGATGTTTACTCAGTCTGGGGCTGCTCCTGCAGCCTGCACTCGCCATCTCATCAGCTAACTAAAATGGGACATAGGAAACTGATCAATTACGAGAAGTTTGTTTTTTCCTCCCCATTTGAGCAAGAACACAACTTCTCCCAAGGTAATCTGTGAACAGAGCAGCTCAAAAACATTTCCAAGCACATACATTCTGCTGTTCATTACTGGCAGATTTGGATTACCACTCACTTCTAAGAGCAGACAGAAGTTTAACTTTACCCTTTCAGCCAACAGCTCACCAGCCTGCGCTAACCTTCCTGGGTGCATGCACCACTGTTTGCAATGAGCCTTTGGTAAAAGCAGACAGCACATTCAATACCTGCAAGCAAGACTTCTGAAGCTCAGAATTGCACTAGTGGATTAAAGGCAGAATGAACTCTCTTGAAGTTCACTGCAGCTCCTTGCAAAGAGCACAAGCAAACAACTTGGGCTTCTCTTTCAACACAGAACCTCAGCTCTCTCTTTCTCTCCACCAGAGTTACTGGACTTGGCCTCACTCAGCTTTTGAAGACCCAGCTCCTGCTGACCATTTAACTGTTTGCCTAATGAATCACATACAATCCACTGAAAAGCCTTGACATGCAGAGGTTGACATGGAGCAGCTAAAAAGAAGCGTCTGACATTCACTGAACTCAAAGCTTGAAGTTTTCTCACTGGACGAGGATTACCACCATGAGCAGGGCCCCAGCACCTTCATTTCATGCCTGCTGACAACTGGAGGCTCACTGATTTCCACATCACACCTGTTTCTCTCACTGCCTTCCACAAACACACCAGGCTTACCTGACTGCAGCAATTCTTTTTTAACTTTTTGAAAATATAAACATTATAGCACACTGCTACTATTCAGTCTGCAGGAACAATGTCGTATTTCAGAGCTGCCTGCAAACGCTGCATCTGAATGTCCAACAGAGGCTGCTGCTCACTCCTGCAGTGAGCGTGTACTCTAAACAGGACTTGTGAAAGCAGCAGAAGGGAGAAGGTAATAGTGTGGTCTGCTGACAGACTCCAGCAGAAACATCCTACCTATGAAACCTGCTGCATTCCCCCTGTGACCAAGAAAATAGCAAATACAGCAACTGGAGATCCTTTTAGCCCAAGATTTGCTAGCCCCAGCTCACAGGTTTCCATTTAGTCTCAGAGGTCAGTGTACTCTAGATCTCAACATAAAGAAAAAGGTTCATGCCTTCTCACACATAAAGAGAGAAAAAAGGGACTGCGGTAAGAGCAGCAACACTGGAGGCAGAAGATACTGCCCCCAGCACATAGCTGCAAGCAACACGTTCCAATTTTTACTCTATTCCCTACTCTAGAAAGAAAAAGAGCAACAACCAGCTCCTGGAAAAGGAAAGAAGGAAGAAAATACACAGAACTATAACTTAATCCTGGCTGCGTACTGTCACCAGATACACACATTCAGTGCTTGAAAACAAGTAGCTAAGATCAGTATTCTTCTTGGCTGAGGAGGAACAACCAAATAATTGTCCTTGCAACAATTACTAGGTAAAGTAAAAATGGTATTTACTAACTCTGTGTTATTTGTCACTTGTGCTCTTCAAATAACCAAAAGCTGTCAGCACCCATTACACAAACCTTTCTCTAAATAGATAATGCCAGGGTGCAGTGGGAAATCCGTGTATCAGCATTTTTTGCATCTGTGCTGCGTTGCAGATTTAAGCATTCCATAAACAACCTCAGCTAACCATTTCAACAAAGCAGAGGAGCAATTCCTCAAACATCAGGCGAGCACATGCTGACTGATAGACAAGTAATCAGTCCACACTGAAGAGAACATTGTTGACAACCACAAACCCTAAATTTGAAGCGTGAGAAGAGGAAGATACGACATAAGATTCAGCTCACAGGGTTTGCACTCAGTAGCACTGGTATTCAGATAGCTGAACTTGCACTGCTAGTAGGACACTTCCTATGGAAAACAAATACCTGCACAAAAAAGCTGGCAACACATCAATGAGTGTTTATTTTCACTTAAGTTTACAACGCTGCACCACCAACTCTCCTGCTGTACAGCCCAAGAAGCATACTAAATGTCTGTTTAAACCACCATCAAAATACAAAACACACCTACATGCAGGCATAAGAGGAATCCTGTCAAACTATTTTGTTGCTTGAATAAGCGACAGAGATTCACTAGGCAATGCAGCCTGGTCAAGTCAGAAATGCACTGCACTGCCAGTGTTCTGGAGCAACTGATACAAGACCAACAAAAACAAAAAACCCACCTTTTGGTGTAGTTGTCACGTTGTAAGTCACAGGATATTTCAGTTCAGGTTTCCACAATCTGAAACAAAGCAAAACCCTTCAGTTAGTGGCATCAAGTGAAAAGGCTCTTTTTTTAAAAAAAAAAAAAAAAAAAAAAAGAATGAATTGCAACTAGTGAATTGTAACCTGTGATAAACAAAATTACTTCCTTCTCTGCTTTTGGTGATGTCCAAAATGACACCCAATTAGCTTACATCCCTTCATATGCATGTGACCATGGCCCACCACAGAGGCTGGGCTCTTCAGAACACATGCTCTTGTATAAAATGGCTATCCACAGAAAAACAGATTCCACTGAAACACGAGCTATGCTGATGGCTTCTATTA
>VXAV01007917.1:59021-93549 GCA_013399715.1 Alectura lathami
AAAAAAAAAGAAAAAAAGAAAAAGAACGCTGAGTCAGCAAAGAACACAGATAATACAACATACTTTACTGAAAGCTTCCTTTTTTATTTTTTTCCCCCCTGCAGGAATTTCATAGTTATGTTGCATAATAACAAGAGATGCTTCATGAGCTGCAGACCAGACTGATGGGACCTATCAATTGAGTACCATGTACCACAGCAAAGCCTTAATGGGGGAACTGCTGTCCAGCAGTCCCAGAGGAGAGCTCCCTGGTGCTACAACTGTTCATGGCACAACCTTGGGCACGTCCTGAACTACTGCGTGCTCTGGGAGCTACAGTGCCTTAAGATGAGTATAATATCGCAGCAGCATTAGTGAGGATTAATTATTGCTTTGCAAATCCTGGGAAAGGTTGGGCAGGAGTGAGGCACCTATATAGTGCAAATTGGTGCTATTAACAAATCACATCAAACTGCCTAAGAAGGAGGAAGAACATATAGAATTCCCTTCCCAGCTTCACATCTACACCCAGGAAAAAGACCACTTTCCAGTACTATCACTCCTAATCAACATGTGTCCTACCTGGAGGATTAACTTCTGCCAAAACATGGATAACAAATCTTAGCTGAATGAAGATGTATTAAATATTCATTGCTTGTCAGGGGAAAGGTAGGGAAATGGCAAATGCTAGCAGGAATAAAAGCACTTTGTACTTTCAGTCAGCTTTGCCTTGTCTTACTGTACCCATGAGCACATGGTCACTGAAAGCAATGGGAATCTCGCCACTGACTTTATCGAACTTGGAAATGAAGCACACAGAAAGGAAGAGATGGTCAGATTCAGAGTCCTGCTAAAGGCAGCACGAGGCAGTGGCTGAATCATGGACAGAAAGCAAGGACCCCATCCCTGCCTCCTTCTTTAAAGCATGGGATGACTTTCTGAAAGCCAAAAAAGAACAAGTTTGCATTGCACGCTGCTGCCATACTTGAGCAAAAGATGAAAGCATGACCAAGAAAAAAAGTGGAAGAAAATACCTCAGCTCTTTCTTCTTTCCCCAACATACCAGAAAATGAAAAGTCAGTTCTTATAATATGCTGGCCAGGCGTGGTCCCCCTATTATCTTTGGTTAATTCCATGTCTGAGAAGGAAATCAGCTCTAAGCCGGTTGGACTTGCTAAATTAGATTTGTCTAAGGCCCCACCCCCAGAGGCAGTGTCATGCACCAAAGGTTTGGCATTCTTCACGGAGATGCTACTTGTCCAGACACTGCTAATAATGGCCAGCCAAATACAACCATCTAACGACTCACATAGAATATTTCCCTCTTGAGCAGAACCCCATTCGGCACCCCCTCACCTCCAAGGAGCTCCCAACCCATACTCAAAGCAAGACATGAGTAGGGCTGATACCAGCTCCCTTCTGTCAAGTTTTTGATGAGTCTATGACGGAGTAGCACACAAGCCGGGTATTGCCACCAAGCAAAACTGCCAACATCTTTAAGGACTAGTTCAAAGTGTTGGAGGCTCTAGACTCATCCTAGTATCTTGAGTAATGATAAAACGGATACAGACTTGTTGCCAGCCAGGTAATACAGCTGTGAAACACAGACCAGATGTCTATTTACTTTTCTGCTTCCCATGCACTCAGTAATTTCTGCTTTGAGAACCTCAAGACTTTCAGAATCACAGCCCTGACTCATACAGACTGTGGTGAACACCCAGGACACGTTTAAGGAAAAGACTGCTAATAAATGAAGTACCATGCCAATTGCTTGACTCAGAGAATAAACTAGTAGCACTGCTCCACATTGGCATTTTGTCTTCTGAACGCTTGTTTGGCTAATAAAATCATGACTTGTTTTTAAAGAATATGCCTATATTGAATAATTTATCTACTCCTTTCCTGTAACTACAGAGGCATTTGCTAACGTTGTCAGCTTTTACGTGAAGTTGGTGTTCCTTCAAGGAGTCACACGGACATATCTGGTTAGTGAAGTCTTTCATTAGCAGCTTTCCAGTAACACACAGAGAAATCAAGTTCTCCAGTTTTTACAATCTTGTAGCTTAAACAAGCCCTAAGAAAGAGGCACACACTAGGAATGGAGCTTTGTTTATCCAAGATACACCAGCAAGGCGCAAGATCTTCTAACAACCTGGACACATTTCATTTTAGAAGATGCAACTGGTTCTGGCTAAGTGACAGACTGAAAATCTGAAGGCAGAAAATAGATTGGATAATGGTGATCATGACATGACAGCACCACCTATCCCAACAGAAGGAAGGAACAAGCACAGCTGATTCAGGATACTGAAGGGTAGATTTCAGGCAACTCTGCACAGGTCAGCAGCATCTCAGGAGAGGCCAGAGAAGTGCTGAAGAGGTAATACAGATACAAAGATAAACTGCTCTGCGGTGCAGGAAGGCTGAGACCAAGTAATTATAGTGCAAACCAAAATAGAGAAAGAGATACTTAAGGAATATTAAGAAAAGACTTATGTTGGTAAGTCAGCTGAACAAGATGAAATCCACTGAAACTGCAAGCTCATGGGAGATGGAGGACGACCTGAAGGCAAGCACAAGGCCACTTGAAAAGGAAAGATGGCAACCCAGAGAACTAGAGAACCAACAGGCTGAGCCCACGTACAAAGCTTCACACAGGAGCAGCTAGGGTGCAAACCCACATTATCTGCTGTGCTTACTCTTCAACAGAGGCAAGTCGCATCCCACAGAGAAGTGGAGCGAGCAACCCAAGGTTCAGCTTCCACAGATGTTTTCCAGAGCTCTTCTGTCAGAGCTGTCAACCTAGTACTATTAACATGGTGATCTGCGACACAGACATGCCTTAACACAGGAGATAATCCTCCAGGGTATAAAGCTGGCAGTTGTTGAACATGTCTGAGGACTTGCAAAGGAGATTTAGGCTAATCTAACGAAATTAGGTACTTACTGAAGCAGTACACCACCTTCACTGGACAGTCTAAAAAAAGCAGGTGACAGGACAAAGATATCTCTGGGAACCTGCCCCCACAGCTCAAGTCTGCATCTTGCAATTCCTTCCTGCCCTCACGCATTTACCCTTCCTTGATCTGCTTACTACAGAAAATGGACAGTCCAAGATTTTTGTTGCTCGCCTGCTCACAAGTGATGAAGCCAAATCGCCGGAGCTGTAGCTGTACACTGAAGGCCTCATCCCTGACAATACACTAGGCTAATTCACATTTCAGACTGAGGCTCACATCTGAAGCCTACTGCAGCAGCCCACTTACAGCAATCTGTGTGAGGAGGGAACAAATGCATCTTTTGTTTCTTTAAAACATCAGAAATTTCAAGGCACTCTTCATCTGTAATTGAAGCAATGCTGTTCCTCATGTGCTGTGGTACTTTTGATACTGTCTCTTACTACATCTCACGAAATGAAAAGTTTAATGAGCTCTAAAAATCCTGGGATGTTTTAGATTGTTTACACATGAAAAATGACCTATGGCTCAGAGTCAATGAGCTAAGTAACACAGCAGATATGTGGGACATCTTCCCTGCTGTGCAAAAAAGGAAAAAAACAACACATTCAGTTTCGTTAATGGAAGCTGAGAGCCTAGATTCCCAGGAGCTATATGGCACACACACCCTTTCAACTTTAATCTCCTGCTTTCAGGGACAGGGGTTCATGCCGAAATTGTATTGCACACTGCTGGTGCTTCTGCAGCGACAGAACCTCAAAGCTTCTGTTTGGTTCTTTGGCTGATCCTGTTATCCTTTTACCATCTTTTAATGCTTAAACACATTTTCAAAGATGTGACTCAACACACCGCAAGGCTAAAAATGGTGCACAAAAATATGTAACAAAATAAATTGACTTGATTTTAAAGAGCAATCACTGCAGCTCTAGCTGCTCCTATTCAAGTGAGTTCTATATACTCTGGTGACAAGGCACTTCTGATAATCTAAACCTGCAAATTCTTAATTGCTTCCTATTCTCATTCATAGCTAATATCTTCCTCACAGAAATTTTGATTTCCAGGGGGCTTATCCTCAGTTTATATAGTTGCAAGTAAATCTAACCACATCTTTTTATCACCTGCTTAGCCAATTCCCAGCTCATGTGCATTAACACTATGTGACATAACACAGCTGGAAGCTTTCAGTGAGAAGACAAAGGCCTAAAACTTCTTTTCTATTTCTTAACATTTAACATTCTGAAGTCTGACCTTGAGCTAGGACAGATCACAGCTCTACTCAACTTCCACCAAATGTGACTGAATCATAGCAGCAGAGAACCAGTCTTGGACACACGTCTCAATGAATGATAGCGTGAGCTGTTCCTTCCTCTGTCGCTATGAGAAGATGCTTAAAAATTATCTCTACTTTCTTCTGGTGCCAGAGAACCTATGTATTCCCATTCTTTCTTAAAANGTCCCAGGCCCACAAAGTCAATCAGAGCTCCACCACTGACCACCACTTCCCAGCCACATTACCACACTTGGCCCTGCCAAGCACAGCTGTTCAAGAGGATGCATTGAATGACCAGTTTCCCCTGTCTTACAGGCTCCCACTATTTTAACATTACAGCAACTCAATCTGTAATCTTGATCTCCTCGATTCCTCCACAATATGGCAAAGGATTAGCTACCCCAGTACGGGGTGATTGAGGTGCAGAGAGATAAAGTTATTTACTCCATTTTCCCAAGCAAATCTTTGAAAACCTGCAGAGACTTCAATTCAGATCTTCAGCATTTTAGGCTCCAGCTTCCTTTCGCTACAGAACAAATACGGCCTAAAAGGTCAGAAGAGGCATTCAGCAAAGAAATGAAAGTTTCTGCCCTCCAGGCAACAGGGAAACTGAGGGGTTTAAGCTTTCAACCATTGAAAAAAATGCTAACTTCATTTTCCAGAGATGGCTGCGGCCACAACAGCCAGGAACAGCAGCTAAACACTAAGTACCTTAAAGTGAACAAAGCACCCTCCTGCTAAAATCTTAAATGAGATCTGCACCTCCCTGGAGAAACAAGTATTTTTGGAGCAGAGGACAGTGCTTGTCCTGGTGGCTGAGGATCCTGTGGCTGAGTTTGCTGTGTTAGTCCTTACCTCAGCAGCCACCCCTATTTACAAGTAGACGCACTAACAACGTAAAGCGAGATGTTGTTTGAAAAATAAAGGGGAAAAAAAAAGGCAGCTTTTAATTAAAGATGACACAGGGAGCAAGCTTTTGAATTCACTTCAAAACTAAGCATCTCAGCTTTCTCTGACTTAATTTATTAACATAGACTTAGAACGTGTAAGATGGGGACACAATAGTTTTGGGGAGATTTCCTTTCAAATGGAAATATTTCCCAGACCATAGCAACAGTCAGATATTTGAGGCTCATGGACAGAGCACTTAGACAGAGGACCATGTTTCCCAGAACAAGTGTCACCTGCCCATCTGCACTTCTCCATTACAAGGTGTGAGGAAGTGGCAGCATGTCACCTTTTCCTACGTGTAGCCATGAGGCAGACTCACGCAGCAGCCAGAGCTCTTATGGAGAGAAACATGGAGAAAACAAGACTCGGAGCCATGTGTCAGAGGCACAGCTTTCTCTTTCTTCCCTCAAGCTCCTCTTACAGCAGTGCAATGTAGATACTGCTCTTTGCCTACAGCAAGTCAGAGTCCAGAGCTTAGTCTAGAGGATCTCAATAGGAAATACAGCAACTTGCTTCTCTTAAAAACACCTTATCCACACAGACAGCAACCTCATGAGACTGGAAGTTCTGCTCTTTTCTCTCAGGCTTTGCAGGTAACAGCAAAGAGATCACACCTTGCAAGAGCTGGGGCCTGTTGTATATTTTGAGTGTTGGGCTTCAATAGCTACCGCCCTCTTGCAAAGAGCTTGGTTCTTCTACCCTTGCCTGCATGACGGGATGTTTTTCCATACATCTTTGCTGCACCTTTTCCTGCTTTCTCCATAAATGGCTTCAGTGAAACAAAGTATCACAGAGATCCAGTTGTGCATTACAATAGGAAATCCACATCTGGAGCAAGTACAGGTACCAGAAACTTTGGGGGGCTTCTCAGACCCTGGAGACAGTCATGACAGAAACAAGATGTGCTCCACCATGTGACAAGCTCAGGTTTGTTTCTGTTCAACACTACCCAGCAGCCCTGACCATTACCACCTCAATAATAAAAAGGAGGTTCCAAGCTGCTCTACTGGCAAAGCCTCAGCAACCCTCAGCAATCTGTTGAGCTCTCAGTCCTGCAGCTGTCAAGCAGCACCAGCCCCAAGGAAGCTGACACCTCTGCCGTGTGCTTGCAGGGAACACCAGCCTGCTCCACAAGGTCATCAGCTGATGCTACAGGTTAGATGCTGACAGCAGCTGCCTAACTTTGGAAAGTCCATGAACAGCCCCAGCTATGGGCTAAAATTTGAGAAGGAAACTCCTCAAGAACCATCATAGGAAGATTATTTTAAAAAAGTAGCAAATCATAGAATCATATAAAGAAGAAACAAAACAAAAGCCAAATTGTTCGTTCTAAAAATCATGTTCAACTTAAGGTATTATATTGGAAATCAGTGAGGGTTTTTCAAGAGTTTCTAGATGCCACAGGTATGAGGATTTACTCTGGAGAAGTGTATTTTTCTTAATTGAATAACTGATCAATTCGTGGAAGCCTTAAAGATCTTGAAACGCTCAGGTGGGCACATTTGGGAAATGCGATTCTTGAAGGATCTAAAAGACTCTACCATCCTAGATCAAAGAAAAAGAAGTTTAAAAATTAAGTTTTCTGAGCACTTCCTGATGCAGGGTTTCACTTATAATATCTTAGTGTTTTTGCACAGGACCTGCCTTAGAGAAAATAAAGGTACTCCCAGGATGCAACAAAGAAGGTGATCTGCAGGAGGGCTGTCTGACACCACAACTCAAAGGCACATAGCAACACAAGGGCTGAGGATGGGAAGGGAGTGTGGAGGTGGGAAAAGGATGGCCTCAGAACAAAAGCAAGATGTCCTAAGCAACTGTTTGTAACCTAGCCTCTGACCAGAGTCCGGTGCTCTACCTACATCACCATGCCCAGACTGCTCACAGGTCACATGGAACACTGACCACTGCAGAGACAGCCTGAGCAGCTTCCACCGGACACCCACAAGGACAGAAACTTGGGCTGTATAGGTTTGTTCCACCTCTGAAGCACGAGTGCATCTCCATTTCACAGCAGGTTCCGAAATACAAATTTCTAAACGTTATATAGCAAGATAATGTAAGAGTGACTGATATGGAAAAGTTAGTATTTTCATAACACTGTCTTACATAGTTACAGAAAGCAAGAAAAGAATGGAGATGTGTACTGAAAATACAGGAGAAAGAATGAAAACACTGAGTAGCTGTTCCCAAATGGAGCAGCATCCGTACCATGCACTTAATGAGGCAGGAGTTCTGTGGAAACAAGTAATAATGTGATCACATAATTAAAGACTGCTTTCTAATACGCGTGCAGAAGGCAGCAACAAAGACTGCACAAACACCCTTTATCCCAGTACTTCCTGGAATGAGCCATTTGATTCGAAATGTTAAAAGGTTCCTTTAACAGCTTTTTTGGTCTGTAATACATCATCTAGATGCAACTGAGGTCAAGTGGATTAAAAATCTGAATAACATTTTGTGCAGCAACTTGACAAAAGAGGCACTGTCTCAGCTGCAAGGGTTGATTAGCACTCGATCCATATCTATGGCCATACTAGAGACATGTGTGGAAGTACATAGAATTTGGAATTGATTTAAAAACTTCCTAAATAAAAAGGGTTTTTTATTATTATGAATAAAATAGAAGTATCAAGTCTTTGGTGGTCTCTTCGTTCCCTTGTAAGAATGTCAGTGGCATCACAGAAACAGCACATGAACAACACTGCTCAAGTACAAACAGTAACTGGGGAAGACAAACACACTGCAAGGCTTTCTGCTTGCCTCATCTGGAGACCTCAGTCACAAGTAGCATTGGCAAAGTAATTCAAATCTGGCTCAGAGATTTAATTAGTAGGCACAAATGTCATTCTCATTTTAAACAATCCCTCCTTGGGAAGTGGCATTATCTCTATTGTATTTGCGTTTCAGCTAGGAAGAATGCATTATGCACTTTTTCCTTTATTAAAAGGGCTGACACTCAGTAACATAATTAATGAGCAGCTTTGAATGCAGCCTTCTTTTAAAACCCCCTATTCAGGATCACAATGCTGTTTATAATTACAGGTGCTGAGTGCAGAGCTTGTCTTAGTACATTTCAAATTGTTACCTTATATAATACATCTACAACTTTTATTTTTTCCCCTCCCCTTAAAATGGAGACATTTTCCAAAGTTCAAGGGGCTTTCAGATCAGAAGGTTTTGATTTAATAGGGGCTGGACACTGCCTGTGGATACCCAGAAAACCACTCCGACAACCCTAAGCTGACCACTGTACTAACTATGCTTATGAGCAAAAAAGGAAACTGGGCTCTGACACAGCAAACTGATTGTTGAAAGTGGTCCTCAGCCACACAAGCAAGGTGCACTCACCTCAGTGCAGCTTGCATGCGACCATTTGTAAAAGCAAGACATAACCCTGCAAAGAAAGAGCACAGAGCTCAAAGCATCCCATACATCATTTCAGCCGACTCTTTTTTGGTTCTAGAATATCTCTTTGACAGAATATTTCTTCAGAAGATAAAAGGAAAATACTTGGGAGCAAGTGCCTTCCTGCTGTGTCAATTTATACTTGCAAAGACATAGCCATTTGGTCTCAACTTCTAAAGAGGTCTACATTTTTTAAAATCCTGTATCACAGTAATTCTGAGTCCTTCCACAGCGGTTGAAGCACCCATCGTCTCAGGATAATGCCTTTTGCTGGCTGCCAAAGACAGAATCAAGCTATCCGTCTCTGTGCTGCTGCATGCTGATGTTGACACGCCAAGGAATCACAAAATATTCAGTTGAACTCATTAATCCCTTAATGCTGCTCCCATCTTTCACAGAGCTCCATGCAATTGCAGGTTTCACAAAGCAACAATAAGATTATCCACTGAGCAATGCACAGGACAACACAACAAGCAAAGGACGCCAGATGCCAAATCATTTCTACGCAAAGTCTGTATGAATGGCTGCAACCTCCCATAGGCATCGATGTCAAAACTGCACAATTACCTGCATGTAATCAACAAACTAAGAGCATACTGCAAATGTAAACCATTTCTTAGGCACCCCATAGGTTCCTAAACTTAGGTACAGACACCTCAAATTACAGAGGTTGAGTCCAGAAACACCCTCCCACACTGTTCAGCCACTGGTGTTTCAGCCAGAGACGTGGTTCTACTGCTCACCTCTGGGGAGCCCCTGCCCTGACCCTGCTGTAAGGCCAGCTACTGTCAACCCTTGTCAACACTTGTTTCTACTGCTTCCAATAAGTCCAGAAGAACATATCTGACGTCATCTCATCTAATCTGTTCCACCTTATGAAGCTCAAGATACAAAACACTCACATTTCAATACAAATACGCCTTTCCCATCAGGAGACTGCAGTAAAACCCTGCCATCTGTAGCCCTCAGGCAGACATGGGATGCGTGCACTTGAGAAGCAAAATTTTTGTGCTGAACCCCTACAGATGACATTCTGTAGGCATAATTACTTGACACAGGACTCTTCTTCACTTGACCATGGGAGAAAAGCACATTCAATAGAGCAAATTACCAAGCAACATTCAGCAATCTGCACTCAAGTCAAGTACAATCATGGTTACATACATTACATTGTACAGGGGTACATTACATTGATGATGTCTTCAAGGCTACAGCTTATTTTGCACTGCCTCCAGCTCGAGGCGAACAGGACAGGCAAAGAGAATATACCTTGCTATCGCCTATCGGTCAACACTGTTCTCAGCTTTCGTTTTCTAGAAGGATAATAGTACATAAAAACCATCTGTGGTTGCTAGAGGTTCATCATCATACCCAACAACTAAAAAAACCCACTATGCCTTCAAACATTCAGTTCTCCTAGAAGACGGTAACAGGAGCCATGGCACTAGTTATACCCAAAATAAGACCTAGACCTTTGGATTATCAGCCATACTCTTTGCCCCCTTCTTAATTCATCAGGCAAAATCTAGAAGGCTTCTGCAATTAAGAAGGAAGAAGGGAAAAGCTAAATGGTGCTGCAAAAGAGATCTTTTTCTTGCATGCAGCAAGTTTGAATACTTTACAACTGACTCATTGAGAAAATATTGAGACACACCTTAAAATACAGTGCTGACTTCTCCACAGAAGTGCAAGCTGGATATCCTGCTCCATCCTCCCTTCCCAGATGTCTGGAAAATCCTCATGGATTTCCAAGAGCAGAGACCACAGCTGTCCTGTTAAACACACAGCAGCAGCTTTTGGATGACTACCAAATACATCTGTACTCCAGCCAGGGAAAGCCGTCTTGAATCCCAGCGTGGGGGCCCTACCCCGAGATTTTCCACTCTCCTCACACTACAGGGCAGCGCAGAGCTGAGCTGTGTGGGCATAGCACCCCAGGCAGCAGGTCTACCCCTGGCTGTGTCGGTGCCTGGCTGGCACAGAGAGGCATCCCACACAAAGACGGCCACTGAGCGCATGCGACAGCCACTGCATCCTGCATGGATGGCCTCCGAAGGGAGAATACAAGCCAGAAGGTGGCTGTGGCCTGGCTAATCCTGTAATCAAATATGCTCTTAACAGCTCTCCGGTGGTGCGTAATGCTGTTGGAAGAGTTATGCAGCTTTTATAAAAAGTATGGATTTAATCTATTTTTCTTCTGGGGATTTGTGGATAATTTTAACGTTTTCTTTTAATTTGCAAGTACAAGGTTTTGATTGTTCTTAAAAATACTTTAACAAAAGCTTAAAGTACATCAAAATGGCAATTCTTGGATTAAAAGTATTCTTGACTGAGCTGTGTTGATAATATTTAATCATCATTAAGGTATTTAATATAAAAAAAAGTAATTTGAATTCTTTTCCTTACTGCTAATACCTCACCAGAAGCTTCCAGAGCCTTGCCCACCTACTGCAGTCGATGTTCCAGAGGCAGCTAACTTTCAAACTACGCAGTATCTCAGAAAAGCATGTGCACATGAATTGTGCTTTTAAACAGGAGGAGGAGCCTGAACATTGTATGTGCAATATCCAAAAGACAGACTACATTCAACATTAAACATTCAGACAACTGCTAAGAAATATAATGAGAATAACCAGAATACACGTACAAACTATGTGTTGGAGTTGAAATAAAGAATTTGTGTAGAATAACCTGTCCCACAATAACATAACCTTCAGTGTTGTTTTCCAGACAACATACAGGGGAAAAAGGCATCGCGCTTGTAAGTGCCCTTGGGAAACGGTGCACAAAGTACTTTTTTTCCCGCCAAGGAAAAAGAAAATGAAGTTTCTTACTGTCATGCCATAACCAAGATGGTCAATTAATGGGGTAACCTCAGCAGCTATCATAGAAATATGACTTTTTGCCTTGTGAACTGGCTTACTGCACTCTCACCTATTTTAAACTTTTCAATAATATGGATGGATGTTATTTTTAATAGATCTAGCTTTATTCAGATGGAAGAAAGCAACAATGGGAGCATATCCTTCTTCAATTATGTCTTGACTGCAGATTACAACACGTAGAACCTTGGGGAGGAAAAAAAAAAGATTCTAAGGTAAAACCAGTAAAAAGGTTTCCATCTGGATTTGCCTCCTTAATTTCTGGGGTGATTGTATTTCTCTGACCAGCAATGAAAGACAGATCTTCAGAATTTCAAATCTACTTTCATACTGTTCTCAAATGATGACTCAAAAAGGCAGAAAACTTTGCAATGATGCCATACGGTACCTTTTAATTAAGGTATTTATTAGTAATGTTAAGATCCTTTTGCCACTGAAAGAATTTACATTTCTAGATACATTTTAAAGTACTGGTTTTGATACTTGTCCATACGAGACAAATGTTCAGGATTCTTCTCTAAATTAGCTCCTATAATAACATGACAGACTGTGAAAACACTCCTAACAGTTTCAGCGTTGCATATATCAGATGTAGCAAACAATGCTATTTGTATGCTCTCCATCAGCCTGCTTTTTGCATAAAGGAATCAAACATGTCTAGAGTTTTCGGGATCTTTGTTTCTCATTGTGTATAGCATTCCTTATGATGAATCCGTGGATCTCAATTTCACCCATGGAAATCCCTCAATTTACTTAGCAAAGATATCAAAGTTCTAACAGGAGATTCTGTGTTCAAATTGTTAAAGGAGTCTTTTTTGAAAACAGCAACCTTCTGGGGAGCATGTATTTTATTCACTTCCATCGTTCTCTTCTCACTTTGTTGTCAACGCTACTTAATTCAGCACAAATAGATGCTTGACAAGTGTCTTGCCCTCTGTCCCCAAGGAATGTGATGAAACCAGAGAAGATAATAGTACTTTCCTGTTGTTTGTTTCCCTTCTCTCTCCCCACGAAATGAGTGTTTGCAGCATATTATACAGCAGCATACCTTACTGGCTTAAAAAAACCTCAGTGCAGTACAAGGGTAGGGTGGTAGAGATGATCCTAACTCCTCTTAAATCTTCTTCTTTTCTGACATTCCTGTCAGGTTGGCAGTGACCAAGGACAAAGCAGGGCACTCCACCCAGAACAGCACAGCAGGAAAAACTGGATATTTTCTCAGAGCAACCACTGCAGAGCTGGAACCCAAGGAAAGCTTTCCTTTCATTTCTCCAGTGAGAAGCAATATAAGGAAAAATAAGAAATCTCTTAGAAGTGCTTGTATTTACCTTACATTTTACATTTAACTGTTCTACCTTTTATGGTCTGGGCTTGCCTTTAAAAGACGGTTTTTGCCTCTATGGTACACTACAGTCCCAGTGCTCAGGACAGCTGGGATACTCTCTTTAGGAGTCACTTTCTGAACCATCCACTGCTTTCCCATTGGTGCAATCACTCTTACCCATTGAGGCAGTCACTTGTGTACAGCATCTTACTTCCATCTATCCTCATGTGATCAAAATGGCACTTCAGAAGTACACAAGACTAACACAAAGAATGAACAACAGAGGTTTAACGAGACAGAAGGAACAGAGGTACTGGCACAATGCCTCACCACCACTCTACCTCATCTCCTGGGTGTGAGAAGTGAATCCCATACAGATCACCTGCTTTCAACCAATGCTTGCACCTTCAGATGTTCTTCCCAGTACCTTTCTCTTTATGAAGTTTGATTTCACATTCAGTTTTACCTGAGGGAAAGATTGAAACACAGAGTGTACTGGTACGAACTGCTACAACTCTCAGTTCCCAGGACTGGCACTGAAATTGGTCTAGCCCTCTCACTCTAACTGCAGCATCCACCTCCAAAACTGGAAGAAAAAGATGAAAAGCTCTGAAATAGTAGTGCTAATGCAGCATAAGCTACGCCAGCATCAAAAGGCACCTGCATGAATCTCAAAGGTAGGATCTGAAACACAACTGCAGAAACTCTCATGACTGTTGCTACAATTCACCAGCTTTCAGAGCCCTAGCCGTAACCGCACCAAGCTGCCACAGTCCTACGAAGTCACCCATAGCACAAGAGACCAGAGTCCTGTGTGAGAAAATGCCCAGGTGGCTGCCCTGACCATCCAGCCTAGAATCCCATTTGGCACTGCATCCCTGAGCTGTAGAGCCGCATCAGTGCAGCATTTGCTCACAGGCTAGTTGCCTTCACTTCGCCATTAATATCCACACTTCTGGGTCTCAGACTACATCAGGGATCTCTGCACCACTCAGTGTGATGCTTGGCTCACACAAATAGGGCTCGCATAGAAAACAACACCTAAATCTGGCTTTCCAAGGTCCAGGTGTAATTCAGTGTCATGCTTGTTAGAGCAGAATTTTCATTTTTTCATTGAACTTCAATACAACAGAAATCAAATTCCCTGTTAATGCATGCAGACTGTTAAATAGCACTTGTCCTTGTTCAGCTTAACTCACTGAATCCCAAATCCAGTTTTACAAGCAATTTTAAATGCATCTGTCACCCAGTGGGCAACATCTGCTGCTCTTTGCTAAGACCTACTTGTGCGATACAGGAAGGGAGGCTGTTACTAGTGCTGCCAACTTTGCAACCAGGTTGGGTTTTCACCTACAAGTAGGTCTATGCTAACACAAGCAGGCGGCACTCACACAGAAAAAGTCAGTTGTGTCAGCGCAAGGCAAACCCACCAATAATGCAGCAATGCACTGACCTTTTCACTAGTCCTCCAGTGCACAACTCCTCGTCTCGCTCTCACTTCCATGAAAGCAATCACATGGGATTTAAGCACAGATGTCTCACCTCTCCCCACCAGCTTTCCAACTGGTCTGATTTATAACTGAAATGAATAAAATAAATCCTTATTTGCTCGCATATTTTACGCCTGGTGATGTCAAGAGGTTCAGACAGTCTGTGATTCAAAGTTCACAGAGAAGAACTACATGCAGTGCTCGAAGGGTAAAATCCTCTCCCATTCAAATGCAGAGAAAAAAAGAAAAAAAAAACCCTAACTCATTTAAACCAACATAAACTTAATTAGACCCTGTAATAGTTAGGTTAAAACATCATGACTGTCCTCTCTGGGTGTCTAGGGCTGTCGGACATACTTAGGCTAATGAGCATCATTCATTACTCTTTGACCTCTCTTTTCAAAAAAGTGCCCAGCCATGTGCTATCCTTCTGGGCCCCGTGGGAATGACAGAACATGGTGCTATTCAACACGATGGGACCAACAAAACAACGTTATGGAGAAGGCAGGACAGGAGCAGAGTGAGAATATGGCAAAAGACCCAGAAACAGAACAATCCAAAAAGAAAAAAGTTAAACAAGAAAAAACTCCTATAGGTCCTCCGATAAGAAACATCTATCAGTAGAAAGACATGCCACAAGGACTGACTTCAGAGAGAAGCGGGTATGATACAGCATGGTGAGCAGCTGGTAGAGCATCACGCCTCATTACCCACCAACAGTAATGTGAACACCTCACACCTGGTCCCAGTCATTTGGAGCAGAGTTCACAATCCAGTTATTAACACAGGAGCTGTTGCAAGCCAATTGTTAAAAAGTACCATTAGCCAAAGATGTGATTTTCAGCCTCACTGAAAGCAGGATCAGGAAGAGACAGTGCAAACCAGCTTAGAAAAGAAACTAACTTCAAAGCAAAGTGTTCCGAAAGCAGCTATCACTCTACACATGCAGGCTGGAGGCCAGCAGAAGGCAAACATTTCACAGATGCGTTGAGATGGCTGGGCACAGCAGCCACCAGGTCTGAATTTTATTCAGTACACACATCCACCCGCCTCCCAGTAACTCTGAGTGAATCAGGGCCCAGCACAATCTGCAAAATACCACAAGCTGCACATTGTCTAGCCCAGGGAGCCTCACTTTCAGATGCTACAAGAGCACAAATAGCTTTATAGCAAGGACACACAGCATTCAACATCCATGTAAAAAGTATGAAAACTTAAGTCCCAAATTCATGAGCCACTTAAACATTACTCGGCATTGCTGCAACTTGGCAGGCTCCACCTGACATCCCTCTGTGTGCACAAAGATTTCCATAGAGCTGCTTCACTCCTCCTATGGCTGAATGAGAAAGGGAAAGCTGTGTGTTTCAGGAGCTAAACAACATCTCCAAGTTCAGTAACAATAAATAAATACATACCCTGGCACATAACAGGACATGCTCTAAATAGCGATAAAGTTTGGGTTTTGCTGCCCTGTATGACCTTTTGTACTACATTAGCTGCTGAAATCAAAACTGATTTTCTTTTCTGTTCCTTTGGCTTTCAAACAGTTCTGTCAGTCCCATTACTATCATCTTGCTTATCTCCTTTTCATGGCTTCTCATCTGGACAAATATTTGTATTTGTTTCTTCTCAACTGCGTATGCTGTTTTCATTTACCACCAGAAGGCTCTTCAGAAGGATTAAAAATAACTTCCGTTCCCATTTGACAGACACACTGCTGCTTTCCACTCTGTTTAAGATGGGAAGAAAAGTATTGATTAACGATGGTCATCTTATTCTTCAGCTGCTCTCCCAGGAACTGCAGTAATAATTACACCCTTAAGCCCAATTAAGAACTGGCTTCATGGATTATAGCTCCAAGATGAGAATATCAGAGGCCCAAATGAAACTACTTATCTCCTTGGAAAATAAATCTTCTCACTATCTTGATGAGCATCTGGCACAGTCCTGTCCATCTTAGCTAAGAATATAATATCTACAGATATGTCTGTCAGCAGAACTGTATCTATCCAGACACACAGTTTGTGTTTATGGTAACAGTAATACCCTAAAGGATTTTAAGACCAGGCAATCAATAGTTCTGTAAGGCACCTCTGTAATAAATAAATAAATGCCCCATATTTTCAGGCTATTAACCAGTATGGAGGAAGAAATCTATAAACCAGTCAGTCCTCAATACTGATTTTTAAATAGGTAAGACGCACTTCTGGCTTTGGAGTGGCAGCAAAAATATACTTAGTTTTCACCATTTTAAAACCTCATTAACAGTGCAAACAAAGAAAAATTCCCAAAGCAGTAAGCAGAACTCATTATTTTGCAAAGGAACTTGACCCACAGTAAAGAGTCAGAGAAACAAACCAACTACGTCTTAACTGAAGTCAGTAATTAAGAGCAGGAAACTAGGAGCAAATCAGGAACTGCAACACAGAAACTGCAAATGCAAATCATTTAGTATTGGGTCACTTAAAAATTATGGTTTGTATACCATTCACAGAAGACAGCTTTTACTGCCTGTAGTACACTTTTTTTTTTTATAATAATTAAACTATTATCAGTGGAAACGAACTTATCACCCTGCTAAGAGAAGGTCAGTGTGCAACAACTACACAAGTGTTAGAATAAAATGCTATCAGTCAATTTTTATTTTTTCTTTATACTAAACATGTCATGGAGTCGCAGAGGAAATCAGGACCTCATGAGTTATGTGCTGCATCATAAATAATAAAAGGCTTTCTGTACTGTAGAGCCCCTCATTTCAAGCGCTGCCCCTGCTTCCCCAAAGAGCAATACCCAGATACTATGTGTTTAGGAAATAAAAATGTATTTATTTTTAATCCTAACCCAGGCACTGTTAGCAGGATGGAAGAGAGACCACACAGGAGAACTAATTAAGCATCTCTACTCAGACACAGTTGTTTTGTTTGCTTGCTTGCTGTGGGTTTGGCTGGTTTTGTTTTGCTGCTTCAAGTTCACTTCTCTCTGTGTGTGATCCATCTATTCAAATACATCTGCAAAGGATGCATCTGTCCTTTTTGTGTGGTCATAACTCTAGAACAGCAGAAAAACAAATGTTTAACTCCCAGAGAACTTACTAACAGCAAGAAAAGTGAAGTGCACCTGGCTGAGTTCCAGTATTTTAAGAAAATGGACCCTTACTAGTTAAACAACACACTGCCTATAGGCAACTGTGCCTGTGGGAAGCCCTTTAAAACAATGTTTAGATCTCCTACTCCATCTCTTTCTCATTCACCAAGACAGATGTGAAACAAATGTTTCCAGAGAATTATCACTGAGTGCTACTTCCCCAAGACAGAGAAGTGAGGGGTTTTTTTTGTTTGTTTGTTTGTTTTTGAAAACACACTATGGTGGATTTTCTAAAACCCTGTTTGGCTGCACCCAGATGGGTGGCAAACCCTGTTGCCAGCCTGCATCCATTTCCATTGCTCACCACAAGCCCTGATTGAACAGTGTCATTTCAACCTACATCCACCGGTTTCAGCCTGCATAATTGTAAATGATGGGTCATCAACAGCTGTGGCATTATGCTGTCTAACATGGCCTGTCTCCAAATGAAAGATGTAGACTTTGTCTGATCTGAACCCACCAAATAAAATTTCAGCGGTCAAATACTTCTGCTCAGTCAGAGCAATGCACACACACATGCCACATTCATACATCCACATGCAATGTTCGCTTGCTAAGGGATGCTGGGCACAGCTCAGACCTGGCAGAGAGCCCAAGAATAGTAATGCACCGGATCTGAGAGATCAACATTAAAGCAATAGATCTTAATAATAATCTGATATTAGCCACAAATGAAACATGCTGTTTGTCTCGAGCACTCTTTAAGAGCTCCTGAAAGACTTTCTCAACTTTCAAAAAAAGAAATCTTATAGTCTAACCATTTCCAGAGCAGATTCCCACGGAGTTAATGAGACATGAACCCAAAGGTCGCCCTGCTTCCTTGCTTTTCCTTCTCCCAGCCTTCTGCCCTTTTCACATCCTACCTCACAGAAGTCAGTCATAACCAGGCAGAAGAGATTTAACCTTGGCACAAGCTACAACGACAGCCAGCAGCTTTATCTTGGTAAAAGCATTTGTCACCCACAGACTGGCCAGAGGCGAATAAAAATGACCCACGAGCGGCAGACATGTTCTGCTGCTGCCAGAGAACAGCTGCAGTGCAAAAACAGCTATTTTGGTCATGAATTCTGTGTGGACCCTGTGGTTGTTCAGCCACTGAACTGTAAGTGACAGAAGCTGCCTCTCCCTATCTTTGCTATTATCTTCTGTTGACCCACTTGGCTTGTCTGCCCTACCTCTTCACCAACAGGACAGCTTTTTCCCTGGCAACTTAAATAGACTCTTTCCTGGGCCAAACATATCCCACAGAGGAGTTTCTCTTAACAACTGGATACTGTATGACAAGATAGGAGAGGAAAAATCCTATTGCGTTACACAAAGCTATGCTGCTAGTTCTGTACATCCACTGATGTTCCCCTACTGTTTTTCACTTCCACAACTCCATTCTGTATTTAAGCACACATTCTTGTTCAACAACTTACAACAAACTCCCCAAAGCAGAACGGCAGCAGGAATGAACTGGGATGGAGGAGGGGTCTGAACATCTCACTCTCTCTGTTGCACTCAAAGTCGATGCTAAAGCTCCAGGTGGTGGTTGCACGAGTCACCCCACAGCTGCCTACCCTCAGCGCATCTGATCTTTGTTGTCAGCTTCAAGATGCTATGGTGTTTACACAGGGGGCTGCAACTTAAGAGAGCAGAGACTCCTTCTCTACCCTCCTCTCTCCCAGACAGAAGAAAGCCGTTTCTCTCTCAGTCCCTCCTCATACGTCATTATCTCCTTAATCATCCTAGCAGCCCTCCACTGGACTCATTCCAGTACATATCGATGTCTTTCTTACGCTGGGGAACCTGACACTGGACACAATATTCCAGATGCAAGATCCGACACTCAGCTGTGATTCTAGAGATGACTAGCCCAAAGGGTGGGCTGTAGTAGGTTTCAGCTCAAAGCAATACATATAAGTTACGAAAGCACTAGAATTCTGCTTTTTACAGGAACAGAATAGCGGAGGTCCCAATAGTAGCTAAAATAATTCAGAATTTCTGTTCTGTGTCTTCTCTGTCAAACCTCTGCTCTTAATTCACTTTGCAGTGAGACCGCCGCTCCTGTAACAAAGCGTTTTGAAAACTCCACTGTTTCCTCCATCTTGAAAGGTCACCTGCACACACCCTGATGTAGTGTACTGTATCTCCACCAAAGCAGATATTTTATGGGTTCTGTCTCCTGTTTTGAGTAAATCTTACGCAGTGACAGCACAGTAGCTCCCAAGGTCAAATTATACTACTATTGTGGAATTTCCCAGAGCCACAGTGGGACACGTGGGGCTCAGGTTTATCAGCGCTGCCTGCTGGGCCAGCCTGTATTTCTCACACAGAAGGAGCAACCATTTAAGCTCCAGTTGGAGGGACTCCTTACCAAGAGAAAAAAAAAAAAACATAATAAAACTTCCCTAAGTGACTCAGAACGCTAAGCCTGAGTGAAAGGCAAAACCCTCACCAGGTTCTAAAAACAAACTCAAGTCTCTGTGCAGCAATAGCATCTAAACAGCTAGGGGGGGGTTGCTCTAGTGTCATGTGATCCTTTCAGCTAAATAAAAGTCTGGAAGATGAACATACTTCACATTTCTAATCCCTCACATTTTTAAGTGACAGCAACTCTCTTAAAAAAAAGGCCAGTGAAACCTACCTAAGAAACCTAACAGACTATATCAAACTTCTTAGGACAATCGTTCAAACTTCTACATGTGAACCACGCAGTTTCTGCCAACAAGCATCTGACCTACTCTATAAAGGCACAATACAGTCTGTCTACAATACAGTTGAACATCTCACTCAACAATTAAAGGTTGCACCAATACAATTTCTCTTTGATTCATCCACTGATCCACACCAGCTTTCCTAAGTATTTTAATCTCCCTTTCCAAAGTTGTCACAGAACTGAAAAAGGGCCTGCTATTAGCTGGCATGCAAACACTTGCTTTAAATATAGAGTTGGAATTAAATCACAGGAAAATTTATTTTAAAAAATTAATAGAAAGTTGACTGTCCTATAATACCTATGCAAAAAAACAACAACAACAAAAAAAAAAAAACAGGAAACAGAAAAAGAATAAGGAAAAAAAACCACAAGCACTCCACAGTCTCCCGCTTGAGGTTGCCTCCCCAAGAGGCTGTCAGCCCAGCCACTCACATGAATTTACTGAACCAAGCCGGGTTAGCACGAGTTACCGTTGTGCTGTAACCCAGTTCATTTGGAGCAAACTGGGAGAGGGAGCCCACAAACACAGGCCAGGTACCGCCCTGGGCAGCTGAAGCATTAACCTCTACCACAAGCACACATGGAACAATCAGAGAACAAATGAGAAATCTTAGTTTGGACTATGCCACAGCTTCACCTATTTGCGCCACTCCTCCCCAGGCCAGTCTCAGCTGCCCCACCCAACCCCAGTGCAAATGGCCGACAAATTCCCCCAATGGTACAACGAAGCTGCTAATGGGCAGAAATCCAGTTTGCAAAATCCATTATTGGCCCTTTCAGTGGCAGGGTCAGCAAAGAGGCCAAGGACTGAATGGTTACACACCTCAAATGGAAGGGAAATACCTGCTCCCCAGTAGTTTACTTGGTTATTGATTGAAAAACTGTGTTAAATCACTAAATATTACATCTCCATTTTGGGGACTAGATGAATAATGAAAGAATGATTCACAAACAGGTTATTACAGAAACCACAAAACAACTGTCGGATCTGTTATTTGCAGTGGGTTGTTTCGGCACCTCCACCTCCAAGTCCCAGGGTGGAGTCTCCAGGTCTGTCTCTGCATGGTAACTCAGATGTTGTACTCATGCTGCGCATTTGCTTTTCCTGTTTCTGTGCTCCCAGGACTTTCCATCCAGCTTTCAGAAAAGAGCCAAGATTTCTTTTCAAAACACCACCACAAACTAATTTCAATATTCAAGAGAGGCATTTGTTTTTCCTTCAGGAAACTGCACTCAATACACCTGACACTGGAGCTAGTTTGCCAAACAAACCATTTTGCCTTGAAGAATTACTGTAAAGCAGGCTGGAATGACTACTGGAGATCACTCACATTCTCTGCAGGTCATTTGTTCTCCTCGAGATGCAGGGAGAAGGGGGAACAAAGAGCCATCCCACACAGAGTTGCAGTAAAGGCATGGCTTCTCAGAGCAAACTGCTCCTCTTCAAAGCACTCGAGTGGAACCAGAGGGGCTCTGCTGTATGCAGTAGGACCAGGATCTGCATCCACAAATGCGCATCTGTGTGGCACTGTCACAGCATGCCTGCATGACTAACTAACATGTGGTTAAACAAATTCACTTTCAGGAGAATATTTTGGAAGCCAACTTCCAACCCTAAATTATTTTTTTTTCAACTTACAAATTATTATTATGCTATAATCCCCAAAGATAATGAAGGTCTTCATGATGGAAACAGTCCTCACTACAGAAAAGATAATACCATGATATCTAAACAGACTCAGTACATTTCTCAGCTGACATCAGATGTTAAAGCAGTTACAATTCCTGTTTTCCTAAAGTTGCAAATTCTTTGTCAGAAAACGACTTACTTCCCCAAGAACAAACCAAAATACTCCTGTGACAGGTGGTTTTCACTACAAATTAAAGGCCTTCATTTTTAAAGACATGGAGGGAACGAACAGAGCTACCAACAGCTGTACCTCCACCAAGGCCTGAATACTCTGCTTCCTCTCCATGAGACTGCCTCAAGTGCCCTGTGACAGCGCACAGCCAGCGCCTTTAGCCAGAAGGCACATGGAAAGCCTGAACGCACGCCCCACACAGCTCCGTGCAGCCACCCACCAGGGTGGAGAGCTCCTCTGAAGGGAAACATTTGACCTGGCATTACATATGAGGGAACACAAAGTGCACAGCAGCAAGCACCCCAGAGCCGCATGCAAGCTGGCTTATGATTTAGTAGGACTGTGTACAAAGAAATTCAGGATTTGTGTTCATCCCCATTCCCATTGCATTTCACCGAGGTATGCATGCCTGAAGTCCTTAGCTCGTTTTGAAAATACCAACCTTAAAAGTTTTGGCCCCTACACTCATACCCTCAAGCACACAGAAGCCAACAGATCAATTCATGTAAGAAATGAACATTTGTACTCATTTTTCCTTGAGGAAATTGGTTCTATGCTGCAGATCCAGTGGGCTGGGAAACATACAAACTTACTGCAAACAGAGTAGAATTTTTGGTTTGGAAGAAAAATGACAGTAATGAAAATCTCTTGCAGCATTAATTATAAAGGGAAGAGCAAAGAGGAGCATGCTGGAAACTGGAAACACATTTTTGTGTCATGTTAAGAAGTCATAATCTTCCAGGACTTCAGAGAGAGAATTTGAAGCTAATTGTTTTTTCCCTCCCTACTACTGCTGAAGAGGTTTCAGGTCTATCTGCCCCAGTGGAAGTTCAATGCGAAGCCCTTACATATGGATACGCCATGCAGAGTAGACAAAGAAACATGCAGAAGGAGCTGGCTGCTCTCAGAAGGAAGCTGGGAGTCCCAGCTGTACCTCAGTTCCATTAGCTGCTTCATGAACTGTTGTCACAAGAGAATATCTTCTGAAAAAAATATACCGTCTGATTAAGTAAATTGCGAGAAGTTAATTTGCAATTCCACAATCCCCAAGGGACTCCAAGACCAATCTCCCTAGTGTTTCATCTACAGTCATTTAATAGTTTATGTTATAAGACCTACGGCCTACCAGGAAGATACTAGGACAAATCCTGAGTACATTATTCGCCCTTGTCCTACTGACTCAAAAGCACTAGTAGACCAATTACAGCAAACAAGATTTAGCAGTCCACTGCCTACCCCAATGATTAATAGAACAAGCTGTTTGTGCTGCTGCAATCAACAGCCCTGTGGCTATCAGCTCCTACCTGCAAGTATGTTCAGGGTAGGTACACAAAAAGACGCTAAACCAAATGGGTCCTTCCATTCACATTCCACTTCGCTGAAGCTGCTACGCTGCTTTATTCCTCATTCCCACAGCGACACACAGCTTAAAGAGAACCTTCTAGACTCACACTCAAATCATCTGAGATGTACTAAACAATCTGCCCTCTGTTCCACTTGGGAGCTGACTTCTTTTTTAATTGTTTTCTTCCCACATTCCCTTCTTTTGCTTGCCACAAACTTAGTTTGTCATTATTATTTCAAGTAACATTGCCCAAGCCGTTCAGCATATCAGAGCTCTAGAACAGTGAAACACTCTTTTTATAGCATGCACTTGATACTAAGATTCAGAAAAACTGCAAAGCATCTTTAAAAGACCATCTCTTATCAGCATGGCAGAAGTGCAGTTTCTTAACAACAGATAAAAGGAGCACAAACCAAACAGCACTGATTGTCCAGATGGTTCTAAGCCTCTTCTGCTACAAATCAACCTGACTGAACAGCCTCCACAGAGTGCCTCCATTTTCAGGCTGCACTGTGCACTGTCAAGTATTCAGAAAGTGACTGTCCATGCTCCTTTAAGGAACTCACCCAAATACCATTTACATAAGTGTCATAACTCATTTTCTGTGAACAGGTCTGAATGAAAAGCATCTTCTTTAGATCTGGTTACATTAAGGAAAGCAGTATATTGTGCTTGTCTGTATACTATTCTAAAGCAAATGATTTGTGTGAACTGGTGACAAGCATCCCTCCCATGCCACGATCTGTAATGGATGTAAATGCTAGTATGAAGATTAATTTCCTTCTAATCTACTAAGAGAAATTAAATTTCATCAAGAATGATTTTAGTCTAATAATTTTCCCTCTACCGAAAAGTAACAGAATTTAAAGAAGCTTTTGAGTTTCTTTCTTAAAGAAAATGATGGATGTTCATGATAATTTTCAGGTTTTGCAACGTAAATCTCAGAGATAACACAAAAAAATATTTGTTTTACAGGTTAAGGGATGCAACTTCAATCATTTGACTTGAATCATAACACTCTTTTCAGTGCAACCATGAGTATGAGTAATTCTGCTGGAAATTGTGAATAAGTGATAAATGACTTGTAGAGTTCTCCAACTGGTTTTCTATGCACATGCTCCAATTGATTAAACAACTTATGCAACTAGGACAAGACAATTGAGCAGTGAAGACAGCAGAGGAAATGCCATTCTGCCTTTAGCCAAAATGTTCATGTGGCATTTAAATTCTCAGAGAATCATCAGGAAAGTTTGTTCCTTTTTTCTTCCTTGAGAACAGAAGCACAAGTGTTTATAAGAATCCAGAACACCTCCTTTCTCCTCCACCCACATGAACTTGGCAGCAAGTCCCAGCATTTTGTGATGTCAGCGTTGAAAAACCTGCATTACATTGCTTCAGGGCGTCTTAGAAAATAAAAACAATTAAACCATACACTGATTTAAGACCTGCCCTTTTCTTCTCTGTGTGCCCTGCATTCAGAGAGGGACTTGTTTGTTCCCCTAATAAGCCTGGCCCCAATTCAGCCACTGATTGGAACTGACTCAAGGGATTCAAGTTTATGACATGCATTGATGAAGGATTAAGAATCGGAAGGTCAGTACAGTTACCTGGGCAGTGCATGGCACTAGCATTAGGGCTTTAAGACCCTACACCAACAGCAGAATTGTTCAGCTCGAAAACAAAGTAAATGACAAGACCACTCCAAGCCCTTTGCAGGACACAGGAACTGTGAAGCGCCACTTCCCCTAGACGAAGGCACTCTCCTTTCTGCCCACTCCAGTGAGCCACACACAGGAGGTGGTTTCCATTTCCATCTGCACTACTGGCTAACTCAGTTCAACCAACGAGCCAGCACAGACACCTGCCAGGCTATGCACTGTTCGAAGGGCAGCAAAGGGAATCACACAGGTAGGCACATAACCACGCTTTAGGTACTAATCCTGCAACTCAGCCTACATGCACAGACTACTCCTTATCCCTGATGAAGTCACTGGGACCTCACATGCTAGGGCTGATGCCACAGATGACCCGTTTTTTTGCTAGGACTAGGGCCTCAATCACAAACGTAAAAAACACCAGAAACAGATTTTGGCCCTCATTAGCAAATACCAAAATTCAAGTCTAATACAGTAATCTGGAAATCAGTTAATGGCCAGTGAGTGATTCAGGCAAAGATTTCACTAACACCTCAAGAGAAAATCCTGTTTGGCAGCGTTTAAGCAGGTGACCCTCCATTGACATGTCAAGAATTATAAAGCCTGTTAGCTATTTCACTGCCAAATAACTATCTCACTCATAACAAGATTTCCAGAAATTACAGTCTTGGCTCACCTGCTGTACTGTTGAGTCTGCAGAACACAAAGTAAAGAAAGAGTAATTAGGAAGATCAGCTATATTTGAAATAACGTGGTTAGACTCTCCACTAGCACAAATTGATCTCTCTCCCCCACTTACATTTTCACATACACTTGCCTAATTGCCTTCATGGCCCAAACAAGCAGGAGACCTCTCTCCTCCTCCGACAAAGTCACTGTCATAAGTTACACACTTATTGGCAAGTGACACTGAAGGATCTACACTTTCCACCGCTGAAGAAAGATACTGTCGTTACACAATGCCCAAAGCTCCCAAAGAATCCCGTCATTAAATCCTCGTGCATCAACAACTAAGCCACAGTCTTCAGCAAGGTCTATGTGCTGCTCAACTGCAGAGCACTCCAGAAAATTATGGCAAACTTACTACATCCAATACGTTTAATGAATAAAGACAAAAAAACTGCAAATCCTTAACAATTTCATTTGAGTCTTTACTGCCCTCCTCGCAGACTTTGAGGAGAATAAACAAAAGCTATGGCCATGTCATAAAGGAGAAATAAAATGTACTTTATTTTGTCTGAGGGTCCTAGACAACAAATGTCTCTGAGTCAAAGACTGCATTAGCAAAGATTACAGATTCTCCCACAGCATATAATATGCCCTCCGAAACTCTTTCAATAAGCAGTGCTAATGAGTAACACATGGTTCTTTTCACTGAATCAAACCATCTAGATCTGATATCACTTTTCTATCCTTTATTCCTGCTCTCCAATGGAATTCATGCCAAAACTATCAGTGCCCTTGGTGAAGCCCGCCATGACAGCCACCTTCGTTAAGGACAATAAAACTGTCAGTAGAGAAGCTGAGACTCACAACTACAGCTGGCATCAGCCTCTTGACAAGCAGCTTACAGCTGAGGACCTTCCACTGCAAATGGAAACAGACCATGGAACCTTCCCCCTCACAGAGCAACAAACAAATCCTATTTCTTCCGTTTAAGATCTTCACAGTTTCTGTTTGTAAAACCAAAAATGCTACCACGCCACTAGGTGAACAAGAGTAAGGGGCATACTTACCCATACAGACTGCACAGTCACCCAGGTGTCAGCCCGTGGCCGAGCAGGGCAAAGCAGGAAGTGAATGAGATGAATTCTCTACATCAGCTTATTTCCTTTGGTACAGTACTACGTTATCCTTATTACAGAAGTCATTACTGTCACAGGAAAAGCTTCCCATTTATGGGCCCTCCATATGTGGGGGAGCTATTGCTCTAGCATGCGAGGATGAGATGCAGAGAGAGCCAGTCATCCACGCGCATCAGCACTATGCTGAATGAAGCAGTACTGATGACTGCAGGTAAAACATGCTTCAGTTGAAAACTGCCCGGGTGACAACTCTCATGCATTGACAGTAACAGCCCTACTGCTGACACTTTCTGTTTAACACTGTCCAAGTATTGGATTCCAGTAGTCTTTGAGTAGGAATTTCCATTCACTCAGTGAAGTTATATATGTGTGCACATACATACGTACGTGCCTAAATGTTTTCAAGAATAAGGCGGTAAAATAGAAAGTTTACTGAAAATTAATAAAAGGCACCCACACTGATCAGTATGGGAAAGCCTTAGGGAACTTCACAGAGATGCTTCTCAGTTCTCTACGAAATCCTGATGCCCTCAGCACTCTAGAAAAATAAAAAAAATCTGCAGAATTTTTGGTAACAAGCAGATGGCATTGTGGAACAGGGATAATTCTCTAGAAAAGGACAGGTGTTAATTTAAACTTTCACAGAAAAGCAGTCATTTTCAACAAAATTCTGTCCGATTCAGGATTAGGCACTTGTGAAAAGTCCTCTATATTCCAGTCTCACCCCAAAATAATAATATTTTTTTAAAAACCCTGAGTGTTAACAAATACAGGATTTAAAGTAGACCATTATATGACTCCAGCAGACTGCAGAAAGCATCAAAGCTATTTGCTTAGAATAAATGACAGCATTAGCCCAGCCAGGCATTTTCCAGCATCTCAAATGACATTTTAGGAAGACGTACTTTTCCATCTGACAAGCAGCATGATTTCGCCCGTTGTCACCATAAAAATCTAAATGGCAAAAACTCAGTTACACTACAGTTTTTTTAGAATGGAAGAAGAAAAACCCACATCTACTCTGTTTTCTGTCTCAGTGTTTCCGGTGGTTTTCCCTATCAAGCAAGATAATGTGAAATAAGAACATTGTTTAAAAGCAGTGTTCTAACATGTCTCCTGGCCATCAAAATTAAATATCAACGTATAGGACCATGGTTACATCAAACATAACACCACTTCCTAGCACTGTTAAAAAGCCAGGCTGAAAGGGGTCTTTTTCCATTTTGAAACCATACGCTGGCTCTAGCAATAAAACTCAGACCATTTAAGATCTCTTTAGATAATAAATGTCTGCACAAAGCGTACCCCAATAAAGCAAAGTACTTCACCGCATTCCCTAGGCAAAGTGATATTATAAATATTAATTACTACTAAGTAGGTACAAGTTTGGAGTCTTGAAATTCTTTTACCATTAACATCCCTCACATAAATCACACAAGTCTTCCTGTGGGGCGGGGGAAATAAAAGTACAGGGAAAAAAGAAAAAAAAAGAAAAGGAAGCTGAACACCTATCAGGTAGATAGGCCAAAGCTGTCAGATGCACACACAGCATATAAGCAATTTTACATAGACATGCAACATTCCCAACAGAGCTGATTTACTGTGAAAGCAGGTGCCAAAAGCCTCATACAGAAAAACAACAAACAACACAGACAACTTCCAGCCAGGAACCATCCCAGCCTGCTTCTCCAGGCCTATTCAACCAGAGCTGAGCTCTACTTCTCCCCACCACTGCATACATGCTCCAGCAAGCTCCCCATCGCACTACGATTAACTCAAACTCCCTGACAAAAACATGATTATTTTCCCTGCTTTTCTGCTTTCAATGCTTCTGCAACATACGCTTCCTTAAAGAGCAAACCCCAAGTTAGCCCTCCAAGACCCCAAGTATGACATTCTGATTCTGCAAAATGCCATACAAAATTACAACAGGATGCATACCAGCGTCTCCTGCTGTTTTAATATTGATGCGTTACTGAAGCAGTAATCATTCACATTCAGTAGTACAAATATTCACCAAGTTTACACCAGCTGCACCAGGTCTGGCATGGAAAAAGGACTAGTGCTCTGTTCTTCGTAACAACTTTCCCAACCTGGGGAGTACCACCACAGCAGGCAGCTCCAACTCATTCTCTCCCTCACCCGCTGCTCAAACACCTCTTCCCCAGATAAAAAACGTGCACCCCCAGAGACTGAAGCTGCCTGCATGAGACATTGTTTCAGGGAAGTGCCCTAATTATGCCTCTTCACCAATTTACATTTTAATTTCAGCTTCAAGACAGCTAGGTTCCTCTCTGGGGAAAAACAACAGCAGCACAGTAAATCCTCTGGGTACCTTCTCCCCAAGTTTCTTTCCAAGGTGCTACTGTGGGGTTTCACATTGGACTCCATCAATCCACAACAAAAGGATACCCTAACCTCTCTGTGTAACAAAATGGTAGTGTAAAGACTGTCTATCCTGGGGCAGTAGCTTTCAAGAAATGAGAAGATTTATTTTTCTTCTCCCATGGGTAAAATAAGAAATACCACAGTCTTCCAGATTCACGGAGATTAAAAGAAGAAAAGACTTACTGAACAACTTGATCCAGCCTTTCGTGACAGAGTTGTTCCATATTCATGTGGCTGCCCCATATCACGTGGTAGGGTGTTATTGGCTCATCTTTAAGAAAAAAAAAAACACCAAGCACTTCCATTGCATAATGGAAGCCAGCTTGTCTTTAACAGGGATCTCAGTTGCAGGACCAATCCCCTAAGTGGAAGCCTTAAAAACTGAAAGGATATTTAAAACATGGATTTAGCGTTGGATTTCTTAGAACTCGCAACAAGAAATTCACAACAGGCCCTAACATAAACACTAACAAGTAATTAAATTGATGTTTGAATGGTGAATGTTTTGAAGATGCGCATATCATATTTTAAAATGAAAGAGATAAGATCTTTGGTCTGCAAAGAAGCTGCTCAAGGAACATATAGGATAAAAGCCCCAATACTCTTATTCCACTGGTGGCACAAGAACTGAAGTAATGAACAACTCACTCAAGCTTCCTGCGGATGCTCCGAAGTGTTTGTAAGGAAGGCAATCACAGCTTACACAGCTACAGGACTACCAAAGTTGGCTCCTGGCTTGTCGTGCGCACTTTCAAAGCAGGACCGCGTTAGCCCCAGACTCAGCCAGAGCAGGGAGAGATGAGGGTCCCTGCCTCACAGAAAGAACTCCCTTAGGAAGCAACAGCTCCCATCTTCCAGCACGGCAGTGAGACAGCCAAAACCCACCCACACATCTCAGTACTGCTGTGCCTCTTTTACCTGCCAGAGTAGGCAGGCAAGTACGGGGAGTGTAGGAGGGTGAGCAATTTCCTCACAACCACTTCTGAGCACCCACACAGGACCAGCGTGAATTCCTGACCCAGAACGTGCCACCACCTGCCATTGCTGACTGGTCACCAGTGCAGAAAGGGTGTGTGCATTAGCACAGTGCTTCCCAAATCTGCATTTCCCTCCAGATATTCTCACAACTGACAACTTAAAACATGCCGAGAATGCCCATTCCGAATTGCAGGCACACTGAAGGGGAAATACAAAACAAAATGAAATACAGGTCGAACATTACTGTAAGACACCGAGCCAAGCTTCTGTAAATCACAGTACAAACCACACAGTCCTATCCTAGTAACATCTGAGTCTGCAACCCTTCTCTGCTGCACACATAAATATTCAGAAGCACACAATGCCAGCTGCCCTGGGGAAGCAGAATAATACTGATTCCATGCTGCTGCCGCTGCTCCCAGCTTTGCTGTCTCCAGCCCACCTGCCATCACCCTGGGCTGCTTTGTGCCTCTGACTGAAGTGCAAGGGCTCTTTTGTTGTGTGCCTAGAAAACACTGCTCATAATAACCCCAAATCCTAACATTTCAAGTAGCTCTAATTCAGCTTCCAGCTCAGTTCTTTGTACTCTAAAAATAACTTAGATTTAATTGCAACTGGCTGCAATTTTCTAATTCTCTGTGACCCCAAACGTCTAAATCTATTACCCGGAGACAGCCACGGTAATCCTTAATGAAGGTGTGGATATGATGCAGCATGCTAGGGGCCATCTGGTTGCCAGGTGTTTCCTGGCTTAGCTTTTCCTCACAGCACACATCCCTCCTCCTCTAATTCTAAGAAAGGCAATTTCCACCTCAGGACACTCTTTTGTTAAAGACACAGGCAAGGGGTTTACTACAAGCAAGTTGCCTTTCGGCCTGCAGCAGAGAGCCTGGAAAGGCTGCTTGTTACCATACGCAACTCCCCATGACCACCAGCAAAAGACCGCATCAAGTGTTATTTCTGACTGTCAGCAGGAAGGGAGCCAAGTGCAACGTTTTCACAGTAGTCCTAGATCTTATGTCCTCCACTCAAAACCAAGAAACCAAATTAAAAGGTAACGGAACAGTGTTTTAGAGCTAATAGAACTATTCATATAAAGAGGTGATTGAAAAAGCACTGGGCAAGATTCTCAGGTGGTGTACTTGGACATCTTTCAACAAGCAACACCACTAATTCAGGGATGGTAGATCCTGTGTTTTACTTTCAAAAGGGATGGGGGTGGGGTGGGGAGGAGGGACACGAACTTTCCTAAAACCCCTGTCTTTCAGACAGGTAAAGGCTTTCCAGCTCTCAGATACACATTCCTGCCCTTCCCCAGCACTCTGCAGCATTTTAGAGAAGCAGGCTGGCAGAAAGTGAGTCCTTTCTGCACAGCGCTAGGGTTGCCCTGGCTCAACTTCTTGAGCTGGCTTCCCACGGGGTCAGGCGAGGACCAGGCGCTATGGGAGCAAGGAAGGGCAGGACCCCCACGGCACTGAGATAAGCCTCGACTGCCAAGAGACTGCGTCCTAGGCTATTAGACTGGGAGGCTGCTCCTGGTTCCCACTATTTGAACAAGCTGTTTCAATGCAAAATGAGTGACTAAACTGAAAAGCAATAACTGGAAAGAAAGCCTTTAATGCAGCCGGAGCTACACTAGAAGGGGAAATTGCTCAGTCACTGCCAGTTTTGAAGGAGTTTCAAACTTCAGCTGTGAGGCAAATCCAGCATGGAATGGGAAATTTTAAGTGACTACAGACACAGCACCTTTATTGTTGAGGCTCATTTGCCTGTTCATTTGACTTGGCATATTTTAGTATCTTTTAAAAGGAAAGTTTCTGCTATATGAATTATTTTCACAAGCCTCAAATCATTCTTCAAAGAGCTACTCATCTGCTTAGTGACAAAGACATGGGGCAGGGCTTGTTTACCAATCTAGGAGGATTACACTTCAATCTAGATCATGTCTTGCCTGCAGGTAAGGGCAGTAGAGCAAACAGTAAGTATGCCAGACTTTCAAATTGCAGGAGGGGAACAGAGTCCCAAAGAAAGTTGCATCACATTGGGATGGGAAGAAGACGGCAACACAGGGAGACTGCTGCTTCTTCGTATCTATTGTACAACAGTCTCTGCAAATCCTGGGCAGGCAAATCCTGTTCCTACTGTTGTGTCAACCGAAAACAAACCCACCAGCTACAGCTGAAACAAGTCTCCACAGCCAGATTTTCAAATGAAAACGTAACATGTGCATCAGACCTGCATTTATGCTTTTTAAATACATGCACAGGTCACTGCCCCACTGGAAGAAAAATGGTATTTCACTTGCCTTCCCTCCTCTTAGGCAAGTGGCACAAAGCCACCAAAACACTGTCAGAACAGACACAAACCACATGCTGCATTTCAAATATTAATTTTCTAAAGAAAGCACAGATAAGTGACATTGTTTGCCTTGGTTTTGGTATTTATCTGAGTGGTAGCTATAGTCGAAGAACAACTATGTCATAAAATTCTCCTGCCCAACCCAGGACAATGACAGATCACTTACAACACTGCACATTGGATAAGCAATGTCACTGATGCTAACTTTGCAATAACTTAAGATGCAAAAGAAAATTCCACCTGCTTAAGAAAAAAATCTATGAGTATATTGAAAAAATTAGAAACAAAAGATGACTCAGATCTTTCAAAATGACTGAAACCTCAGAACTGAAATTCACATGAGAATGCCACAGTAATAGGGGCAAAAAAAAAAAAAAAAAAAATCACCTGGTGCTGTTGACAAAGATTTTCCAGACAAATGCCCCATCATGCAAGCTCTGCAATAACAGTAACCATAGCTTCAGATCCTGATTTGGTTTGCCCAATATTTTTCCCCAGATCCTTATTCCCTCTGCCTTCTTTTAATTTGTACCGTGATGCTCTGTCCCCATCACTTAAAGACAACAGAGCATTCATGACCTCACCCAAAAAAAGGAGTATCTGCCTTACAACCATCATCAGCATTTTTAACTGCTGGCTCAGGATTTGTAAAATCAAATCAACACTGTCAAAACAGGAAGGTACATACTTCACAGCAATTAAACTCTGCCACTGTCAGCCTCTGGAAAAAAAAAAAAAAAAGTATCTGTAATCAGAGGCTACGCTCTTATGAACAGCAGTGCTATAGGACCACAAGCAGAATCAAGTAAATAAGGAGATTGCAAAACAAAGATAACTCACCTAAGCATCTCTGAAACCAACAAATCAGAACTTTGCCAATAAATAGGGAACAGACCTGGAAAAGTTGCACTACAAACCACAACTACCACAGAGTCTCAGTTCTGTCCAGACAGCCTCCACAAGCTTTGGGTAAGGCATCACTTCAGCAGGTACTGCTTAACTGTCAGTGCCTCAAAGCCTGAGTCTACAGTAAGGGCTTCGGAGATGACTTAATCCAAATGAACCGAAGAACTGGCAAGTACCATGATTACAGCTGCTGGGTACACATCAAGCAACACTGGAAGCACCTGAACAGGTCATTCCTCACCCAAAAGTCAGCCTGTGAATGGACACAAGGGCCGCAGACATGCGTGACTGAAGAGCCTGACTGACGTCCTGCGCCTGCTGGCAGTTCTGGTAATACTGCAGATCGGTGCTGGCACCCTGCTACCAGGTTACAGGAGTGGAGAACTCCAATACATCTCAGCAAACACACAGCCATCCAGGCATCTGAAGAACCAATATAATAAAGCCGTTACAGAAGTGACAAAATGCGCTCCTAACTTGACAGTGACAGTAACCATCATTTAATTAAAACTCTGCAAAATATTATTAATTTACTTCCTGCTAAGACTGAATGAAAACAAGAAGGAAAACAAACTGATTAAATTCAGTTTTCTCGCCAGTAGAAACACTTTTGCACTACAGCTCCATGTAAGCAAATGCAATTTGACCACAGAATTTTTTTCTAAATGCGTTCAACAACAGGAAGTTCTCAGTTATTCATACTGAAATACACATTTAAGAGCAGCTTTAAAGTTGCATTTCAAATACTGACACTGTTTTAAGCAATACCAGTAGCATGCCATTTTAAGCGATCTAACTGAAGGATTATAAATATCATCTATAAATCACTGCCGCTAATTTTGGAAAACCATAAAATTATATACATTGTCTGAGATGTTGAATAAAAGACATTTCATAACAAGACATACATTTATTATACACTGTAACAGATAGCACTGGGTAATATGAAGTACTTGCATTCAATATTTTGCTAAGCCTTTTTCAAAAACACAACCAGCTCTCTATATCCTGAAAAGCTTAACTTTGCAGAACACCACAGAATGAAAGCCCTTATTTACCATGCACTATCCCTTGCTCTTTGGAATGAATCGTGCTATTAACCGCTCCCCCCTGCCTCCCCCCCCCCCC
>VXAV01007917.1:101317-121671 GCA_013399715.1 Alectura lathami
CGCGAGGTGCTCGTCGGCCGCTGACGGCCGGCCCCCGCCCCGCATCGCCGTGCCCCGCTCCCGGCGGGTCGCCCCCGCCGTGGTAGGCAAGCGTCCTGAAAGCCCCTCACCCTCAGGGCTGCCAGTGAGGCGAGTGGGAGCTCCTTCACTTTGTCCTCTTCTTCCAGGAGGCAGAACGGTGAGATAAGTGAGAAAACGTACCTCAGAAACCGCGCTGCTGCTGCCTTGCGAGCCGTGCTCGAGTGCGGCTGAGCTCTCCAGCCGTTCCCCGGGCTTCGGCAATGAAAGGTGCTGCCTCTTAGCAGCTTCCCAAACTGAACTTTCCTCCTCAGCTCCTCAGGATGTCACTTAATGTTCCATATTCCCTTGGTGAAACTAAAAAACGCGAGGGCAAAGTCGGCCATCACGCGACGGCAGCGCTGTGGTGGAGCCGCAGCAGCAGCTAATCGCACCCCTCCACTCGGCTGCAGTTTCCTTTGCCGCATGTAAAAGAGAGGAACGGGGCTTTATTAGCGTCTTCAGTTCCTAAACAAATTAATGATTTCTCTTACAAATGACTGCAAAGGCCAGCCTGACAGAATCTTAGCCAGCAGTTCTCGCTGTATCATGTAAGAGTTAATCTGTTAAAAGTTTTTGAAACAGGTACTGTATTTTGATCAATTACAGAGACGTATTCTTTACATTTGGGTACCCAGAATACGTACTAATTTCTACCTATACGACAGTGCAAAACCTTTAAGCTTTGACTTCAGTTTTGTCCCGTTTCACTGCACCACTCTGAGCAAGTACTCGTCTCTTTTTCCAAAGCCTCACTAATTCTAGCTACGTAGTTTGATTTCAAGCATGATTTTCACAAGGCTGAGCACTCCTTTTCTTCAAGGACTTTAGCAGGTGATCTGGAACATTTCAGCTCCGTAATTTGGGCCTCAGCTGTCTTAGACTGGGTGGTCAAAACAGGTTCAGGAAAGCACAGGCCTCGCTGCTGCATGTTTCTTCAGCTGCAATATGGAGAGAGCAATCCCTCAGCAAGTGCTGCATTCGATTATATTCCAGTCCCACATCAATGTCTATAAATCATTTATAAATCAGTAGCAGGCAAAGAGAGCAGGATGGTGCCAAGAGGACAAAGCCATCATATTTCCCTCTGGTTGCCCTCTGTCAGTGATGTATATACGTCTGGAGGAGATGCTTCCAGAGGAAACATTTGCTGCAGGCAGTCTTTCTTCCAGCCTGCCAGGAGTGAAGACCCCTGCTCGGTGCACAACACCTGTGCACCAGCACACCCAGCACCATTGGTGCAGCAATGCCTTTCCCTGCTGTTGTCTTCAGTGCTCTTCTTGGAGCCTACACAGCCGTGCAAAGACCGTGGAGATCTCCCCACAAGCACAAGGACTTTGCTGTTCCTTTCACCAGATAGATAACAGGAATGCAGGCTTCAAATAAAGCCTGAGTAGAAGGAGGCCCGAGAGGGAATGAGCAGTCGGCTTCATACTTCATGCAAATAGAATTAGATTTATTTTAAGCTTACAATACAAGAAAAGGAAAGGGAAAAGGCAGCTTATACTTCTTTTGGGAAACAAGCACTGCAACGTGTGTCATGGAACAGAGGTCTCTGGAAAGACACCGTGCAAAATAAATAGGCTGTGTGCTGTCTGTAAACATACCTAGAGATCAGGGTGACATACACGCCAGAGAAAGGCTCAGAATATTCTGTGTGCTGTGCAGAAATCAATGTCTCTAGCTCAGATGCAGTACTGTAGCAGCCTCTTTTCATCAGCAGGCTGCAGAGAGGGAAGGTGAATCTTGGAAGTTAGTCATTCAGCTGCAGCTCTCCTTTAAGCCGTCGTCAAAGATGATGAAAAATAAACACAGGAAAAACAACATGGCATTCACCATTTTCCCCCAGATAATTATCTAGTCAAATTACATTATACTTTACATTAAATATTCAACAACAGTGTTGACACTAGACGTTTTAAGACAGGAAGGATTCTTATAATTTATGTTAGAGATGTTAAGATACACGCAAGTATTTTTATGAGAAATATTCATGCAGAGATCAAAAAGCATCATCCCACTAAGAGATAGCGGGGAAAGATTTTTTACAAAGAAGATTTTTACATAACCTCACAAATGATGGGCTTTGTAGTAAAGCTTTGACACACTGAATTATGGATGTCTACGTGGAGGTCTAGTATGTGAAATACAGAGGATTTTTGCCTGCGTGGTAAAAGAAGGACAGACATTGTCTATAGGCCTTTTTGAAATGATTCATTGGAAACAGCGGCTGAGAAATGCCGCTCTGACATGTACTGTGTCGTATAGCTGTGATAACAAACCACTGCTTCTCCTCGGAGTTTGTCGAGCTGTAATTGTTGGCACCTTAGGTGTTTGGCTTCCCTTCAGAATAAAGAAGGAAATATTTAATAAACACAGTATGACCCAAGACTCGGTGCCAAAGTCACAGCATTAGCTAAGTGAAAAGAGCAGTCAAGTCAAAGCCAGCTCTTATCTGTTCGTGATTGGAAGAGCTACGAGCAGAACCGAGAATTACAAAGCAGTGGAAAGTATTGTGTGGTGCTTGTACGCACTTTCCCCAGTGGCAGGTTGTCAGTCTCTGGGCACGTGCTACAGCCGGTTGAGCAGTTTTTGCCACCCTTCCCCCTTGGAAACACCTAGGCTAAGGTGACCATGAAGGCATGATTGCTACGTCCATATTGCTGCGATGTTTTTCGCGGTAACAGAACTCTAGGGTCCCTCTAGTGCCCAAGTGAGGCAGCGAGGGAAAAAATGTGAGCTGAATAGCTCCTTAAGATGTGTTACCAACCGCTAAGTAAAACAAAAGCTTCCACCGAAGATATTATGTATTTATCCCTGGCTTTGCATAAGAAACTGTGTTCAAGTTCTTCTGAGTTGGACAAGAAACACAATTGTATCATGAGCTCATATGGTAAAATTTCCATTTAGAAGACCTCCTTTCTCTGCCTGTTTCCCATTTGAAAACATTTACCTTCTAAAGATTACTTGGAGATATTAATCTGCCTGTAAACCTGTGCCTCGTGTTACCACGTGAAAACTTGAAGTAAACATGAGATCTAGCCACAGTGAGAAGACTTTTACCAGCGCAACTCAGCCTTTGTAGACCCTTGCTATCTTTAGTCTTTTTGTCCAAGGGAAGTAGGTACCCACATGAACTGTGATGGATTAGTTAGCTTTAGGAAGCTGCAGTCTCATTTACTAAATGCTTTAAATGTCAAAAGCCAGTCTTTGCATTAGAAGTAGCACAGTTTGAAAGCACAGAGAGGGTAAAAACTACTGCTGCCACCTGCTCCCAGAGACACAAGGAGACAAGAATTGCACTGGAGGCTCCACTCCAGCAGTCATCTGGATCCTTATTTTTCACTACTGTGATTGAAAGCAAAGGGTCCCCAGATAACATGCTGAAGTGAAGAATGCACAGCAGAGATCCTGTACTGAGCAAGCAGATGTACAGAGCCTCCTTTTCCCCCTGTCATTTACCTAACCCAGCTACTTTTCCTCTCAGCTTTTGAGGCTTTGTGACATCTTGGTTATGGGGCTAGTTGCCTTTGCTGAAGAGGGAAAAGCTGGATGTCAGACTTGTCACATTAGGGACATCTCATAGGACGTTTTGTAAATGTATTCAAAAGGAAGTGAGGGGAGTACCAATCCCTGCAGAATGCAGCTGGTGACAGTTCTTAACCTAAACCATTTTTCACTGCTTTAACCCGTTTTCTGGGGGTACTGAAGAGTACTTCATCTATCTATTAAGTTTCCATCTCCATTAGGAGGAGAAAGAGATCTCTCTCAGAAAAAAAAATAAAATAAAAATTTGTTGCTCTTAACATTTTCTAGTTATAACAGGGAATGATTGACAGGAAGTAATGAACGCAAGTTTGTGATCTTGGGTTGTTTGCTTTGCCATCTCTGTCTTCTTACTAGTACAAGCACTACCTTCTTTGTCTATCCTGAAAGCTGGGGGAATAAAACTACTGCCTCAGTCAGTCTTGCTAGGTCTTGTAATGCAATAAGAAAATTACTTACCACTGCCTACATACAACACTGAGCAGAAGATGAACAAAAGATTAAGGGTTATGTAGTGAAATCTCTTACATGTTGCATCTATAGCACACTTTTATGGAAAAATTGCTTTTTAAAGTAAATATGATATATCACTAAAATTCAAATTGGTTAGAACGTGAGGGGTATAATATTTTTGAGATTTAATTTCCAGTTCTAGTGGAAACTCTGATTTTTTCCAATGGTATCTACTGAAGATTAAAACCTCAGAATGTGTTACTATGCTTGCACACTTCAAGTCTCTGATGCACTGATAGCTTGTTTTATTAATGTGGAATTTTGATAAGGCTTTTTACTTCTTAATATGCTCATATTCTTACATTCAAACATGTAAATGTTACTGCATTTTCCAAGCCTAAAGCTTAAATTATTGGTTGAAAACAGATTAGCCTAATCAAGTTAACACCACGATACAGGGCACCGAGTTCATCTTGGGTGTTGGGCTTCATATTTATTTTCCCCTTTCTATGAATAAAACACTGCCATTCTTTGTTAGGAGCGGGGAGGCATCTGCAGACCGAACGAGGGGTTATTTATTTGCCTAGGTTACAAACATGGCGAGCTTGCTGCTAGGAGTCCTCAGTTTTTGGAAAGACAACAGAATGCATACCTTCAGGCCAAGGCTGAAGCGGGCACAGCAGTCTATGTCCTGCAGTCCAAAAAGCAGTAAAAAATTAAGGCAGTTTGCAGGGGGCCATGATAGACCTCACTCTCTTCAGTGAATCAGCCCTGAGAGGAGAACAAAGCCTGTGAGGCAGGGTCTGTCTAAAGAAAGAAGAGGGGCTTGGAAGTAGCCTCGTGCACACCACACTTTCCAAATGCCCTGCTGGCTGCCAGCCCAGCAGTGCTTAGGGCTCATTGGTCACAGTCCTCAAGAGAACTCGTTCGAAGAAGATCTGCTCATAAATCACATCGCACTGCCTCGCCAAAACTGTGGCTTGAGGTTAAATGTCACATGTACCTGGGCTTTGTCCCATCAACAAGCTTCAGACTCTGCCCCACACTCAGCTTCTGTGCTAACAACAAATGCAGTGGAGCACTCTAGATTTGAGAATGGCCTCAGCCTGCAGCCTAATGATGAGCACACCCATCATGTCTTAGTGTGGCTGAAATACTTCACTGGCCTGAGGCAGATGGTCCTAAATGCCTTAAGACCACCTCTGGGTTTGCTGTGTTACAAAATAGCTCCTCACTATTGGTGATGACCCCTTCAGGGTCATCATCAGCATGTGATTCTAAAGGTCTGCTTTGCATGTGAAAGATGAGGGACAGAGTCCGAGGAGGATGCGTGTACATGGCATCTGCAAATTCATACTAACTTATGCCCATATATTTGCCAGCGGTCATCTAGCAGCACAAATCAGTCCTCCATGTGCAGTTATCTGACCTGAAATGCAGATGTTTTCACACGTAAGCACCCAGTTTAATGAGCTGATACATTTGCTGCAGCCAGCTTCCAAAATGCAGCCTACCTACCTGAATGTTCTCTCTTGAAAGCAGAGTTGAAGAACCCATGGGATCTGTGAAGAGAAACAGCTGCAGATGCTTTAGAAGAGTCTTTGCTATACCAGCAGGTGGATGAAGTTATATAAAAATGTTCAGATCTTGTTAAATCTACTGTCACCATAAGAAAGCAGTAGTTCATGCAACTCTGTTGGGAAAATCACAAATCAGCCTAGCAGTGACATAGCCACACGTTAACTCTGAAATATGGTGGGCTGACATAAGCCACTTCTTTTTCAATTATTATTATTTTGGATTTTTAATTTGAAGAACATGTATTCCAACACAGTTTAAAGAGAAGAATCAACAGAACAACTTGGGGTGCTCATTCCTCTAAGTTACCTCAGCCAGTGATTTGAATGGAAAAAATCAAATTTAGGATTAATTCTGCCTTGAGTCTTGTTTTCTAACAGAGGAGCTGTAAAGAGAAATGTAAGGCATGTTATAATCAAGGACCTGATGGGCGGGGAGAGAAGCATTTCAGGTGGTTGTGAAACACATAAACATCTATTGTCTGAAGTGACTCCTTGTCATCATTTGATATTTCTGCCTTTCAAAGTGTCTTTGAATGCTTGCGCAGGCTGGTATGTTGCCATGGATACAATGGTGTCAGCACCGAGTCTGTTAGTAAATGGGCTGATCTGTTGTGCACTTCCAGAACGAAAAGAAGGAAAAATCCCATCGTCTGTGTGGCTGTTAGCAAAAGGAGGCTGACAGTAAAACAAAATGACTCCATATAATGGTTTTCAGAATCTCCTCCTCTTTGAAATGATGGTGTAGTAAAGAGAGGGAAGATAATGAAGCAAAGGAGTGAGGAGAGCTGTCAAGCACTTATCAAAACCCTGTCTGCATAGCTTAAGGCAAGGGTCCCCACATGATAGCGTCAGCTATATTGTCAAGGAAAATCAATCAGAAGGTTTAATAATTCAGTTTCCTAATGGCCTGGCACCACTTTCTACGAGAGCAAGGAAAATCAGCAACAGCAACAACAACAACAAAAATACCAAGGCTAAAAGGCGAAAAGGAGCAATCAATGGACAACGTAACACAGAAGAGTAACTTGCTTTTGAGAGATACCCTGGGAGCAAGCAACAGATGCGCATTATAAAACTAATATTTAGATAGTACACATTTAATACCTTTATCCAGGCAAAACTCCACTGCTAAGTGAGAGGCAAAACAGGTTGAGAAGTGGCAGGCACAGGAAATCAAGTAAAAAACCTGGGCAGCAATCCAAGCTATTTTGAAACTTTTGCTTTTTTCTTAGTGTTAGAACAATCTCATAAATTACACATATATAGGACACAAATCTCTGAGAGCTGAATTCCCATACATTAATGCAATTTTCTTTATTAAGCAACAACAGAAGACTGTTTAATTTGATTACGAGTTTTCATTTTCTGCTTGTTATTCGAAAAGGAGCTCTACAAAGATTAGGCACATTGCCATGCATTTCACTAAGAGCTTCTCTTGCCTTTGAGTTTGGGGTCAAAAAGCACTAAAACTTCCACGGGAGAGTTTATTGCCTCCTGTTTAGATAGATGTTTAAGTTAAATATCTGTTAACAATAAGAAATAAGACTAATATGAGGTTACCCTGTATCTTTTCTCAGTAGGACTGTGTCACTTTATATGAACTAGAAATATAAAGCAAAACATTTTATGGTGAATTCCTCTCTTCTTAACTGATGAGGTTTCATCCACATTGTTTCTCTGCCATAAAACAGGGGGGTGGCCAGTTCTGAGGTCAACTGTAGTTTTTGCCTCAGCTCACATCTGTAAAGCAACACTGAGAACAATCTGTAGAGACACAGAAGATGGGCAGAAAACCAGAACGTAACCTTCCTGTAAGTCCCTCTGGTCTGGTATCACTCCAGAGGAGTAGGCAGACACTTGGTTGCTTTCAAGCTATAGACCAACATGGCCAGTAACCCCAAGCAAGCTTTTCCAGCACAAAGCCTCTCCTTGTGGCTTTGTTCTGGAGGCAAACCAGCACAGTGACACAGCCCCATCAGGGTTCTGGCTCTACTCTTTTATTGCCTGTTGTCCACTCACACTGAAGACAGCTGAACCTAGAGAAATGCTCCCCTTAGGCTGCCTTTCAACACCAAGCGCCACCACAGTTGCCGCAGAGGTGAAGCGTGAGTGCAGGCAGGTGGTCTTTGCACTCCCAGTGCAGCAGGAGGGAGCCTTGAAATACATCTGTTCATTTTGATAAGACTGTTACTTCTCATTACACTAGCATTAGAAGATAGCAGACCCAAATCTGTTCTCATTTCTCTGGGGTAATTCTGCTTACGCCGGAAGAATGACACCGTCCTGTCTCTCTCTGACTCGTCTTTATTTTCTTTCCTGGCATAAATGAGATGCAGAAGTGTCTGAGCACAGCTCTGCTTCATTCTCATCTGTGCAGCATCTTTCCTCAGCCACCTGGAAAGCAGGCTATGGCAGAAGTCAGCAAGCATGCTTGCAATATAACAGGAGGTCATGGTGTCCAGAAGGACACAAATAAGCTCGGAAAATTAGAGGGGCAAGCTCAAGATAAATGCAGTCAGTGCTCTCCTCTTTCGGTGCGCGTTCACTGGCACTACAGGCAGGCGTGTGAGAACTGTGCATAATGCCATAACGACTGAAAAATTTTCCACAGTGAAAGTTTCACAAGCCTTTCGTTTTGAGAGGCTGGCTTATGCCCTGGAAAATGACAAATCACATCCCTTCCAAATATCTTGATTATCGTTTAAGTCCTACCAGATTCTGCAGTAGGTTCAGAGAAGCCTTTTCCTGTGTTCAGATGAACTGTGATTAAATTCAGCTGTCAAGCTGAGAACACACCTCCAGACTATTAATTAGTATTGCTCAAAGCACAGTGCTCTTGTCCTTCACATGTAGCTGTTCTGGTAACCAAAAACATATCCAGGGCAGTCAAAGACATTTGTTTTCATGACACTGCAAAAATGCAGTTACAGTTTGTAGAGATACAAAGCAAGACACGAATGCAAACTGGCAGGGAAAAGCTGAAAGGCATCACTGTTGCAGACAGACGCATCGACACGCACACAACACGTATGGGCAGTTCTGCAGCTCACGTTGCTAACGCATGATGTAGCCTGGCTCCAGTAACCAGGGTTTAACTCTGGAAATCAGAGAGTTGTACATCGGCAACAAAGTAAGTGGAGGGGTTGCATGGCTAATTTTCCTCTAAATCTGCAAAGGTTAAAAGGCATCTTAAAAAGAAACTTCCTATTTCATCTTACAGATTTCTACTTCTTAACTGCTCTGCTGTTGAGCTATGGGAATGTGCTTTCACTAATTAATGATTCACATAAAGAATTTATAGGAAGGGTGGGAAGGTATCTGGTCAAGCCAAAAGCTGTACATCTGTCGATTTTTCAAACCATATTTTAATTGGTGAAGAAGTTTCTGGAAAGCAGTAACTCACCAAGAGCTCACCATGTAGCCAAGATGATTTCAGAAATACAAAAAGGCTACAGCAGGTTGTTCTCTTCAGAGGTCTTTATCCTCTCCCCCAAATACTATGTAGCCCTCTCAGAAGAGTACACAGCAGCTACCAACATTTCCACAGCATTGCAGTGGGTACCAGAAACCGACTGTAGAGATCATTAGGATTTTTCCCTGCAGAAGCCCTCAAGGAACTCCTGTCTTACACCATTTCCCCCTTTCAAAGGCCTTTGCTCAGTAATTCCCCCTCCAGACACTCACACTCCTTAAAATCAGCATCTCTGGCCACGGCCTGCAAACACCCCAGCTACAGCAAAGGCTGAGCTAGTGACAATACACTCCCCGTGAACCAGCAGCATGTAAGCTAAAAGCCAGCAGTCACGGTCACTAAAATCTCAGCATACGGGACCTGTAATATTCCTGCACATACACTGATGAGCATCCTTTGGGTCTTGTCATATTTGAAATGCTTCACTGCCTGCTCTGCTATTGCTTGGGCTTTTTTTTATAGAGTCTTGTAGCTAAGCAACAGTAACCTCGGCTGGGCGGCCTGAGTGATGTGGCGAGGGTGATTTATTCTGCACAAAACCTGCCCTTGACACCAGCTCAAGACCATTGGCCCCAACTAATTCATAGAGTTGACCGCATCTTAGTGTGCACCTGGCTAAAGAGATTGACACTGAACAGCATCAGATGGGAAAGATGGCAATTAATAGGCAGTGCCCGCGCTGGGGGTGGTGCCTAACAGAGGACTGCCGCAACAGGAATAAAAATACATCTACCGCTGCATGAGGCAGCAGGTGGCAGGTGTTGCATGCAGGGGGCAATTCAGGAAGAAGGAAGTGCTTTAAAGCTGGGTGTGTTAATCATGCTCTAAAAACATCTACTGCCTTCAGCAGGCTTCAGATTAGCCCCACAAGCTCAAAATCAGCAAGTGAGTCTAGGACAGCAGATCTCCACTCACCATGACGCCATGACAAACAAACCCACAGAAGGGGTCTCACCTGGAGTAACGATCAGTAGGGCTTGGAACTCATGGCCTTCCATTTGCTGGGAGAGGGAACGTGGAAGAGCATCAGCATAGTTGAAGAACCTTGAGGAACTGGATCCTAAATGAAGATTCATGAATTAATCATGCTATTTTTAATCTTTTTTAACAAGAATCTTCTGTGACAATGATTANGTAGAACTGCTGCACTGGACTTGGAGACTGAAGAGGAATTGTGAGGAAGAGTACGCAAAACCATGTATTAACATAAACAAACATTTAACAGAAAGCTGTCTCTTCCTGGGGCGATGGGATGGGGTCAGGCTGTAAGTCTGTTATTTAGTGCTATCCACTAAAAATCCTGGCTGTGAAAGCACCACCTTCACCTTTGTCACAGCCACTTGTTAAAGCCCTAACTCTGTGCATAAATAATGTCAGCTCAAATGGTGCTTGTTGCTGTGAGTCAGACCTTGGTTCCAGCATAGTTAAGCTGTGTAAAGACCTGCAGGCACTTTTTGGCTTTAAAAACAAAAATTAAAAAAAAAAAAAAATGCATGGAAATTAACTTTTTTCATCTGAACAGAGCTCCGAGGTATGAAGAAAATGCCATTTGGCAGCATTCCTGAAGCAAAGTACATGAGCCATCAAATATTACTGCAACCCTGATATATTCCAGCTGCTGCTGCCCAGCAGACAGGCTAATGCACTTCTCTTCTAATGTCACCTTCACCCTGTTTTTCTTCATATATTTGCAACCGTTTATGAGTCAAGCCTTACCAAGGGGCTGATCTTAAGGCACAGCAGCTCAGTGGTTAAGATGCCAGACTGCCACCAAGGGCATTGATTCAAAGCTCTCTGCCTGGCCTTGGGTAAATGGCTTTATTTCCTCCTGAGATGAGGTCACGTGTCTTGTACTCCAAAGCAAAACACATTGATGTGTACCAGATAGCCTGGCCCCATGTGCTGGAAGCTTCATGATTTTTAAGTCAAAAGTAAAACTTCTGTCTCTTTTTTAGGTGGAATCAGGCAGACCCTTCAGGGCCCTGCGAGAACTTAATAGCAAATGAGGAACCACAGAGATTTCCAACTCAATGCCGTAAGATTGTGTACTTTACCACTCGCTAGGATTCGTTTTTGCTCATCTCATTTTCTCAGTAGTGAAATTCGTATTTCATCCTTACTGTGGAAATCACAAAAACTTCCCATTACAGGTGCCTAAAGTTTGATTCTTGACTCCAGATTTAGAAACTAGCATTATCACCAATGACTCAGCAGCTCTCCCTGCTTTCCATTAGGATTTACACAGGATCTAACAGGGACATTAGCCTCAGGCTATTCTCTTCCTAGCAGGAGACATCTTTATGGGGACAGATGCAGCTGATTTGCAGAACTCACTGACAGAGGACTCTGTGAAGGTGAAAATCCTAGATGGGTTCAAAGGAAATACAGAGAAATTCATGAGGGATGAGGCAGGGGGTTAGACATCTCACTCTCATACATCTGTGAGAAGCCAGATGCAGCAAGATTACCATGAGTGGGACCTCTGTAAGCTCCCTCTACTTCTTAAAAACTCTTTTCCTAAGCATTCATTGCTTTCCCTTCTACTCTCCATCTGCTACAGGACTGTTCAGTCTGAAGCAGCCGTGGCAATTCTTTCATTAATAAGGAAACCTTAAAAACTATTTTAAACAATGCATCAAGTTTAGTTGTTTATTAAAAAGTCTTTTCAACTAATAGCACTACAGAAAAAGAGGCATTTCTGTCAAACATGTGCAAAGCTCTTTCCTCATCTTGCAAAGTGAACCGACAGACATAAGGTATAGCATGATCTGATTTTAGAATTATCATATAAGACTCCAAATTTATTTTATTAAAGTGAGCTATAACTAAATTTTTATGCCATTAGATCATACAATTAAATATTGGCTTGCTTAAAGGTCTTTGTATTTTGCCCCACGTAAGAAGAACTGTATCTACAAATTGAGATCTTATCCTGCAGGTTGTTTAACAGCTACTAACATACAAAATTTGTCCTTAAAATCTAAACAAATTTCTTATATCTACAGATGTGAATTGAAGTTGCTGCTCAATCTGTGGAACTATGAAATGTTGTCTACTCAGTGAGCTCTGCAAATTCTAAGCCCCTCCAGGTAAGTGAAAAATAATTAACTTCAGCTTTCTTCCATTTCTGAATGAGAAGATAAACAGCAATCTTAAATTTTTCTTAGGAAATCAAAAGAGTACAGACCAGGAAATCAATTAAATATTGTCAAATCATCGTTAAATCAGATTACTATGACCTATCCAGCTAAAAACTCTTAGTTGTGGTAGATCAGTTTTTTTTGGATCCCAAAAACTTACGGTTGAGCAATACAGCAACACAATTTTAGAGGCAGAGGGCTTGAGACCCATCATAGATTTGGAACCTGACAGCCACGATTTGAAAATTGCTTTTCTTCCTAACACCCAACAAACCACCCCAATGTAACCTGATCCTTATAGCAGACGAGGAAAACAATCAAATCCTAAACTTGAGTACCATTGGGAAGGTCTGAGCTGGTTTTCCTTCACTGCAAAAACACCTGTGGAACCAAAGCACAGCAATGTTAAAGATCTGTTAGAGGTGATGTTTTACCCAGAAAGGCTCGATATTTGCATACATATTAGCTTGTTTGCCAACATACAGACTCAGCTACTTATACCAGCTTTCAAAAATGAAAAAACCCTGATACAACTTGCTATTAATAAACTTTGATAATAACAATAAAGTAGTAAAACATCAGCTATTTAGGTTAATTTTGTAAAAGCCAGTACTTGCGTGGAATGCTTTCGAAGGGAAACATTAACCATTATTATTACTTACACGTGAAGAGTTAAAACGAAAGCACAGACAACCTTTAGCTTGCACATACTAAGGATAAAACCGCCAGCCGCTGTTCTTTGCCTATGTCCTAGAGAGAAAGAAAAAAAGGGTGACATTTACTGTGAACTTGCTCTGGGAAACACTTATAAATCTTTACTACTTTTCATAGACAGCCCTAGATGACTTCTAATAACTGCTGGTAAGACGGTGAGTTTGGTATAAAAAGTTTTTCTTAGTTTTTTGTCAATGTTATCAATTCACAGCTATAATGTAATTAAAATGATTTTTTTTTATGTTAGTCTATAAATGATATTACTGTTGCCACAGGCTCTAGAGTGAAGTTTTGGATATGTGCTGGGGAACAAGTGCAATACTCAAAGCATAGTCACAAGCATTCAGTGACCTGAAATTTTTAATAAAAGCTGGAAAATAAGGTGCATGCTTAAGTTTGTATGGCAGGTTCACTCTAGAAAGTACAGCTTCCTTAGTATTACAGTCAGGGCCAAATTAAATGACCTGTTTAATGCAACTACTTGCTTGAGCAGACTTATTGATCCTTTCTGACCTTTCCATTACAAGACAAAACTACATCTGAATGGTTGAGTTGTCTTAGAGAAGGCATAGCATGTAGTTTAAAGCTGCAGATTCAGGACATGAGAAATGCCCAGATCTGTGCTGCATAACTGTGTTGAAGCCTGTGACGGTGCTGGAGCTATTTCACAAGCAGCTTGGACATCTGCACGGGGAAACGTCTAGAAGTCCTAACCTTACCGGCTGGTCCAAGCTGAGCGAGCCCCACTGTTCTCCTGGACTGTCAGTGAGATTTCAGTTCTCATGGCAGTGCTGGCAGAAACAGCACTCAGAGACAGTCTTGATTTCTTAGAGGAGCTTTACCTTGAATTTTCCTTCATTAAACATATATGCACACACATATAGTCTATACATTTATACAAAAATAATTGATCCTACCCCAAGAGACTATGCCAAAAACTAGTAAAATTGATGAAACGGCTCTCATTCGATTCCTTGGGCACTCATTCAAAGTATTAATCTGATTATCGTTATGGCTCAGATTCAGCGAGGTTGTTAAGTATCTAACCGAAAGCATATGAACAATCCTATTACGATGATTCATGGACTTAAAAATAGAAATATATTTAAATGTTCAGTTGAATACTTAGGTCTAAATGAAATCAATAAATGCCGTGCTTCTTATTCATGAAATATTAAGGGAAGATGCATCATTTATTGTACCTGTGTATGCATATGTACTTAGCACTGATTATACTGTAATAGGGCTATGCATAATTTAAACCGTATTGTGCACACTTTATGAGAAAAAAACATCATTAAACCCAGAACAGTTCATTTTTCGGTGAACTGGAGATTTGTTTTAAATCTGTTCTCACGTATTCGAAAGACCTTTTCCAGAGGGAAAGAAGTCCTAGCCTCCTCTAAAGCCCTGAGAGGGGAGAAGGAAACACCCGCACAGCTCTGTGCAAGCTGCCAGGCAGCGCAGAGGTCCTCTGCTGACCTCTGGTGACAGGCAGGGCCACAGTCAGCACTAAACCGAAGCACACAAGTCACTGCAAGAGCCTCGGTCTCTGCATAGGGCCATCTATCAACGCCGAAGATTAAAAAAAAAAAAAAAATCCTTCTTGCATTTAATGGTGCAGCCAGGTGGACAGGAAAAAANAAAAAAAAAGGAGTCCATTGTAGCAAAGCCCGTGTTATTTATTCACTGCTGTGGATAACTGTCATTATTTCTGGTTTATAAGCAATTTTTCTGTTCTATCTGTTCTACCAATGGCATCATGGTAGCTGTGGGCCTTCTAGTAATATATAAGGACTTGCTGAGAGAAGCATTCAAGGGCAGACTTCATTTATGGAAGGAAGCACTCTTCTGCTCTGCAATGCACGTTGGGGAGTGTGTAATTAACCTGCTTAAAGTCAGGATGAGTTTAAAAGCTTTGCTCAGCTGGGAGGCACAGGACATATTTAGTACCTGATTTTTAAAAGCTTTGCTTCCTTCTGTTGCAACATGACGCCTTCCCCACCCACATCTGGAACAGACTTTACCGCTGCTGGAGAAGACTGCACTGCAATTTGGACATCTCTATGTCCCACAAAGGCAATTAACCTTTGAGCTAAGATGATGCAAGGAGCTATATTCAGTCAGCATGACTAGACCTGCCAGTAGGGATGCTCCAATAAGACTGAAAACCCTGCTGCTTCTCAGTCCCATTCTGGATTTCTTTTGCTGGGAAGGAATGAGTTCAACAACACAACAGCCACTGGGCAACAGCTGGGAATACTCCAAAACCTCACTGCTTCCCAGCCTGTGCAAAAGGCCTAAGGGTGGCCTGGTTATTAATAAGCAAATAGATGCTAAGCAAATAACACCCTTTCTTTCCTTCCTGTATTCCGTCACATTTATTTATTTATTTATTTATTTTGCATCTTCCTTATTTCCATCACCATTTCAGCAGAGGAGAGCAGTAGCCACTGTGCTGCCGTACCTGCGTGGAAACACGTCTCCCACATTCTTGACCATGACCTGATGCTGCAGGACACTCGGCACCTCCTCCAAGACCTTCTGCCACCACTGAATGGGGATTTCAGCACACTTTATTTGATTTGTTTAGATTCATTTGCTTCTTTCTGCCTCTAAATGTGAAGGAAAACAAAACTAAATTAAATCACTACTTGAGGCCCAGTTTTGAGTTAAAACCAGTCTAACCATGATTTCACGTGTCTTCAGGCAGATAATGATGAAGTAAGCATACTTCAAAGAGACTGGAGAAAAAATTAATTGCAGAGGATTTGATCAAAATGTTCCAATGATTACATCATGGGGTATAATTAAGTGGCACTGGTGGTTGTTTTCACCAGTTTATTATACTTGAAAACCAGTTAATATCACCCATGACTTCCCCATACCATTTGCGAAACGTGCAGTGGTTAACACTTGGCAGAGAGCATGCATCCAAACTAGCTGCTTTGGAAGCATCTCTGGAAAGTAGGCAGAATTTAGTCTGAGCCTCCTGAAATGCAGGACGGACATCCTAAGAGGCAAACACTGGGTTGTGAACTGGGGTGTTCTTGTACAATGGCCACCTGTGCTGGAACATCAGAAACGCACTTGCAGCCCAGTGGTCAATTAAGATACAAAATTGGAAAAACAAACCTAAGGCTAGGATTGAATGTGTAGGACAAAAGCACAGAAGGAGCATGAAGCTCTGGAAATCCTCTCCCACCATAGTGTGGTTTTGTTTGTTTGTGTTTAATTCTGTGGATCCACAGGTCAGTGGCACTATACAGAAGTCACTAACACAGCTCAGCATGCATTGCCCGTCTCCAGCTGCCTGTAGCCTTTCCACCCTCTGAGCAAACCAAATAGGTCTCCGACTTCTTTGTTGAATCCTCATTATCCCAATTTCAGATTGGTCTCCATGTACATACCCAGATAAGCTTCAGACTCACTGACTTGCTGTGCATACAGATGCACACATTACTGCAAAACATCCTGCAAAATAAGAGCTATGAATAATTATTTTTGTTCCTCTCAAAGAAGTAATTTTTAAGAGTTGCTGAGGTTACGTTCCTCTCTAAATATAACATGCAGATACAAATGCTTGACGATAGATGGCGCTACATGAACATGAATTCTATTTTAAAACAACAACGCTGTGAAGTGTGCCTAAGCATTGTATTTCCATTATTTCTTACGCATACATAAATAATATATTAGAAATAACAACCAGGAAGACAATTTATTGAGATATTAGCCTTCACCAGTGTTTTTCAAGGGAAGGGCTATTGTCACATTTACAGGCACAGACAGTGTCAAATGAGTTATCTTCTGTACGCACTGGACATCTCTATAGTCTAACTTGGCTAGCTGATAAAGGCCTTTCAAACAAACGTGTGAGCCTGCCCAGCCCCGGATCTAAGTGACTTTACCAATGAAGTTGTGGGCAACACACTGAAGTCAATCCAATAGGCCTAAAAATTTCTAATTTTCTGGGTCCCAAAATACCACAGGCAGAGCATGCTGTTTCTAACAACAAGGCCAACAGAACAAGATGTTTAAACAGCACTGGAAAGTGAAAAATGAGCAGAGATAAACTTCCATTTGATCTAAACACCAGTTCTGGCTGTTGCCTGTTGGCTGGCAAGGCAACTTGCTGGAGGAGACATCAGCAAATGACAGGCAGAAGCGGGAGAACCGCATAAACAGAGTGAAGTGCACAGAATGAGAAGGGCATACAAAGCACATGGTATCAGTAGCCTCACTAGGGAGTAAAATTTGCCCAGACCCATAGTAATGAAAAATTTATGTGGCAACAGCAACAAAAAGCAACAAATTTTCTTTCAAAAAGTATCAGTCTTCACTTCTAGTATGTATGGCANAAAAAAAAAAAAAAAAAAAAAAAAAAAAAAAAAAAAAAAAAAAAAAAGGATTGTACTGGCTCATAACTATGTTCTTTCTGCCTCTCACACACCTACATTCATAGACTAGATACTTAAACCAGCAAATGTGTTCAGCACAGCACATATCTTTTGTTTTCTCATTATACTGATAGTACGATCAGCAGTTGCTTGAAACCAGCCTTTGGCCTGCTGGACCAGCTTACATTTGTGACTTCTGGAAAGGAAATGGCACTGATGGCTAAGTAGTAAAAATGCCTACTAAGGAAATTGAGAGAGCACCGTTGCTGAGAATAACAGAAAAGGCTAAGTCACAAGATTTTGTAAAATGTAATTACCTCATACAGTGGGCGCACAAGAACATGAGAAGTTTGCTTCATCCTCCACATTCATAGATTAAACCATTGCAAACTTCTCCACTGACAGTTTAGAGAAACTGTAGTACACTGAGACAACGTGAGATGAGGGAAATTCGCCACATCGGACTGAAATACAAAGGAGACAGAGCAGCAACGCCAACGTTTGTCCTCCAAACAGAACCTGATGTTTCCTAAAGCTCGGTAAGCCAGAGGGGAGACTGATGTGAGTAGAAATACTAACTGTACTGGGGTGGAAAAGCCATCTTCCAAAGCCATGTGAAGCATCTTTGAGCATCCTGGATGGCACAGATGAGATTTCTGTCAAAGGGAGAGAAGGAAGAGGACTGATTGCTAGCTGCTTTTGTGCAATTACGTTTATCTTGTCTGGTGAGTGGTGAAATACTGTGAGAGATGCAGCCTGCAGCCATTCATTCCTCATGGGATGATCCCCTGTCCTTCATAGAACAGGAATAAAACCAAGAGAGTCAGTAAAAGAGATATCTCCACCCCTTGGAGTCTCTGGTGCAGTTTGTGTGTGATGATGCTTTGAACCAGCTCTTCCAGCCTCAACAGCAAAAGAGAAGAAAAGGGGCGCGGTCAGGCCCATATTTGAGACTCCTCATCTGTCGTGCTGCCTGTCACAGACAGCCAGCTTCCAAGGAAAAAAAGATGATAAAGCACATGAAAGAAATCATCCATGTTCAGGACAACACTTCAGCTAGTTCTTGCATCCCATGGAGATGAATGCGTTAAGCATGGCCTCCTACTGCCTTTGTGTAAGCACAAGTGAAGGAGAGCTTAATGAACCCGTGCTATAGAGGAGCTGACAAATCTTTCACAGAGCAGTTGGTCAAGATATGTCATGTATTACCAGGGGGAGTCATGGCTGTCTGCTGAAGTGGAGGGTGTGGGAGTCACCTATGCCTGTGTTTGGCCGTGGACATGATTGGTGATAGACCCTGCTGCTTTGCATCCTCTGGTCATATCGGTCCCCTTCCGTTCCCTCCTCCACAGTTCAAGCTCTGTACCCTTTCTACAGGCTGACATCCACAAACTCAACCCTAAGCTGATGCCAGTGTTGTTTCTCTTGTAACTATTGCTGTTACCTCTCCATTTCCCCACCTCCATGGGAAAAATGAAGCGAGATTTTTACAAGCAAGGAGCGGAGAAACCAAGACAAAAGGCATGTAATGTGCTGCTGAACTAAGTCCTCCTTGTCGCTTGATGAGGCTGCACAGCATGAGCTGTGAATCACGTAAACATCCCAAACTTCACAGACTCATTACAACCTTTTTAGGCTTATTATGTATTCTAGCTACCTGATCACATGCCACGGTTACATGTTACTGCACAAATCTATCCTTTTGCTGGAAGTTTACCATATAAGCCCTGCAACTTGTGAGCAGCTAGCTTGCTGCTCTCTTTCTGGGTTCTGTAAACAGTTCCATTGACTGGAAAAGATTATGAAAATATAGTTCATTAAAAAAAAAAAATCAATACTACCAAATACATGAAGAAAACTAGTGTATTTTTATTTTTTTAAAAGGGGAATTTCTTAATGCAAGTTTTCAGAACTACTACCAGACTAATGGAACCTGAGAAACAAACAAATGAGTGAAGCGTTCTTTCTCAGTATTTAAATGAAGTAGGAGCACATGCTATTTCAAATTAAGGAAACAACCTTGCACTGGAACTAACAAGAAAGCTGACATTTATACACACAAACCGAAGCATCTGTAGGATACAGATAAAGGACACGCGGGTTGGATGTTTCCCTACATCGTCTTTTTTGACAACAGGAAGCATAAGCTCTCAGAGGAAGGCAGGGAGATTTCCCGGGTTGTGAGAGTAACATCAGGTAGGTGGATCCATTCTTACTACAGAGAGAAGGGGTGTCTCAGAAGTGGATGAAATGGCTTTAATGCTCTGGCTGTAATAGTAGGCAGGAACTGAAGATCTCTTTTTCTACAGTTAGGAGAACCATAAGTACAGAACTTTGGAGCATTAGCACACAAATCTGGGCAAAGTATTTGAGACGGAATCATGTTCGCGGAGGTACTGGAAGCATTCAAACTTAAAGCTACCACTGTTTTAACTGCATACCATAAATTATTCATGACTTTGTCCATCACCTCCAACTCTAGACGAATTGACTGGATAACAACTAAAGGGTATTTGTAACTTTAACATCAGATTTTTAGACTTAAGTATTTCAAGCAAACTTCTACATATTCTGTGCTCAGTATTCTTTTCTTTTTGTGTATCTATATCCTGCTCCCAGAGTGAAGTTGTTCCAGCAGCCCGATACAGAATTCATCAGGGAAATGCTGGAGGGAAGTATAAGATTACAAGTGCTTCCCCCCACCTCTTCCCCTTTCTCTTCAGTTCCTGTTATTTGTCTGCACAATTGTGTCTTAATTTATCTTGAAAGTATTAATAAGTCCATTGTACCTTCTATCTTCATGCAAATAGCTGGAATTCCAAACATTGGTGATAGCAAAAAATACAACTTTCTTGCCTGAATAAATACCAAAAGCTGCAGACCTGCATCAACTGCGCAGCATCAAACTCCTCCTGCAGCATGCTATTTCTCAGCACCAAGAGGAACATACAATCAAGCTTTATTAACTGCCGCCACCCTCAAGCCATCATAC